>CAKJTU040000001.1:341808-423587 GCA_917834065.1 Ceutorhynchus assimilis | reverse complement strand
GCAAGAACTATAACAGCCTTGAAAATTTTCCTAATTTGTAGAAGGTGAAACATAAAACCACTTACACATCTCTGGCCTTTTAGAATTTGCAGACGAACACCACAACTACTGCATATGTCGATATTTTTATTTAGGCATTCCGAGCAACGCTGCTTGAAAACTAACAGGTTTGGCTGGTGCTCAAAACTCCCATCTTCCAACTGCTTTTCCTGCATAGTTTCAACATCGTAGAAAATGTATAAAATCTCCTCCGTTTTGGGTTTTCCTGAATCCTTCTGAATATGGCATAAATGTCCATGTGGCTGATGCTTTTTACAAATAGTACAAAATATTTCCCCACATGTATGGTCTCTTTTCGATTTCACAACCTTTAGACAGCCATCACATAATTTAATTTCATTACAAAGGGATTTACCCTTCTCGTATGAGCCTTCACTCTTATGGTGGTTGAAGCAATTGTCGTTCCTGAACCATCTGAGACAGTCGTTACATGTGATTTTCTCCGTTTTGTTGCAAATTGTGGGGCGTCTACAGCTGGGGCATGATCTCACGCATCTATGTTCATTTTTATGGTCGTATGGTACATGGCAATCCTGACAAAAATAGCTACAGCAAAACGCAGCGGTTACCGAAGTAATTACATTATAGTGTCCTGCGTGGTGAATTAAATTCAGATTCTTATTATTGGCTGCACGGTTTGATGGTGGCCCCGAAAAAATCAAGTCACGTCCTTTAGTTTTAGGTCCATATTTATACACAACAATTCGATAGTCCTCTAAATATTGCTGAAAAATTTCCAACTCGTGAATTCCGCAACCTTCTCCGGGAATTTCTACACGAGCTTGCTCCACCAGTTGTTTTGCCCGAAGTGTTTGAATTTTCCTTATATCGCGGCGCACTTTCGTATAGTCAGGGTCTTTATCGACAAATGCTTTGGCTACAACAAGGGCTCGAGGTAAACATAAGTTATCATCGTTTTTTACTACTGCTATTCCGCGACGATGTTGACACTATTCCTGAAAACTGTTGTACTTATTTCCTCTTCCCCAGTCCTACAGGCAATCTCACCGAAGTTACTCCCAAGCAAAAAGTTTCCGTGTCAAGACCCGACGAATTGGACTGGTAAATACTAGCAATTACATCCCAGACGACGTCCATCGTAATTTTTTCGGCCGGTCTGAAACTAATCCCACCGTCGCCTCGTGCAAAATCTTTACAACCAAAACTGATTGCAACTTGATCCGAGGGGAGAAGATCCTTTGTAGTCTTCCTAATAATATCGCCAATCGCCTCCTTAATCCACGTCGCGGGCTCCATATTTTCAGGGATTTTTTTAAATTTAAATTCTACAGTCCTACCTTGAAGTTTTAAAGCGGCGATTTTTTTTTACAAAACTCTTTGATGATGATAAATTTCTCCATTTAAATCTTTTTTTTTTAATCTAGGTGTACCTACCAACTACCAACCTATACTAACTGTGACGCAAAATTGTACTTCAATTAATAGTGATGGTTCACGATAGATTTTTTGCTTGGAATATTGCTGCTCTGTGTGCACGCCCGCGCTCGCTCCTGTAACGGAGAAGAACGAAAGGGTTTAAGCTTGTCGCAACAAGTTATCTCGAATATTTTATAGGAACTATAGCTTTAGACTTTAGTATCGAGTTTGTTGGTGCGCGACACTGAACAATGTCGTCTTTTCAGTTAGAGTTGGAAAGTTTTACTAGAAAATTACGTGTTTTGAAAAGAGATGTGGACAAACACTGTTTAAAACACTGTTTAAAACCCTTATTAACCAGTGAACGATAATTTTTCTATACCTATGCCAGTAATTATAATAATATAGGTAGATAGAAAAATACAACTACACATTGAAAATCACTTACTTTGTCTCGCTGGAAAATTTTCACTAGCACAACACCGATTAGCACGTCGCGAACTAGTGGAGGGATAAAAATACTAGCGGAATCTATGTTGAAGTAGATACAAATCCATCAATAATAAATTGGAAATTAGAAGTTAAAATTTTAGTAACGAGTAGAAGAGGTATACATGTGTAGCCTCTCAACTTTGCTACGAAAATGATTTTCAGAAACGTCCAGAGTTTTTTAGGTAAGCTTCGCAATTTTGTTTTTTCCCATGCCTTCAAGACATTCAAAATAACTATAAAGGATATAAATTGTATAATAAAAAATAACGATTTCGTTGGGGTTAGGGTCTGATCCTCTACGAAGTCCTTAGGCTTCAAATTTATGACCACCCCCAAGATCGGAGTGATCCGTCAGCAGGTGCTACCTGCCTTTTCATCCCCCCCGCGCGACGACGACGAGTGGAATCCATGAGAATTTTCATTTTAGCCTTTTCAACCGCACAGAGACGGACGATGAAATTTTAATATCGGATTTTCAACTATTCGCCAGCAGCCGGGATGACGAGACGCGTAGGTTATGGAATGGTAATTGTGATGATTTTTACGTTTTTGATATTACGAAATTATTTTTCTCTCCGATTTCAGACTGTATTTTTTTTTTTTTTTCACTTGATTCGGCGGTGAACTGTACGCCCCTGTCGGTCGTGGGGTTGCATCATTAAAAAGCCCTATGGGATAACAAGGGCTTTTAAGGGTTTAATAAATTGAGAAAAGATTCGCCACTTATCGTTATCTTGATTGTACATATGGACATCATGGTACATCGTGAGAAGAATTGTCCTAACGGCGAGCAGGTGGTTCGAGACCACCCTCCTCTGACGCAAAATGTTGGGGAGAAAAAAAAAACCTGATTCGTTCTTAGTTCAGGTTGAACTTTCAGTGCAATCAGTTTGTGCAGTGCTCTCTTAAGTTCCCCTTTTTTTTTTTTGATTTTGCAGTGCTTTTTAGAGTAAAGTTAATTTTTTTTTTTGTTGCTTTTTTTTTTTCTTCAATACCTAACTCTGCAAAATGGACAACCGGTAAGTGAATTCCTTAATTCTGTAGTGTATAGAAGTTATTTCGTTAATTTATCTAGAGTCTAAGAGGATGATTCTCACTTGAAAATATTTGGTGAAAATTCCCCAGCAGACCCGTACGCTTGCTCACTTTCCAGAACCTTATATTTTCATTTTAGCATGACGACATACTGCTACCGTTGCCACGTGCCCAATGGAGCGAATTTTAACCTGTTCCTGCGGTAGGGATCTCTGCGCTAGATGCTTCGCTCGCAGTCAAACGTGTTACTGGTGCCATGGGCCGTTCACGGCAGCAGCGACATTACGATTGCGGCGGGAGCGTTTGAGAGACCTCAGCGTTGATGCCTTTCAGGTAGGCGATTTTCCGAAATACCTTACTCCCCTTGATCATACTTTTTTTTTTTTTTTTTGTTTACTACAGGCTCAGCAATTACAGCAAGAAAAGGGACTTATCAGTAAGCCGATAGTCTTGGATTGGCCTATAGTAAGTTTTTCTACAAAACGACACCCTGTTTCATGTTTTTAAATTTTGTTTAAATTTACAGAACTTCTTTCTCCAAATTGATGATAGGCTCCATGCCAATGCTCGTGCTGCTGTTGCGGCCCCCGCTACCCCTGCTGCGGAGAATGCCCCGTCGGTGGCTTCGGAAATGGCCTATTTCTCCGATTCCGAGGCCACTTTAAATATCGTGGAGGAGCGGGAACGCCTGATGGAACTGCAGAGGCGGGATCGCGACATTGACCAGGATTTAGAGATGCTGGATTCGGATCGATCATCCGATTCCTTTGAGTTTTTCATGCCTAACGTGGCGCGACCGGAAGAGCAACCCGATATGGAAGACGGTAGAGATGATGCCATGGACGAGGAGGAGGAGGAGGAAGACTTAGACGCGGTAACCTTACTTATTTAGATTATTATTTCAACCGCTTTTCCATTATCACAGCACAATTATTATTATTCATACGCTATTCTTTCGCTTCCCGAAGGAATTCTCAATTTGCTTTATTCTCATTTTCAGATGTTTGAACGAGACCACCTAGAAGGAGATCCCTGGGAAAACGGCAACCTTTACGAACTGGAATTTGATGCTAGAATAGAACGCCGAGAAGAAAACCGCGAAGATAGTCCCATGGACGGAGAGGATGAGGAAATCTTATAAACGCTTATTTTTTTCTTAATTTTCAGGTGATTTTTTTTTTTCTTCCAGGAAACGACCGAGCCTCATTAATATTGTTTTCAATAAGATAATACTCGAAATAGCGAATATTACTTTATTAAAAATAATAGAGATAGGTCAAATAGTTTCTCAGAAAAATCTGGGGTCGTGCGTAAAGCCTGATTCATAAACTCTGGCGGTCAGACATGAACGGTGGAGTTTATGAATCAGGCTTTAATAAATCGGCTTCAACGGCGAGCCAGCCTGTTGCTGTTTTGGAATTAATTTTGAGGTAAAAATTCAAAAACCTAACTATATATGTAGCGTGATGATTTTTTTTTTATAGGTAAATCGTCAACGCGAAAAACAGGTCGAGACGTGTTTTCGTTCCAAGTTCTGGTTTAGACACACTGAAAATCACTCGAACACCCATCAGAGAACGAGCCAGATCCAGAGAGCTTCTAGAGAGACCCGGAGAAACACAGGAGGTGATGCTTTGCGGGGAGGTCCGTGACGAATGAAAAAAAAAAGGAGCTCGGACGAGGTAAACTAGATAAATTATTATTTTGGCTGATAATTACAGTATAATTATATTATTACATAATTCATAGTTCCAATTAAAATTGACATTTTCCTGCTCATTTTTAATTTGCTACAAATGTTTTTATTTTTCGTTGGTATCTATAATTTTCAATTTGGACTATGGATGCCTACCTACCTAGTAAAATGAAATTATTGACATGATTTTATTGGGTTTCAGAAGGTGAAAAACCACGACAACAGGCTAGCGTTCACCGATGCCAACATACGAAACATTAGACTTTATTTAAATTCCGATGTATATCCGTACGAGCGATGGAGTCTCGATTGTAACGGGTTTTCTTTGGTACTTGTCAGCTGTGGCAAGCTTATCGGTCAGGTAATACTTTTCGGTCAATTTTCCATCGGTTTTCTCGGGCGCCACCCTCGGGATTAACGTGGTCGAGGGTCCACGGGCACCAGGTAGCTTGTTACAGTGGAGAAAGAAAAACCAGGGGTCAATGCGCAGTCAGTTCAGAAATAAAACTCATGATGATGGTTCACAATAATAATATCCATAATTTATTCTCTTTAAATCGGTACGGTACGGAATAAACAAGAGAAACCAATTAATAACAGCTCTGGCTAAATAATAATTATCGGACAGGTAGAGAGAGAAGGGGAGTAGAGTGTGTAACGAGTGAGCGCGAAGAAAAGCGTGGATTACGGTGTCTTTGCGAAATAGAGAAGTTTGGGCGGTAACGGTAACAGTAACGGTAACGGTTTAATTAGAAAGAGAGAAAGAGAAAAGGCTCCGGACAAACCATGTTTAATTATACGCTCGCTCCCTTCAAGTCGTTTGTCCATGCTAATACAGCGCATGCGCGAGTTATGAATTCGGCTAGGATGCAAGTACCTTTTTGTCGGACACGGAGAGAGAAAAGCGCCAGGATACATCGCCGTAACCGGGATCCAGCACGATGGATTCTGCCGCTTGGCACAGAAGGTATGGCTCCACCCTGTAAACGGGACGCTGTGGTGGCGCCATACAGTCCGTGTTTATTAAACGGAGAAAAAGAAGGCAATGGGAAACATCGCCGGAACCGAAACACAGCACGATGGTTCCCATAATCTGGCACGGGCAGAATAGCTACACCCTGTAAGGTGGTAGACGCTTTTACTCATTGGGCGTCGACCGGTGAGATACCACCATGCCAGAATTGAGTAGCGCTAAGTGGTATCACCACGTTCCGCTACTGCGCTGGCAGTCCGGTTCCAACAATGAGTAACAGATAGCATGATGGCGCCTCCAGGATCAAAATATTCCGGAGGTAAAATACCCGACCACTCGGATCTCCGGGCGTCGGGTGATCCTGGGGGTCCTTCATGCAAAGATATAAAGAGAAGATCAAAAACTCAACTCAGAATTGATTTTAGCAATATAAGAGGAATAAGTACAAATATGAATTCAGTTCACCAACATCTTGAAGAACAAAGACCTGACATCCTTGTTCTCACTGAAACTAAAATCAGTTCTGCAACACCTATTGTGAACTATCTTTATCCCGGCTATGACCTACATCACCGATTTCGACATAATTTTGGGATCTGTGTGTACATTAAAAATGACCTTTCATGTCATCGAGAGGAGAAGCTAGAACCAGCGAACCTTGATATCATATGGCTAAAATTCACCTCAAAGTCATCGACCAAGTTTATCTGCTGCCTCTACCGACCGCCAAGTAACACCGATTACCAAAACTTTTTCGCGACATTATCCGAAAGCTGTGATAGTATACAGTCAAACTATCCACAGGCGGAAATTGTCTTTTTAGGCGATTTCAACGTCCACAATATACCCTGGCTGAAACACCACAACAAAACAGATAACGAAGGCAGAGAAGCAGAAGCTTTTGCCATAAGTTGTGGTCTAACGCAGCTTGTCGATGAACCTACCCGTATCTCAGAAAGGGGCGAATTTGCAGCGCTTTTAGACTTGTTCCTAACCACCAATCCTGACTCGTACACAATTCAAGTAGATACTCCACTTGGTTCGTCCGATCATAAACTTATAATAACAAAGTGCGAAATGCTCATCCCACCAAGCCTACAACCACTTCCTCGTAAAATGTGGCACTATAAATCGGCAAAATGGAATGACCTAAAACAGTATTACCTGGATTTTCCATGGCAAGAGGTTTGCTTTAAAACAGCTGATCCCACTATTTGCTGTAATGAAATAACACAAGTAATCTTATCTGGAATGGACGCATATATCCCACATACAACTAAACGTAGAGCTAATGCAAAACCTTGGTTCAACAGCCAGTGTCAAACGGCTGTACAGAAAAAACACAGAGCATATAACCTTTGGAAACGACAACAAACCGCTCAAAGCCACACAGAATTTATAGAAGCCAGAAATAGTTGCAAAATTACTATTGACTCCGCTAAAGAAACATACAATCAAAGAATAAAAAACAGGTTGCTGAATTGTCCAAGTAGTTCTAGGTCTTTTTGGTCTCTTGCAAAAGCTGTTGGATCTAACTTCACCAAGTCATCCATACCACCACTTACAGATAAAAATAATCACTTAGCCACAACATCAGAGGAAAAAGCCAATATGCTTGCCCAAATGTTTTCCTCCAACTCCAACCTCACAGTGCCAAACGGAAAAACTCCACCGTTCATTGAAAGGATTTCCCATAGTATGCCAGAGGTACCCTTTTGTCACAGAGAAATACGAAAATCCCTAAAAAAGCTGGATACAAACAAAGCAATGGGTCCGGATGGCATTCCCGCAATAGTACTCAAAAATTGCGCCAACGAACTTACCCCAACTTTCGCAAAATTATTCAATTTGTCTTACAGGCAAGGAGTATATCCATCATCATGGAAGTCTGCCGCAGTACAACCCATTCCAAAGAAAGGAAAAAAGACAGATCCGTTAAACTATAGACCAATTGCCCTACTTCCGGTGATATCAAAAGTAATGGAAAGAGTGCTGAACAATCACCTAACCAAGTACTTGGAAAAGTACAAAATTATCAACGATAAGCAATACGGATTTCGAAAATATAGATCAACTGGCGATTTACTTACATACGTCACTCACTTATGGCAAAAAGCGATTGAGTTGCGGGGTGAAACAAGAACAATTGCCTTAGATATATCTAAAGCATTCGACAAAGTTTGGCATGAAAATCTGCTCAACAAGCTCAAAGCAATGGGATTATCGCCGAAACTTTGCACTTGGTTTGAAAGTTACCTAAAGGACAGATCCATTTATGTTGCACTGGATGGCCAGAACTCCAACTCTTACCAAATAAATGCTGGTGTGCCACAGGGAGCAATCCTTTCGCCAACTCTTTTCCTGATTTACATAAATGACCTCATAGATAAAACAGTAAATCCAGTTTATTGCTTTGCAGACGATGGCAATGTAGTCTCCTCACTCATACCACCCACAAGTCTTTCCGCACGTGAATTCCATCATCTTAGACTAACTCAAATATCGCAGATAAATAACGACCTGGAGATAATAGAGGACTGGGGTAACAAAAACCTTGTACAGCTCAACGCACAGAAAACCCAAGCAGCTCTGTTTTCAAAAAAGAACACCACCGGTGAGCCAAACATCATGCTATCTGGAAGTGCTGTCACATTACAGAGTCAGTTGAACATCTTGGGGGTTACTGCAGAGACCAACATGTCTTGGCACAGTCACGTGGCAGATATTGCTAAAAGGGCCTCCCAAAAGCTGGGGGTGCTATTTCGTACAAGACATCTGTACACACCAAGCCAATTGCTGACACTCTACAAAGCCCAGATTCGACCAACTATGGAGTACTGCTCACATATATGGAGTGCAGCACCCAAACATACCTTAATGCTTTTGAATACCGTGCAAAAACGAGCTATCAAGTTGATCAATGACCCCGCACTTACTCGTAACTTGGATGGTCTCGAACATCGCAGATCTGTGGGCGATTTATCTCTCTTCTACAGGTACTATCACGGAAAATGCTCTGAAGAGTTGGCACGTATGATTCCACCGAGAGTAGCACCTACCAGGCGAACCCGTCAAACAGACGGTAACCATGAATTTACTGTCAAACTAGAGGCACCAAGAACCTCATTATATCAGAATTCATATCTCTGGAGAACAGCATCGCTGTGGAATAAACTCCCTGCGACGGTTTTCCCTGCAGGTTACAACCTGAACCGTTTCAAGACCAACATACACCGACATTTCCGCGCACTTGCCGCTTCTCGAGCGTGATAGGACATTTCCTTGCGAATGCGCATATCCGTAAAAAAAAAAAAAAAAAAAAAAACGGGACGCTGTGGTGTTGCCATTCAGCCCATGTGATGACGAGGTCGAATAAGGTTAGCGAGAAGCATCGCGGGAACCGCAGCACAGCACGATGATTCTCACAACCCGGCACGGAAAGAATAGTTCCACCCTGTAAACGAGGTCCGGAGATGGAACCATTCAGCCCGTGTTCTGGTTAGCGGGGTACGGGGGCAAACGGTAATACCTGCATCCTTAAAGAGCGGCGTCGGGACGGCTGAAGACGGCGGCGGCGGTCGGTCGGTCGGTAGGTCTCACCTGAATGACTCCAGGTGAGCGGGATCGGTTTTCGGGCTCGACTGGTTGGTTTCGGGTCGGTATCGGTAATGATTCTCACTGTCCGCTCGTCTCAAGAGCTAAGCTGCTTCGATGCTGCCTGGCCGACGGCAGGCAAGAGTGGGGTTGCGCGTGGTATCTGGTGCTGTAGATGGACTGGGTTCGCGCGAGATTCATTCGACACGTTGTCGAGTCGCACGGTTAAGGTATAAAGGAAAATTATTTCCACAGGGAAAACCAATGTTTTCGCGACAGAATAAATCCACTGATAATAGCGTTATAATTTAACCATTTAAGCTCGAAAAACAACGACAAATTTCTGATGCAAAATACGGAAGTTCCGGAAAAAGGTAAAAATAAAGTAACGGTCGTTACACACCCCCTCTTCTTCGCAAAAAAAAAAATTCCGAGACGGAGTCGAACAGAATTTTTTTTCAAATATACATACATGGCTTTAATAAATTCCCTAAGTCCCAAAAGAAATATAAACAAAAGAAAAAGCTATTCACTTAAATCTAAATAATAATGAAAATAACTAAAAACAAATAATTCTTGTTACCCTGGTTCCCGTTCGTCTCATTCCATGTTATGGTGGTTCCTGGAGTGGGTTCATTGCCTAAGTCGCCCATACGGACATCCACAGGTTGGGCACGGGCGGTACATAAACGTATGCCGGCAGCATTGGACGCCTACTGACGCCACTGATGCTTGTCTTGGCGCAACGGTCCTTTCGGGCAAACGGTCGGGGAAACGGTCTGGTAAACGGTCGGGTAAACGGTGGTCGGAAAAATGGTCGGAAAACGGTCGGATAAACGGTCGGAAAAACGGTTGGGTTCGTACTAAAATAAAAGAAAATAACAACTGAGTTACAGATATGCCGGTTTAAGATCCTTAATATGGATATGCCGGAGCCTTTTCCCGAAAATGTCTTTCAGGTCATAAACCACCGGCGATACGACTTTAGTCACGGTGTACGGTCCGGAATATTTTGGTGCTAATTTAGCAGCAAAGCCTTTAATAGCACAGGAAAGCGGATTGTCCTTCTTCATGACTTTGTCTCCAACATGACATCGCCATTCACGGCGACGGAGGTTATACTGATGGCTTTGAACGGTAAAGGCTCTATTCAGATTCACTCTTACTAATTCGTAAGCTTCTTGGAGCCTTTTTAAACGGTCGGAATGTGCGGCAGTTTGAACGGTTTCTCCTTGATCGGTTTCCTCAGGATCGGCTTCATCTCCAACTTCTGCTGGTTCAGATTCGGTGTCCCGATACATTGCTTTTGGTGGGTCTAACTCCCTACCGAAGTTCAAGAAAGCCGGTGAAAACCCCGTGGAGTCTTGCCGAGAGCTATTCAAAGCAAAGACCAGTTCGGACAGGTGAGAGTCCCATTTTCGGTGGTCACCCTCGCAATACTGAGCAATCATTGTTTTGATCGTTTTGTTGGCGCGCTCTACTGGATTTGCCTGCGGGGTGTAGGCTGGGGTAAGTCGGTGCGTGATACCCATTTCTTGTAGAAGCTCCTTAAACGGTCGGCCGGTATATTGGGTGCCGTTGTCTGAAAGAACGGTACGGGGACACCCAAACTTGGTGACAATGTGCTCATAAAAGGCTTGCGAAACAGCCCGTGAGGTGGCTTGGCGGATCGGTCGGCATTCGACCCATTTGGTAAATCTATCTTGGAACATTACCAGATAGTTATTACCTTTTGATGATCTAGGTAAAGGTCCTATTAAATCGGTCGTAACAGTTTCCCATGGTTGTTGATTGCGGGACGGTTGCATCATACCAGGCGTTTTCTGCTGTGACGGTTTATATCGCTGGCAGGAAAGACAGGATCGTACATATCGAGCTATGTCTCGCATCATGCCGGGCCAATAGTAGTTTCGGCAAATTCGGGCGGTGGTTTTGGCAATGCCTCGGTGACCTGCTGTAGGTGTGTCGTGATTCTCCTTTAGAACAGAATCTCGGGAATTTTTCGGTACACACAGTTTCCACGGGTCTGCCATCTCGATGTCGGTACAGTCTGAGAGATCCCAGAAGTGACGGTACAACTTTCCGTCTTTGATGCAATAATCGGAAAAAGCAGTGGGGTTATTCTCAACGGAGGCCTTCTTGGCTTGATACCATGAACACGGTTCAAAGTTGTCCAATATCAAAATGGCATCGGTCTCTACTAGTCTTTCGGTTTGCAACGGATCTCGGGACAAAGCATCTGCGATTCGGTTCAGAATGCCTTTTCGGTACTTTATTTCAAAATCAAATTGTTGGAGGTAGATACTCCAACGGGCTAGCCTTCCGGCTGGACTTTTGATTGAATGGAGCCACTTCAGACTCTGATGATCGGTTATAACGGTAAAACGGTAGCCTTCCAAATACGGTCGCATTTTCTCTACACCCCAGACAATAGCAAGGCATTCTTTCTCAGTTACGGAAAACTTCTTTTCCCCCGGGCTCAAGCTACGGCTGGCATATGCAATTATACGATCGCCATCAGAGCTGTGCTGTATCAATGCCGCACCTAACCCATTATCGGATGCATCGGTTTGCAAAACGAAAGGCTTTGAAAAATCAGGGCAAGCCAGTACTGGGGCTTCGGTGAGACAAGTCTTTAGTTTTTCGAAAGCAAGTTGTTCAGTTTCGGCCCAGGTCCAACGAACTCCTTTTTTTAATAAACGGTTAAGGGGACTAGCAATCTGCGAAAAATTCTGCACAAATCGGCGGTACCATGATGCCACCCCCAGGAATCGACGGAGGCTGCGCAACGTGGTGGGTGCAGGAAGTTCACGAATTGCCGCTACCTTTTCCGGATCGGTGCGGATGCCCTCGGATGTCACGAGATGGCCCAAATAGCGGAGTGATCGCCGTCCAAATTCGCATTTGTCGGGATTTAACCTCAGGTTTGCCCTTCGGAGGCGTTGGAATACCTCTCTTAGGTTATTAAGGTGTTCCGCAAATGTTTCGCCAAGAATGATTATGTCGTCCAAATAGGCAAAGCAGAAGTTGTCCAATTCGGGGCCGATGATTCGGTCCATCAACCTTTGGAAGGTTGCTGGGGCAGAATGGAGACCAAAAGGCATAACACGGAACTGAAAAAGGCCCATGCCTGGTACGGTGAAAGATGTGATCGGCTTACTCTCTTTGGACAGGGGTACTTGCCAGTATCCTTGTTTGAGGTCTATACTGGAAATATATCTGGCTCCCCTTAACTTGTCCAAGATGGCATTGATAAACGGTAACGGGTAGGCATCTTTTCGGCTAACGGCATTCACCTTTTGAAAGTCTATGCAGAATCGGTGTTTTCCATCCTTTTTCCGGACGATGACTACGGGAGAGCTCCACGGACTATCGGAGGGCTCTATGATTCCGTCAGCCAACATTTTATGCACCTCGGTATTTATTATCTCCTGCATTTTCGGGTTTTGCGGACGGTACCTCTGTTTTATAGGCTCGGAATCCAAAAGATGGATGGTATGCTCTACCAGAGGGGTAGTGCCTTTTATCTGGTCAAATTTCGGTAATTCGGCGGACAAAAATTCTTGCAGGCGGTGTTCTTCCTGAGACGTCAGGAGTAAACTCGGTTTAACGTCTATCGGTCCTATCGGATTAAGTGGCATCGGTGGTGGAATAAATTGTTCCTTCAGGAAAATATCTCCATTTCCCAAGTCCAAGTAAAAATCGTGTTTACTCAATATATCCATGCCAAGGACAATTTCCGAAGTCATATGCGGAAAGTAGCTTAGGGTTTCGGTCAGGACATTACTCCCTATTTTTAACGGTACCTGGTATGCTTCGGAAATTTCCACCATACCTCCATTGGCTACTGTGGCATTTGTAACTATCGGTCGGACTTTCGGATACCCATAGGATCGGCAGAGTTCCACGGCCAGATCTCCAATGTAGGAGCTCACGGCTCCTGTGTCTATCAAAGCCAAAAACGGTGCACTTCCAATATTGGTACGCACATGCTGCCTAACATCGGGCAAGCGCTGCGGACGGGAATTTTCCCGCGGTCGCTTCGAGGTACTATTCGGGCGGTGTTGTTCGGACCTCGAGCCGGTGCAACACCTCTTTAGTTTCCCGATCGGGTGCAGGTGCAATTTCGGGATAATGTGCCGGTTTTTCCGCATTTGGAGCAAAATAATTTGGCAGGGTTCCTGCATTCGGTCCGGAAATGTCCACTTTCCCCACATCTCCAACAAATACTTTCGGGTCGGTTGGTTCTGTTGGATCCTCCACTCCGTGTGTTGACAACAAAACGTCTGTCTGGCGGCGGTGATTTCGGAGGAGTGGTAACAGAAATACTGCTCGGTGGACGGTAAGGAGAGCGGGAAGTCGACGTGCTGGTTTTTAATTCGGACAGTAGAAGTTCCACTTCACGGACGGAGCGGGAGAGCGATACAACGTCGCTGAGGTCGCTCTTCCGGATATGTTGTCGATACTCTGGTAAAAGGTTTCGGTATAACCAGTGGAGCTCGCTTTCGGGTGTAAGGTTCCCATGTCTTCTTATAAGGGTTTGTAAATCGGTTATGTAGCGGTGTGGCGGTTCATTCGGTTTTTGAAGGCGACGACTTATCTCGATTTCCAGATCCGCAGCATAATTAACTGGAAAATAAAAGCTGCGGAAGTCGTGCATGAATTCGGGCCAGGTTGTCCAGTGATTTCGGTTGTTACGGTACCAAAGGGATGCATCGCCCTGTAGAAGTTCAGGCATGTGCGGTAGCAAACGGTCAATTAAAATCCCCTGGGAGGCACAAATTTCCTGGAGCCTCTCGATGAATGTCACTGGGTCGGTTCGGCCATCAAAATGGACATTCCATTTCTGTACCTTCAGCGGTGTTATCGGAGATCCATAGGTGACGGGAGAAGACAGCGGTGGTTGAAGGGTAATAGACGGTATCGGCGGGTTAAGTATCGGAGTTGTACCCAGCGTACTGGCATTCGCGGTACTGGTCTGAGTTAGGGCAGCAGTACTGGTCGGAAAATAGAACCCTGTCATAGTAGTCGGTGCTGGTGAGGCTTTTCCCTGGCGATAAAAAGTTACTAGCCGCTTCTTCAACATGTCAACGGTACCGGTAGTGTCCAGTGCAAACTTATTTAGTTCCAACAGCAGCTCGTCCCTCTTTAATAGATAAACCCAACCGACACGGCCGTCATTGGGATCATACCAAGCGGGGTAAGTAGTTACTGGTGTATTGACGGTCGGATTTGTCGGACTGGTTATAGCCACGGTTGAGGCTGTGGTATTCGGAGTACTGGTAACCGGTGGGTTGATAATGTTGCCTGTGCCTCCTGGCATCGTGAAGCGGTAACGGTTTTCTTCCTTGTTTTTTTTTTTTATTATTATTTTTTTTTAACGGTAGCGGAATACAGATGAGAAGCTCAAACGACAACGGCTTTCAGCGGTTCGTTATCAGTGGTGCGTTAGCAGGTTTACGGTTACACTCGGCTGTACGGTACGGTACGGAGAAGGATTCTTGCTGACGATTCGGATCTAGAAATCCTTTGGTCCGGTAAAGCGGTATAAAGGATCGGGTATACGGATCGGTTATACGGTTGGGTTATACGGTTCGGTTATACGGTTCGGTAAAGCGGTATATTTCTCTCGGAACGGTGTACTAGATGTTGCTCCCTCAAGAGCTCGGTCGGATCTCTTTCGGAACGGTGTACGGTGAACGGATGTTGCTCCCTTGAGCGTTCGGTCGGATCTCCTTCGGAAACGGTGGAGGAGATGTTGCTGCTTTGAGCGTTCGGTCGGATCTCCTTCGGAAACGGTGGAGGAGATGTTGCTGCTTTGAGCGTTCGGTCGGATCTCCTTCGGAAACGGTGGAGGAGATGTTGCTGCTTTGAGCGTTCGGTCGGATCTCCTTCGGAAACGGTGGAGGAGATGTTGCTGCTTTGAGCGTTCGGTCGGATCTGCCTTTTAGCGGCGTGTTGTAGAGATCTTATACTCTCTAAAGATGGTGGGGAGTCGCGCCGCGCACACTCTCTTCCTCCCCCCTCAGACGGTATGTAGGTTAAAACGGTGAAAAAAACGGACTCTCTTATATTTCTGGACAGGTGGAACTGGTCGGTGAAAAAAGTAGCAGAAAAAATGTTGACTATCTTCTAAATTGAAACGGTTTCGGAATATTGCAGTTGAAAAATGAAATCAGCGACCTCGGATTAGTCGAAAACGAGATACAACTCGAAATTTTGGAATGCGCATGCGCTTACCAATACTTCCCAAAAACGGAGGCCTCCGGACCAATTCGGTACGGTTTACAGGAACTCTTTTCCACGGTCGCCGGTATTGGTTGAGACGCTCAACTCATGGGGCGGATGATAAGACAGGCGCCGAACGGTCCAATGTCCAATAGGAGCGGTTCATTCATTCCGGCGCTATGCGGTCTGGCATTAACATAAAAAAACGGTACGGTACGGTAACGGTCAGACCTACGGGCGTCGCCAAAACAAACGGCCTCTCGGTGAAAACGGGGGACGGATGATGACGTAGTCTCCTCGGTCATATGCTGATGTCATTGACTTGCGCAAAACGGTCCCTGCTCGGGCGCCAAATTTGTAACGGGTTTTCTTTGGTACTTGTCAGCTGTGGCAAGCTTATCGGTCAGGTAATACTTTTCGGTCAATTTTCCATCGGTTTTCTCGGGCGCCACCCTCGGGATTAACGTGGTCGAGGGTCCACGGGCACCAGGTAGCTTGTTACAGTGGAGAAAGAAAAACCAGGGGTCAATGCGCAGTCAGTTCAGAAATAAAACTCATGATGATGGTTCACAATAATAATATCCATAATTTATTCTCTTTAAATCGGTACGGTACGGAATAAACAAGAGAAACCAATTAATAACAGCTCTGGCTAAATAATAATTATCGGACAGGTAGAGAGAGAAGGGGAGTAGAGTGTGTAACGAGTGAGCGCGAAGAAAAGCGTGGATTACGGTGTCTTTGCGAAATAGAGAAGTTTGGGCGGTAACGGTAACAGTAACGGTAACGGTTTAATTAGAAAGAGAGAAAGAGAAAAGGCTCCGGACAAACCATGTTTAATTATACGCTCGCTCCCTTCAAGTCGTTTGTCCATGCTAATACAGCGCATGCGCGAGTTATGAATTCGGCTAGGATGCAAGTACCTTTTTGTCGGACACGGAGAGAGAAAAGCGCCAGGATACATCGCCGTAACCGGGATCCAGCACGATGGATTCTGCCGCTTGGCACAGAAGGTATGGCTCCACCCTGTAAACGGGACGCTGTGGTGGCGCCATACAGTCCGTGTTTATTAAACGGAGAAAAAGAAGGCAATGGGAAACATCGCCGGAACCGAAACACAGCACGATGGTTCCCATAATCTGGCACGGGCAGAATAGCTACACCCTGTAAACGGGACGCTGTGGTGTTGCCATTCAGCCCATGTGATGACGAGGTCGAATAAGGTTAGCGAGAAGCATCGCGGGAACCGCAGCACAGCACGATGATTCTCACAACCCGGCACGGAAAGAATAGTTCCACCCTGTAAACGAGGTCCGGAGATGGAACCATTCAGCCCGTGTTCTGGTTAGCGGGGTACGGGGGCAAACGGTAATACCTGCATCCTTAAAGAGCGGCGTCGGGACGGCTGAAGACGGCGGCGGCGGTCGGTCGGTCGGTAGGTCTCACCTGAATGACTCCAGGTGAGCGGGATCGGTTTTCGGGCTCGACTGGTTGGTTTCGGGTCGGTATCGGTAATGATTCTCACTGTCCGCTCGTCTCAAGAGCTAAGCTGCTTCGATGCTGCCTGGCCGACGGCAGGCAAGAGTGGGGTTGCGCGTGGTATCTGGTGCTGTAGATGGACTGGGTTCGCGCGAGATTCATTCGACACGTTGTCGAGTCGCACGGTTAAGGTATAAAGGAAAATTATTTCCACCGGGAAAACCAATGTTTTCGCGACAGAATAAATCCACTGATAATAGCGTTATAATTTAACCATTAAGCTCCAAAAGAACATGTACGCTCCAGGAGACTCTAACTCTCTGGATAGTATTTTCTGCTTGATCCCGATGGTTAGGATAGAAGAGCAGAAGGGCCTTAGTACCAGACAGGACTTAAAGTCACGGCACTTGCACTAGGGCGTAAGATAGGTAACTTACAACCAGACTAGAGCACTTGTTGTAAGTTGGAAAAAAGGACCCAAGCCAGACAAAGCACTTGCTATAAGGTTTAAATTAAACCTGTAACCAGACAAAGCACTTGCTACAGGTTTAGAGAAGGGCCTAATGTAACCAGACAGAGCACCTGCTACAATAAGGCTAAAGAAAAGTAATTGTTAGAGCGCAGTCTCACGACTCTACTAGCGTTGCTAGGCCAATGGTGACTTGGGCACAATTTAAGTAAGAGAAACAACAATAAGTTTGAATCTGATTTTATTAATGAAATTGATCACCTTTTATATACAATAAATGCTGATTTTGCACACATCGATTGTCGTCATTTCCAATAATAAAAGTAGGTTGCTTATAATTAATTAATTCTAATATGTACAGTATGGTAAAAATATTAAAATTAAATGTTCCAATTTGGATAAATGGACATTCTGCCGCCTCTCAATTTGTCGACTTCAGGGACTGTAGTTCATACTCTTCAGGTTTGTTGGTGGTCTTTTTCTCTCTTGTTCGAAGTCTTAGATATTTGATGCCTATCCAGACACCCAAAACTACCAGGATTGTTGCAATGGTAGTTGTCTCTCCAACTATGCTAGAATGATGTCGTATATCTCTCCATATATGATTTTGAAGTTCAATCTGAATTGACTTCTCTTCTGTCATTAGTGAGGTTAAATCATCTGAATGCCCAATTACTGACTCAGATGCTGGCCGAAGTTGTGAATGTTGAATATGTGTGGGTTCGTCGTGTCTATCGAGTGAGACAGCTTTGGAATAGCTGGTTAAACTGCTATGCTCCACTCGTATTGCTGTTAGTGTTAGCTGTTTGGTTTCTATAATACAATCGGGAGCCAAGCTGAGAATTCCTGTTGCAATAGTGTCAACATCTTCCCGGACACCACCACAAATAATAGCTATATTGGCTGATCCATTAGTAATAAATAACCATGTATTTGGCGTGGCCATTTGTTTCCATATAGTAGCCTGCACTGAATTTGTGAAAGTTTTGCCTTTCTTGGCTTCAGGCTTATGGTATATTTCATCAATAATACAGTTGCCGTCGTTATTTATGTTTCTTATAACATCTGGAGAACAGAGAAACATGTGATGTTTTAATTTCAAGCATCGTTCGAATTCTTCTTTATGGAGTTGAAAGTAAAGCTGAGAGTTATAATCGATCGCGATATAATCGTTCGATATATCTAATGTCCAGTAAGAGTTGTTGGATATTTGTACTGGAATTGGGGTTGCTTTTATAACATCAAACTGTGTTGCTTGGTTTCCGCCATGCAAGGTTTTGTGATGTGCGTCCAATATTATTAGTTTGCTCAAATGATTTTGACTTGGTAGTATTATAGGATGTTTCTGACTGTATGGTAACCCTGAATTCTGTAATCTTCCGCCAACTCGTAAGATTTTTTCCCCGTCAATAAATGGGCTTAAATTAAATATTTTGCTTGATTTCTCAACGGTTTTCTTTGTGTTAATGGACGATATCTCGGATGGAAATTCGCAGTTTTGGATCACTTTGATAACTTCTTGGAGCGTTTTTCTTGTTTCTTCGACAGATAATATTGGTTCGTTGGACCTGTGAAAAAATCTTCGACAGAAGCTTAATATTCTTATCATTCTGGTTAAGTCGGAGAATCGTTCGATTATGTTTTCTGTGATTTGTGTTTTAACTTGGAAACATTTTATGGTTTTCTTAGCTTCTTGGTCCGTTTCGGGTATTTCTTTAGCTAATGGTAGTGGTTCAAGACTATGAAGCCATGCTGGTCCATTCCACCACAGGAGATTGTTTGCTAATTGTTCTGGATTAGACCCTCTGGATATAACGTCTGCTGGATTTTCGGATGTTTTTACGTGGTTCCAGTGGCTGCTGTTTACGTGTCTATTTATATCACTCACGCGATTGGCAACAAATGTTTTCCATCGATTGGGCTGGCCTTTTATCCAGCCTAATGTTATCATGGAGTCACTCCATGCGAAAGTTTCTATATTTTCTGTCTCTAGTGTCGCAATAGTTTGGTTTATCATTTTGACAACTATATTCTCTTCAGTCGTCAGTGTTCGGCTGTAGATGACAGCTCCATAGGCCTTTTCAGAGGCGTCACAGAATCCGTGGAGTTGAATTAGGTTTCCTTGGCTAAATTGCATCCATCTCGGAATTCTGATATCTTCGACTTTATTCATGTCCTTTCTAAATGTTATCCATCTGTCTGCTAGTTCACCTTCTATTTTCTCATCCCATCCTAATCTTTGTAGCCATAAGTCTTGTATGAGTATTTTTGATTTGATGACTATAGGTGATAACCATCCTAAGGGATCGAAAATTTTTGATATCTCTGATAGGATGTGCCTTTTTGTTATTAGATTCTCTGTTGATGTGGTAACTTTGAACATGAAGTTGTCATCATAAGGCGACCAAAATACGCCAAGTGATTTTTGGATGTCATCTTCGGATAATTCTTGGACGGTTTGGTTTTGTTGCGATTCGGGAAGGGCTTGAAGCAGGGCTGGTTTGTTACTGGTCCATTTTCTGAGATTAAAACCAGCAGATTGCATCATATTGAGTAACTGTTGTTGAATTTCTATTGCCGATTCTAAGTCATTGGCTCCTGACAGGACATCATCTACGTAAAAGTTTCGTAGGGTGATTTTGCTTGCAATAGGATACTTCGTTTCTTCAGATTTTGCCAATGTTTGTAAAGTCTTAATGGCTAGGTATGGTGCAGATGCTGTTCCGTATGTGACAGTAGTTAGCTCGTATTCAATCATTCGGTGTCCGCTGTCAGATCGCCATAAAATTCTCTGGTAAGGTTGATCTTCTCGATGGATTTTTATCTGTCGATACATTTTTTCTATATCGGCTGTAAAAACTACTTTATGCTGCCTCCATCTTAACAGGATTTCAGATAGGTTCTGTTGGAGTCTTGGACCAGTAAGCATCAAATCATTTAGGCTAATATTGGATGTTGATTTACTCGAAGCATCAAAAACAACTCGTAGTTTTGTGGTTGTACTGTCCATTTTAAATACTGCTTGGTGTGGTATGTAGTATCTGCCTTCATGAAGATTTTGAAATGATACTTTTTCCATGTGCCCTAATTTCAAATATTCATCCATGAATGCATCGTATTGTTCTTTAAGGCAAGGTTCTCTCAAAAACCGGTTTTCCAGACTTCTTAAACGGGCAGCCGCTCTAGGTTTTGTTTGTCCTAAAACTTGCATGCCCTGTTTGAAAGGTATTCTGACTATGAATCTTCCTTTTTCATCTCGATACGTAGTCTCATCGTAAAATTTTTCGCAGATTTCGTCATCTTCTGATATATATTTATTTGTTTCTGGCAACTCTTCTAATTCCCAAAATTTCGTGAGTTGGCTATCTTCTTCGTGTCGGGAAATCATGCTGGCCACTTGAAGTGGAAGGTGGTTTGACGATACTCCTCCAGATACCATCCATCCTAGTTCCGTATTTTGCTTAAGAAGTCCTTCTCTTGTTTTTTGAATGCCATTTAGAATAATATGCGTATATTCTCTCGCTCCAACTATAGCATCAATTGGACCTGGTTTCATGTAGGTTGGATCTGCTAGGATTTCATTCGTGTACGAGTTGTCGACTTCTAATTGATATCGTGGAGTTGATTGTGTTAATTTTGGAAGTACTAACATTTTCACTTCAAGTGAAAAATTGCTCGGAAAGCGTGGCTTGATGAGGAGATCTACTGCCGAGGAGGAAACTTGTGGGCTACCATCTCCTATGCCTGAAATTTCTGCTCTGATTTTCTGACGTGGGAGATTAAGACGCTGGGCTGCGTCTTCTGTTATAAACGCAGATTGTGATCCTTGGTCAATGAGGACACGTAAATACTGGGTGGTGCTAGCTGTTGCTACTTCTACCAATGCTGTGGCAAGCAGGACATTCTCTTCGTGGTCTTTTACGTGATAGTTTGAGGTATTTTGTCTTTGATCATTTCTTCTGAAGTTGTTGCGTGTTTGGCTATTTTCATTTTGATTGGAGGCTCTTTGATCAGTTCTTCTTGATGTCTGATGTCCTGAGTTGCTGAAGCTTCGTTGATTGTTTTCATTATGTAGGATTGTATGATGATGCTTCCTGCAGACATTGCAAGTTACACTGCTGCGACATCTGAGATGTTTTTCGTGGTTCAGACAGTTCACGCAAAGGTTTATTTTCTGAACAAAACGATTTTTTTCTTCTACCGACAATCTTCTAAAAGCTTGGCAGTGATATATCGCATGATCTTTCTCGCAATAATGGCAAGCTGAGTTGTTTCTTCTGCTTGGGCTTGTTGCTTCCAGAGATTGAAATCTTCTTTCAAGAAATTCCATGAATTGTTGGTAGTCTTGAATTTTGTGTGGTTCCGTAATTGTTTGTTCATACATCTTGTTGGTTTCGGAATCCCATTTCCGACTGATTATTCTGATGATGATTGGCCCCCATGACTGTGTGCTTACTCCTATATTTTCTAGCCCACGAGTACATTCTTTGGTGATGTCATGCAAGAGCTTCAATTTTTCAACGTTTCCGGAGGAAAGGTTTGGGAGGTCTAATAACTTGTCTATCAGTTTCGAGGCTAATAGTCGTTTGTTTTCATATCTATTCTGAAGCAAGTCCCATGCTGTCTCGTAGTTGTTTTCAGTAGTTGTCAGATGCTGAATGAGTCTTGCAGCTTCTCCTCGAACATGCGTTTTGAGTAGTTGTATCTTCTCTGCCTTGGAAAAATGTATGTTGTCGTGGACTACTCGCAAAAAAACATCATGGAAAGAGCCCCAGTTCTCGTAGCCTCCGTGAAATGTTGGAATGGTTATTTGTGGTGACGCAAGATGTCTTACAGGCCAGATTGATTGGGTCTGTGGTAATTGCGGCTGACATGAAGCTTGTGCCTCGACTGTTTCCGCTGATAATTTTTCCAACGTGTCTTCATACTTCATCTGATACTCATGAAACTTATCATCTCTGAAGTAGGCACTGGTGAATGATTTTTCATGAATTATTATCTCTTCGTGCAATTCTTGAATAGCTTCCCATTGTTTTACCAGCTTTTTCTGTTGTAATTCATACATTATTCTTGATTTTGATTCAGCTAGATCTTGGTTGATTAGGTCGATTGTTCTATCCAATTCCTCACACTTAAGATTTTGTTTTTTCAAAAGTAAGAGTTGTGGACTATTTTGTAATTCATCATTGATCATTTCAAGATACTTCTTGCAAGTCTCATACCTCTCTTTTATTTGTTGCAGGTATTTTTTAGTAAAGTAGGCGTGATTTGGTTCATTGAACTTGTTTAGTTCATGATCATTTTCTTGAACTGCATCCCATAGTTCTTCTAGTGCTCCAAGTTTTTGTTCTACATACTGTTCAGTTTTTCTTGATTGGCCATCTTTTTTACAGTTGGTGTAAAGCTGCATGATCTTTTTGCCTAGTTCTTCTTGCTGAGCAGCACGTACGTTCATTTCTTCCATCATTGTTCTGTTGATCTTGCAATGGGCTTAGCTGAACCTCTGGAACCGCTATTGGTGGAACTTCTGGGAATGTGGTTGACCGCTGTTGGGTCTGGTTGACTTCTGGGACCGCTGTTGGTGGGACCTCTGGGACTCTGGTTGATGGACCTGTGGATCGCTACTGGTGGGACCTCTAGGACTCTGGTTGATGGCTGCTTGATTCGGTTGGACCTCTGGGCCCGCTGTTGGTGGGACCTCTGGGACTCTGGCTGATGGACCTGAGGATCGCTACTGGTGGGACCTCTAGGACTCTGGTTGATGGCTGCTTGGTTCGGTTGGACCTCTGGGCCCGCTGTTGGTGGGACCTCTGGGACTCTGGCTGATGGACCTGAGGATCGCTACTGGTGGGACCTCTAGGACTCTGGTTGATGGCTGCTTGGTTCGGTTGGACCTCTGGGCCCGCTGTTGGTGGGACCTCTGGGACTCTGGCTGATGGACCTGAGGATCGCTACTGGTGGGACCTCTAGGACTCTGGTTGATGGCTGCTTGGTTCGGTTGGACCTCTGGGCCCGCTGTTGGTGGGACCTCTGGGACTCTGGCTGATGGACCTGAGGATCGCTACTGGTGGGACCTCTAGGACTCTGGTTGATGGCTGCTTGGTTCGTTTGGACCTCTGGGCCCGCTGTTGGTGGGACCTCTGGGACTCTGGCTGATGGACCTGAGGATCGCTACTGGTGGGACCTCTAGGACTCTGGTTGATGGCTGCTTGGTTCGGTTGGACCTCTGGGCCCGCTGTTGGTGGGACCTCTGGGACTCTGGCTGATGGACCTGAGGATCGCTACTGGTGGGACCTCTAGGACTCTGGTTGATGGCTGCTTGGTTCGGTTGGACCTCTGGGCCCGCTGTTGGTGGGACCTCTGGGACTCTGGTTGATGGACCTGTGGATCGCTACTGGTGGGACCTCTAGGACTCTGGTTGATGGCTGCTTGATTCGGTTGGACCTCTGGGCCCGCTGTTGGTGGGACCTCTGGGACTCTGGCTGATGGACCTGTGGATCGCTACTGGTGGGACCTCTAGGACTCTGGTTGATGGCTGCTTGGTTTGGTTGGACCTCTGGGCCCGCTGTTGGTGGGACCTCTGGGACTCTGGCTGATGGACCTGAGGATCGCTACTGGTGGGACCTCTAGGACTCTGGTTGATGGCTGCTTGTTTCGGTTGGACCTCTGGGCCCGCTGTTGGTGGGACCTCTGGGACTCTGGCTGATGGACCTGAGGATCGCTACTGGTGGGACCTCTAGGACTCTGGTTGATGGCTGCTTGGTTCGGTTGGACCTCTGGGCCCGCTGTTGGTGGGACCTCTGGGACTCTGGCTGATGGACCTGAGGATCGCTACTGGTGGGACCTCTAGGACTCTGGTTGATGGCTGCTTGTTTCGGTTGGACCTCTGGGCCCGCTGTTGGTGGGACCTCTGGGACCCTGGCTGATGGACCTGAGGATCGCTACTGGTGGGACCTCTAGGACTCTGGTTGCCTGCTGTTGCAGGCTGCTGATTCTTGACCGTTGTAACTTTTTGCTCGAAGGACCATGTACGCTCCAGGAGACTCTAATTCTCTGGATAGTATTTTCTGCTTGATCCCGATGGTTAGGATAGAAGAGCAGAAGGGCCTTAGTACCAGACAGGACTTAAAGTCACGGCACTTGCACTAGGGCGTAAGATAGGTAACTTACAACCAGACTAGAGCACTTGTTGTAAGTTGGAAAAAAGGACCCAAGCCAGACAAAGCACTTGCTATAAGGTTTAAATTAAACCTGTAACCAGACAAAGCACTTGCTACAGGTTTAGAGAAGGGCCTAATGTAACCAGACAGAGCACCTGCTACAATAAGGCTAAAGAAAAGTAATTGTTAGAGCGCAGTCTCACGACTCTACTAGCGTTGCTAGGCCAATGGTGACTTGGGCACAATTTAAGTAAGAGAAACAACAATAAGTTTGAATCTGATTTTATTAATGAAATTGATCACCTTTTATATACAATAAATGCTGATTTTGCACACATCGATTGTCGTCATTTCCAATAATAAAAGTAGGTTGCTTATAATTAATTAATTCTAATATGTACAGTATGGTAAAAATATTAAAATTAAATGTTCCAATTTGGATAAATGGACAAAAAACAACGACAAATTTCTGATGCAAAATACGGAAGTTCCGGAAAAAGGTAAAAATAAAGTAACGGTCGTTACACGATTTTACTAAAAAGCTAATTACCTCCGTCTATGACTCGTATGAAAACTTCCAAAGCAGCTATTATAGGCGAGAAATAAATGACCCAATAATGGATATTGGCGAATTTCTGCACACTTATTCTACATTATGCTTTTCTCACCTACAATCCGATGGATGGAAGCGTACGCACTGGAAACTTTAATTTTTAGTTTTATTTATGTTTATACAGTAAAATAATAAAGTAGTAGGTAATACCTTAATCAATTATCTCGTTTAATTTCGTAATTGAAAATTGAGTTTTCATATTATTTTTCCCCGTACACCAAATTACATTAAAATTATCAGCTGGACAAGTCCATACAAGTTATCAAATCATCTTCTTCACCCTTAGCCCTCTCGCTCTTTCAAATTTTCCTCAATTAGCTCGCATCATGATGTCTACAAGCTTAGGACACAATTTCTTGAGATACCCTGATAGCTCAGTGGTTAGCACTCTTGATTTTGGACCTTGGGGTCGCAGGTTCGAGCCCAGACTTTTCAGACTTTTTTAATAAAATACAAAAAAAAAGTCGTCAGTACTGCCGCCACCGCCACGGCCGCCGTCATCAGCTATTGGGCGACGGCCATTTTGTAAGTTGGCGGGCATATTGTACCACCGCCGCCGCCAACAGAAACCATTGGACGGCCGCCATTTTCAACAACAACCAATGAATGGACAGGAGGAGGAGCCTAATTCAGCAGGAGGGACGGGACCAGCCCTGATTGGCCGAACAAAGAAACCTAATGGCGGCAAAGGGGCGGGGCAACATCGCAAAAGAGTCCATAAATGGGAAAGGGGGAGGAGCTATACAGCAGGAGGGCGGGGCCACGCCCCCTCAGGAGGCAGGAGTGGGGTTGGTTTGTATCGCCGGGACACACTACTCAAAACGTTGGTTTTGAGTGGGCGGAAAATGTATGTGCATCTCTTCAAGAGTGTCAAAGTCACTAATTTGCTCATATTGAAAAACCATACAAATTCAAATAGGTATAGCGCCTCCTATGCAGGGAACACCAGCGCCCTCGGTATGGAACCGAGGTCGACAAAAAAGGTACGAAAAAACACTCGAATCGTACAGCCAAGCGACGGTTAAACACACTCTCTCTCTCTTTTCGCCAAACACGAAACACGAACACACATTTTTAATCCGTTTTTCGCACACAAGAAAGTCGATGAATTCGCGAGCTCGCCGGTTACCGGTTTCGAAATAAAAGCCGGTAGTGTTGTGCAACCGAAACAAAACCCGGGATCCCGGTATTAACAATTAACTTTGAACTAGAAGAACCCCAGAACCACAGGTAAGGCGCCTTTTATCATATTGTCTTTTGTATGGTTATTTTTTGCTACATATTCATTAGTTGCGCTTACAGTCCACGTAACTCCGAAGGTGATCCTAAAATATCAACCATTACCCCAACAGCATGGAATTAGAACTTGCGCTAATTTTATAGCACGTTGCGTGCCATTTTCGTCAAATTTGTGTTAACTTCCCTCACCTGCGGATTGGGTTGGTTGGGTTTGTTGCAAAAATTAATAATAATTTGCAAGATCCAAAAATGAAAACACAATATAATAGTTATTTATACACCAAGTGAGTTAAATGAATGTTTATTCAAGAGAAGAAAGTTTAACCCACGAGCCCAAGCGAGTGGGTTAATTTTCTTCGAATGAATAAACATTTTAACTCACATGATTTATACAAAATTTTATCCCATTTTGTGGAAATTTAGAAAATAAAGTACAAGGAAAAATGCAGAGAGTGAGTTAAAAATATTTTAAATCACTGAGGTTTTAGATGTTTAGTTGGGTAGAGTGACTTAAATTGCCGAGAGTGAGTTAAAATGTTTTTAAATCACTGAGGTGGTGAACGTCTACTTACCTTTATTGTTATGCGTTCAATAATGTCATGTTTAATCGTCAAAATGGGATAAAAATATAAAGCAAATCAGCTGTTATATGTCATTTTCTTTAAGTTGGCACAACCCGCTATACAAATGACTGCATGCAATTTAATTGCATCCCATGTAAACAGTAGAAGGCATAAGGTATGTTAATTGCATGTGCAGCCGACTGCATGCCATTTTTGAAATTGCATTGCATCTAGTGTAAACACCGTTTTACTGTATTTTTGCCTTATTTTTTGTGTCAAATTGGATATGTCAAATTTCTAATAAAAGGTGGTTATCATTCAACATTATTTCAGGTGATTAACTTGTTTTACGAGGGTATTTTCAAAGTTAAAAGGCCTGGGTACCTCTGTGCGACGGGTTAAACTATTTTTTGATTTACGTCTAAAGTATTGGATCAAAATCAATGAAATTTGGTGGGATGATAGATGATAAATCACAGAGGCATGAGAAGTATTTTTTTATAGAAAAATGTAATTCTAAAAATTATCACGCCTCTCAAAAAAAAAAAAAGAACGGAATATAACATAGATTTAATATCTACTAACGTGACAAGATAGGTAACGCCCTATCTAAAAGCATTGGAGCAAGGTGGCACAAACATGTGTTAAGAATCTCTACGTATTCCTAAGAAATACATAGAGGTATTTTATTAGAAGCAAACGCTCCCATAAGCGTACCCATTAAAAAATCATTTTTTGAAATATATTTATCTAATTCCAGAAAAAGGTAGTTTTAAAAATGATAAATACGAGCACTTAAACTGAAAGCAAACTGGACTGTTTCCAAAAAAAAAAAATACATGAGATGGGACCAAAACAATAGGTCTGTTTCTGCAGAAATCACAAACCAGTCAGAGCGAATTTCATTTCATTCATTCTAAAATCAAAATTAATGATTTTGTTTTTGCATACTTAAACCCTTGACTTAAACCTATGAACGAGTACCTCGACAAGTACCCCCCAACGTGGACAGTACTCTAGAAGCGCTGGTGCTTGCAACAACAGGAACAGTAGTAGTCCTTGGGCCCAGATCTAAATTTTTTATTTATGACCACACCGTCGAAACTTTTTGTATTTGTTATTTGGGTGGAGTCGGACAAATTTTGAGCTCAGCGCATTATGGTAGTGGGGCGTTTGTCTGTCAAGCTGTCACGGAGTTGTCGATTTTATGCAAGAAAAAAATGTATTACCACACGGCTGATTTGAACAGAATCTGCCATAAAAATATTTTACAATAACGTGGTAACCTTGTCGGACAATTTTCACGGGGCATATGCGCAGTCGGATGCGCCAAAGATGTCAATTTCCTGCAACAATTTTATTTACAACCACAGATGCAATTTTTATTTTTTACTGTTTCTTTACATGTGTAACGCATATCGGATCAATTGTCGGACAAAGATAATGGGGCGTTTTGATACAATTTAAAAAAAAGTAGGTAATTTTTGTAATTTTTCACTTCGTCACTTTTCAAAATTATCAGACGCATAATTCCAAGATTAGAGCAACAGTTAAAAGAAAAGAACAAATCAATAATTTTTCCAACAATGGCTTATTCTAAAATAATTTAACTAACTTTGAACCCTTGAAAAAGGAAACGATAAAATTTCCGAAAGCTCGGCGTTTGTGAAAAACTTGTTTTATTTTTGCCAAGACTGAATCCCAAGAATCATCTCACTTATTAAACAAGCCAGTCAAACATTTCTACATCTATAATTTATAGTATATATGCATACACACATACCCATGCACACACCTATATGTTTTATACACGGTGAGTTACTAAGAGCGCGGCGATCCCTCCTCTCCTATACTAACCTAGATCGAAGAAAAAAGTTAATACAAAACTTGTAGATAAACATGAGTGCTACATTCCTAAATTATTTTCCAGTATACAGGGTGGCCCAATTAGTAGTGGTGACACAAGGCTATGTTTTTTTAAATGACTAGCCATGTATATTATGACATTTCTGAATTCTGCAGAAAATTCTAGACATATTTCATGTACAATGTCATATACCTATCTTCAACTGTTTCGGAAGTATTGACAGTTTAAAATTAATTGACTTTTTTGCATCTTTGACAGACTGTAAAAAACCGATTTTACATTCCTATCTTAGATTTCCATAAGCTATCATTTGACACCAACTTTAAATTTGACCAAAGATTATAAATTTAAGCGGAATTTTTAATCATGGATTAAATTCAAAGTTGATGTCAAATGATGCCAGTGAAACGAGCGTGCGGAAAAGTATAGTTTTCTGCACGCATTTTAGGTCATGAAAGTATCACCTTTCCGTTATTTTTTGATACAATTTTTTGATACAATTTTTCGCGTTCCCAGTTTTTCGGTGATTCGTCACGGTATCAATGTTAAGGCAAAAGCAACCAGCGTTGCCGTATTCTCGACTGTGCTTCAGCGAACGCATCGCTTGGCTCTGTAAATTTTTAATAATTTTTTTTTATGAGAACTAATAACAAACGGTGAAAATTAATAATATAAGTCCAACGCTGACATGTATTAGTATTAATAGTTAGAATAATATTATTTTCACCATATTTATTTAATAATAAATAATATTTAATGATAAAATTTTATGTATTTTTTCTTTATATCTAGGTAGTTCCTTATAATTTAAGAAGAATGTCGATAGCCTATAAGAATTAAATTTCTTGTATGTTTGCCTCAACATTTCTGTCAGACAATTACATTTTTTATTTAAGAATATAATCACTGGTAACCTCCTGGTAACCTTCTACTTTTGTCGGAAAAATATTTGTAAAAAAGGTTTACCTGAACCCAGTAAAGTTAAGAAATAGATATCGATTACCAATAAAAATTACATTTTTTGTCCGACTGTCGATATGCCCCAATATTTTTGTCCGACACTTAGATTTTCTGATTTAGAATATAATTACTTGGACCCTCCTATTTTTGTCGGAAAAATGGTTGTAAATAAAATTGTTGCAGGAAATTGACATCTTTGGCGCATCCGACTGCGCATGTGCACCGTGAAAATTGTCCGACAAGGTTACCACGTTATTGTAAAATATTTTTATGGCAGATTCTGTTCAAATCAGCCGTGTGGTAATAAATTATTATTTCCCATAAATTTGACATATTTAGCGTGTCCGACGCGACGAATGCCTCAATATTTTTGTCCGACATATTTTTTTTCGTTGTTTATGTGATAAAAACTATTGATTAAAAAAAATTACCAATGTGGTCATCAATTTTTTTTCTTGCATAAAATCGACAACTTCGTGACAGCTTGACAGACAAACGCCCCACTACCATAATGCGCTGAGCTCAAAATTTGTCCGACTCCACCCAAATAGCAAATACAAAAAGTTTCGACGGTGTGGTCATAAATAATAAATTTAGATCTGGGCCCAAAGACTATAGGGGCTTTAAAAATGTTAGCATCAGTTTTTGAAAATCTATAGTCTCAACTGCTAAAATGGCCTGCACAAACATACCTCCATTTGCTTACTGAGCTGGATTTTAAATTTAATGCTCCTAACCTTGTTTTTTCCATATCATAAATTATCCGGAATACTAAAAAATAGTGTTAAATAAAAATACAAAATTAAAATATGTACCATGTTGTATTTTTGTGGCCTACATGCACCTCCGACACTGTTTTTTTCCCCTTCAATCATGTCGATGTCATAAGTTTTGTTTACTAACGGGTGAAATGATAAACAATCCGCTGGTTTTCCTCTTTTCTGACACACTGCACTGCACACTTATTAGTCATTTTGAATCCTGAATAAGAAACTTTCACGAAATGTATAAACATGTAAATGATAATTTTTTAAACAATTCCACTTTAAAGCAGTGAAATACCCAAAAAAGTCGATAAAATAAACACACAATAATATATATTGACATTCACGCGGGTACGGCAATCGGTTGCTATTGGGAACCACCCAAACAATATACTCTGTTTAGCTAAACTTGTATAATGTTCTTTTCGTTTACATATTGCCTTAGAGAGAGATGTCCAAAGATCCAAAATGTAAACGGATTTTTGGAAATCGTACTATAGAAAACCAGCGTAAACAAACTAAGAGAGACAAAATCAAAATATTTGGAGAGAGATCTTTGTACCAGATTTGGAAGTTGATTACTCATCTTTTAGTGTTAACTATATAATTATCTAAGGAACATAAAATACTTTTAAGGAGAAATTGGGTTGTTTTGCCGTCTTTAATGCTGTTTTCAATCAAAAATACGCCAGGAAATGAACTTGATGAAAATCATTTTCAATGTCGATCAAAACATACGTTAGGATTGGTTTTTCCATTGTTATAAGCTTGAATTTGTTCCCTAAACGCGTATTTCAAGCCAACTTTTCATTTATAAGTGAAGTTATTCCAGAAAATGCGAAAATACTTCTATCCTACAATAATTTCGGATAATTTACTTTTTTACTAGAGAACAAGTCTAAAATGCACTTTTAAGAAGACATTAGGTTTTTTTGCCGTCTTTAATGCGGTTTTCAATCAAAAATACGCCAGGAAATGATCTTGATGAAAATAATTTCCAATTTCGATCCAAACATACGTTAAAAATGGTTTTTCCATTGTTAGATGCTTGAATTTGTTCGTTAAACGCGTATTTCAAGCTTAGCTTTCATTTGGAAGTGAAGTTATTCCAGAAAATGCGAAAATAATTCTATCTTACAATAATGTCGGATAATTTACTTTTTTACTTGAGAAAAAGTCTAAAAAGCACTTTTAAGAAGAATTTGGGTTGTTTTGCCGTCTTTAATGCGGTTTTCAATCAAAAATACGGCAGGAAATGGACTTGATGGAAATAATTTCCAATTTCGATCAAAACATACGTCAAGAATGGTTTTTCCATTGTTATAAGCTTGAATTTGTTCGTTAAACGCGTAATTCAAGCATACTTTTCATTTGGAAATGAAGTTATTCCAGAAAATGTGAAAATAATTCTATCTTACAATAATTTCGGATAATTCACTTTTTTAATAGAGAACAAGTCTAAAAAGCACTTTTAAGAAAAATTTGGGTTGTTTTGCCGTCTTTAATGCGGTTTTCAATCAAAAATACGCCAGGAAATGAACTTGATGAAAATAATTTCCAATTTGGATCAAAACATACGTCAAGAATGGTTTTTCCATTCTTATAAGCTTGAATTTGTTCGTTAAACGCGTATTTCAAGCCAACTTTTCTTTTGGAAGTGAAGTTATTCCAGAAAATGCGAAAATAATTCCATCTTACAATAATTTCGGATAATTCACTTTTTTACTAGAGAACAAGTCTAAAAAGCACTTTTAAGAAGAATTTGGGTTGTTTTGCCGTCTTTAATGCTGTTTTCAATAAAAAATACGCCAGGAAATGAACTTGATGAAAATAGTTTTCAATGTCGATCAAAACATACGTAAGGAATGGTTTTTCCATTGTTATAAGCTTGAATTTGTTCCTTAATTGCGTATTTCAAGCCAACTTTTCATCTATTAGTGAAGTTATTCCAGAAAATGCGAAAATAATTCTATCTTACAATAATTTCGGATAATTTACTTTTTTACTAGAGAATATAAAAAGCACTTTTAAGAAGACATTGGAGTAAAGGGGCTAGGACAGTTCTACAGCAAAATCAGTCATTTTCCCATGTTAATCTCCATAAGAAAATTTAAGGTCCGTTCTGGCAATTTTTGTACCGTTCAAGGTCATCCGTCCAGCCCGCCAGCAGTCGTTGCCGCTAAGCCCCGCCCCCTTTCCAGTGCCCGTGTCTTTCATCGGTCGCACTAACTGGTCAGCCGCCGCTGCGTTCGGGGTCATTGACCGTACGTGGCTCCAAGCGGCTCATCGAACACACATAGCAGCTCGTGACTTGGTACCTCATTCAAGGTGCATTGTACTGATGATGACATAACTAATAATAAAAACGTCGTTTCGCCATCAGGTGTTACGGGATGATTTTTCATGGGTTAAAATGAAAGGAAATAAGCATATTCGCCTCAATGAATAGCATACCTTCGTCAAGCCACTGTTGTCTTTTCAATAGTTGTGGCCAAACTTTTCATCAAACTTTTAATTTTTCCCAGAATCATTAAGTTAGAGGTTTATTAATGGAATTGATTTTCTGTTAGTAGGGTTAAAATAAATAGGACAATTAATTTATTAATAAAACAAAATCACAATATTTACACTAGAACAGCTGATTGTCTGATCCGAGTAGATTGTCTAGATTGACAGCGCTCCAAATAGAGTCAGTGACCGGTACTAACTTAATTTGAATAAGTACTATGCCCCAACTACCATCAAAATCCCCAGTACCTTCCACCTTGGAGTTTTGACAGACACTTTTTAAAGGACATTGTAGGGACATTCAGAGGTCATTCAGGTCGAGGACTTTTCACGATTAAGTGTTCGGGAAAATTCCTCAGGCACACTTTGCGGATTTTCTGAGTTGTCTAGTTTTCGCTCATAGATCTAGGGTGGCTAATCGTTATTTTAGCACCCAATCGCCTTGTGCGGATTTTATTTGTGAGTCGAGAAAAAGCAACGTGACCAATTGTTTGTTCCTAAAGGTCAAAGTATTTTGGCCTTTAATCTTCACCTTTAGAAGTTACGCTTTAATCTTTACCCTTAGAAGTCCCCTTTTATTCGTCACGCTTCAGTCCCTAACTTTCAGTAAAGAGTTATATGTTATACGTTAAGCTTACTGTATACTTCGAGTAGGACCTACAATATTCAGCCTCCTTTAGACAATTGGAAGCCTTAGTGCCCAGGGCCAGTTGCTTCTTGTTGCGGCCTTGATCCAGTCCCAGGCCATTGGAAACACTGGAAGATATTGATCTCACCTGTCAGGTTCTCCCCAAGAGATTAGGGACTACTCAGGTTTGACAAGTGTGTTGTATTGTCCTAGTATCAAATCTTGCCAACCCCTTGTTGGAGTAAAACACCACAACAACGCAGATTTACCACCTTAACAATTATCCTTCAGATTATGTGTTGCTATTTCAATTTTTAATTAAGTATAACTATATCACCTTTTTTTTTTTATGAAACTTGCCTTCCAGGTTATGCATGGTTAGGTACTTCAATTTTATTGGGTATCTAGGTATCTAGACTACCTATATTGTTACATAATATTAAAGCCCTTCAGGTTACGTATTGTTACTTCTACTTTGATTATTGCTGCACTGAATACAGGTAAATACTTGTACACTGGGGTTAAATGGCCATTTACGAAGGTACTGCATTTAGTGAGCTTGTATATTAAACATTTATATTTCAGGTATTATTGCTGTTGAAAGGTACTCTTTACTTTAAGGGACTCGAGTTAATTTTTTTTTTGTATTTACTATTTTTAGAGTATATAGGTTAGGTACTCCTAGTCTAGGCGATTTCTTTACTTCTTTGAACCTGTTCTAGAGTCAACCTGTTCTGGTTCTAATTAAAACCCGTACCTGATTGTATTTAGCAAAGCGTTTCATTTTTTTTGTCCTTTCTTCTTGTTTACGTTTATATTTCAGGTTGTGCTGCTATAGTTCCGTAGAAGTTTCCTGCTTTCGTTATATCGGTAGATTTCGTGTACTGCAGGGAAAAAGTAGGTGGCGCTCTATATTTAGTTAATTAATTAACCCACACCACTCTCCGTAGTGGAAGCTAGTCGGTAACCCTATACACGAAATCACGTTTCTAGATTTCAGCCACCAACCACCCCTTTCTTTCTATTCTTTCTCTTTTTAGTTACCCATTAACTTTCCTCCCTTCCTGAAATCTTATCATTAACTTCTCCGTTACGTTTTGCCACGTAATAAATTGGCACGTAAGAAATTGGCGCCCAACAAATGGTATTTTTTTTTGTTTATTTTAAAAAAAAAAATTTTTTTTTTTGGAATTTTGCGATATCTGTTATTGATTTAATTTTCACCTTCGCCATTCTAGCAGGATTCGGGTAATTTCTTTTTCTTTTTCTTTTCACAGCCCCTCGGTCAATTCATTTTTTTAAATTGTTTTTTTTGCTTTGCTACAGGTCGGGTTTCTTTTGGTTTTTTTTGTGTATTTTGTTAAAAGTACCTACCTATACTTTTGATTGGATTTACGAATTTCCTCTTGGCGTTTCGTTATTTTTTTTTTATTTTTTTTTTCCGTCAAGATGGAAATAAATCTGTTGGGTGCTGAGGAAGTCAAATATGAATTGGCTATTCGCGGATTGCCTATTACTGGCACCTTGCCACAAAAACGAACTGCATTACGTGACGCTCTGCGCCGTGAGCGCGAGGGTCAGTCTTCGGCTCCAACCAGTTCTTGCTTCGACATCGACAGCGAACTTTGCATTTGTCAAGGCAAACTTGCAGCTTTGGCGCGAGAAATCACAAACTTTGACCATGTTGAGCCACACCGACGCTCGTCTCGACAGGCTTCATTGTATTTCACACGATGAGCGAGAGACAAGGCGAGAACTTGCTGAAGGGTGCGCTGAGCTATTCAATCGGCTTGAGTTGGCCCGAAGTGGCACAGCCCTTGAATCGCAGTCACGAGCTGATGTTCACCAGGAACACCAAAGCCTTCTTGACACCAACAATCCCCGAATAAACCGTGTGTCTGAAGAGGTTGCCACGTCGCATGATTTGATTTCCTTCGATGACGAAAATCCCAACGTTTCGGAACCTCTCCGACAAACTACATCTTCAAGACTGAACATTGCGCTCTCAGTCGAGCCTCCTTCCCAAGTCTTGTTAGACCCGTTGGTTGAATTTCCACCCCGCCGAATTATCCAGGCGCCTCGTTACACAAAATTTCGATCAAACCTCCACAGCTGGAAATCTTTCGAGACCACCTACCCGACTCACTCACAGTTCTTGTTTCCCAGCCACTGGTGCAAGCGAGCCTCGGTCTCGAGAAGTTGGAAATATTGGGCATTATGCTCCTGTCGCATCTAGGGTGCGCACCAACCGCAATTATTTGGGTCAGTATAGAGCATCTGCTGCGGACGATCAACCTGACGTACCGCTCTACTATCGACAGTTTCTTAGTGATCAGCCTCCACCACAGTTGCGCTCCTCGTTTGTTAGGCAGCCGCCTCCTTCAGTTATTTCCAGAGCTGTTACCACTAATTCCCAACTTCCATCAGAACCGTTACCTACGTCAGAAAGGCAATCGCAGGTTCATTTTGAGGATGAGTACGCCGGTTTCTCCCGGCAGATACATCTCAATTCCACCCGTCCGACTGAAACTTTAAGTCATTCGAATCCCGAGGTCGATTTTGCCGAAAGGTTGGAAAACTTTCAATTTTCCCCTTCTCGTGGTAGAAACTTCAGTCAGTCGTCGGTAACTCCCTACTACCATAAGTCGCAGAATGTGTCCTCTTGGGGTATCAAATATGACGGGCGCACAAGTGTGACCGATTTTCTCGAGCGCATCGAGGAACTTCGTGTTTCCCGAGGTGTGACGTCAGAGCATCTTCTCCGATCCGTTCCAGAACTTTTCACAGGAGACGCGCTTCTGTGGTACCGCACTGGTCGTTTTACTACTTGGGAGGATCTTGTTCGTCAATTAAGGGATGCGTTCCAGCCCTTTGATTACGAATATGGACTTTGGGACGAAATTCACCGACGTACCCAGGGTGCTTAAGAGCGTGTCATTAGTTTCGTCGTGGCTATGGAAGCGCTTTTCCATAAGCTGGCTACTCCTCCTTCGGAAGAGACAAAGCTTCAAGTAATGCGGCGTAACCTTCTTCCGCACATCCAGCGACGGTTGGCGACCGAGCAAGTCGTCACTATGACAGATTTGTGTCGACTCAGTCGAGCCATCGAGGAAACTGAAGCTCGAGTCCAACGATTTGTGCCTCCTCCAACAAATTACAGATCCTTACTAGAGCCCGCTCTGGCTTATCATAAACCTTCGTCGAGCATTGCGGCTATTGCTCATTCCCTTGTCCCAATTTCGGAACCCAGTAATGAAGTTGATCTTCTTGGAAGTTGCCAACCTGCCGAAAATCCTGTCGATTTGGCATTTGTACCCCACTCTGCTTCCGCAAAGTGTTGGAATTGCGACCAATCTGGTCACAGCTTTAGACAGTGTTCTCTTCCTCGAAAGCTTCTCTGTTTCAAGTGCGGTCACAAAGATGTTACTACTCGAAAGTGTCCTCGTTGCTCAAAAAACGTGTAAGTGGGAGGGCTGCGAACAACTTGCCGTCCTCCATCCTCACAGCGAAGGATCAAAATTCGACCAACCTTGCCATTTTGGACTATGTATTGGCTCACGCAGAAGGTGATATAAGACCCTTTCTTCAGGTTTCCATATTTGGTCGTTCATTCATGGGCCTTCTCGATTCTGGCTGTTCTAGAATCATTTTGGGCGGTCCTGGTTGGAAGATTTTGAATGGCCAACAATGCACATCTATTGGTTCAGTTCAGCTGCCATTCATCCTTCAGAACCGATTAGCACTCATGGATACCCTGGTCATTCCTTCGTTGCCGCACACTCTTATCCTTGGAGTTGACTTTTGGGTCAGAATGGGAATAATTCCCAATCTTTATTCCGGTGAATGGTCTTTTAGAACCGACTCTCAAGCCGTCAACCAAATCATGTCTCTTCACTCTCTCGACACTCTTAGTTCCGAGCAAAGACTTAAACTTGACACTCTCTTGCGTGACACATTTCTCCGGATGGGAGACAAACTTGGGTGTACCAACCGCGTACAGTTCATGATAAAGACGGATTCGTCCCCAATTAAGCAGAGATACTATCCCTTGTCACCTGCCCTGTTGAAGATTGTCCACTCAGAGCTTGAGCAGATGATCGCCCAGGATATAATAGAGCCTTCCGATTCTCCTTGGTCTTCACCTATCGTGATGGTCAAGAAGAAGTCTGGTGACTGGAGGTTCTGTGTCGATTATCGGAGTTTAAACCGGGTAACCATTCCCGATGCCTATCCAATTCCCTATGTGAGTGCCACTCTTGATAAGCTCCGTGACGCCAAGTTCATCAGTACCTTGGACATAAAGTCCGCTTATTGGCAAATCCCCATAGCTCCAGAGTCTCTTCCATTAACAGCTTTCACTGTGCCTTCCCGTGGTCTCTATCAATTCAAGCGGATGCCTTTTGGGCTTACCAATGCCCCAGCTGTCTGGCAGAGACTTATTGATCAGGTTGTTGGAGTAGATCTTGAGCAGCATGTCTTCGTTTATCTTGATGACGTCATCATCTGTACCGCCAGTTTTGACGATCATTTACGGGTCCTACGTGACGTCATCAACCGAATCTTCAATGCGGGTCTCACTCTTAATCAAGATAAATGCCAGTTTTGCAAGTCGGAACTTAAATATCTTGGTTATGTCGTCACTTCTGCAGGTCTACTGGTCGATACTGGAAAGGTAGAAGCCATTCTTCAGATTCCAACTCCTACCACTGTCACAGAGGTACGCCGAATCGTGAGTATGGCGTCGTGGTAGATTCGTTCCCAATTTTTCGTCCATCATCTCTCCGTTAACCGCGTTGACTCGCAAGAACGCGAGGTTTACTTGGGATGATGGCTGCGCTCAGGCATTTCGGACCATAAAGGAGCATCTTGTTAAGGCCCCTGTTCTTTCGTGTCCTAATTTCGACATACCTTTTTCTGTCCAGTGTGATGCTTCTGATTTCGGTTTGAGGGCTGTACTGTCGCAGATCCAGGACGGTGAAGAGCATGTAATATGCTACTTGAGCCGATCCCTGACTAGGAGCGAGCGCAAGTATAGCACCACCGAGAAGGAGTGCTTGGCGGTTCTTTTCGCCATTGAGAAGCTACGTCCATACATTGAGGGAACCCGATACAGTATTGTAACCGACCACTATAGTCTCAAGTGGCTTAATTCTATCAAATACCCTATAGGAAGAATTGCCCGTTGGTCACTAAGGTTGCAACAGTATGATTTCGACATTGTTCACCGAAAGGGCAAAGATAACGTCGTCCCTGATGCCCTGTCACGATCCGTACCAATTCTCGACACCATTCAAGCTTTTACCGTTACCGACACTCTTCGGCCGTCCACTGATCCTTGGTACTTGGGTATGTGCCAGAAGGTGGAAAGATTTCCTAACAAGTATCCCCTTTGGTGGTTGGAAACAGGGAAACTGTACAAAAGGGCACAGGTCAGTGGCGGATCTAACATGAAGCAAAGGACGCACTCTGCGTCGGGCCCCCAGAGCTGAGGGGCCCCCACACAACCAGATCCTAAAGACATTGATAAAAAAAAAAAAAACTCATGAACATAAAAAAAGCGAAAATTAAATTTTGGAAGTTACGGCAACTTTGTATATCTCTAGGAGCCTGCTGTGCTCGACGCGATGCGGCAACCGCGGACGCGCGGGACGCATAATATTTTACTTTTTTGATCTTTTTGTATGTGGAGACAGACTACTGCAATCCAGGTATTCTTTCGATCTGAGCAAACTGATCGGAGTCACTTGAGGTTTGCTTCAATCAATTGTCATCTGGTTTCAGCACGATTTCATTGGCCTGACTGTTTTTTTGATGCCTCATGAACAAACTTGATGTGATCACAATCAGTTTGTTAAGATCGAAAGAATACCTGTACTACATCATTACATGTTGCATTTCTTTTTGTTTAGATAGAAAGTTCCTGAATTTTTACAAATAATTTTTTTTTCATTTATTTTGTTTTCATATTGTCTCATATGTTCTTAAAGTCTGTCAAATTTAATTTCGCCGGCGACGTCTGAGGGGCGAAGAGCAGAAAAATGGCGGATACGCATGGTGATTGGTGAGTTGTATCGTGAACCTTGTCAAGCTTGTTTTTATGAAGGTAGCGATAATGGATTTCAATTATCTGCAGCCAATCCAATGACATTTCCGGTTTATTGATGTGTATTGATGTACCTACTGTCAAGAGGAGCTGACGCCCTGTCAATTTTTTGTCCGCATTCTTTTCTTCATCAAATTTTTTTGACGGATATGGCAATTACCGTGCGTATTCCAGCTCTTGGTTATAGTTCGTTGGGACAAACAAAGCCTTTAAAGGACTTTTTATAGGCAAAGGCGCTAGCTTTGTCATTAATGAGATTCGATAGGAGGACAAACATGTCATTGGGGTTATGTGTGTGACGTCAGCTAGTACAAGGCTAGTACATAATTAGGCACTAGCTAACGTCACACACAACACCTTACTTTCGAAAGAGAGACAAACAAAACGTTGAGAGACTATTCACACACATCGGTTAGGCGATAGGCTATTACGTCACAAAGCACATAACGTCACTTTAGATAGGGGGACAAGCATGTCATTGAAGGCCGTTTCTTCCAAGTACATATTTTAGGAATGCCTTATAAGTATTCCTTATGACAGTTTTCCATGAAGAAATGTCAGTTTGATGAATACTTATCGTTGTTGATTGTCCCCCATCGAAAGTGAGGTTATGTGTGTGACGTCAGCTAATGCCTCCAACACCACAACAAAAATACCTGAAAAAAGCATGACAGGGCCCCAAATTTTTTTTTGCGTCGGGCCCCAAAGGTTCTAGGTCCGCCACTGGCACAGGTTCGTTACCCCGAATTGTCAGGTCCGACTAAGAGTTGGCTAATGGTGGTCCCGAAGGATGAACGATCGGCGATCATCAAGTCCAATCATGATCCTCCGGAGTGTGGCCATCTAGGAGTTTTCAAGACGTTTTCCCGGATTTCGCAAAAGTTTTATTGGCCAAATATGCGTCAGGATATTGCCAGATACATTCGAAGGTGTAAGGTTTGTCTTCAAACAAAACCTCAGCAGAAGGCTCCGGCTGGGCACATGCTTAGCTCCATTCCCACTACTTCTGGACCCTGGCAGATTATCAGCATCGATCTTGTGGGCCCACTTCCTAGATCTTCTTCGGGCTATTCGTACATTTTTTCAGTTTGCGATTTATTCAGCAAGTACGTTTTGTTCTTTCCCTTGCGCACTGCGACTTCTTCGTCTGTCATTAGATGGCTAGAAGACTACGTAATTTTAGTCTATGGGGCTCCTCAGAAGCTTATCGCAGACAATGGTGCTCAATTTCGGAGTAAACAGTTCCAGGAACTGATGTCGAAGTACGATATTTCGGTGAAGTACACTGCGAACTACCACCCCCAGGCGAATCCCGTGGAAAGAGGTCATCGTGTCTTAAAGACCACACTTTCAGCCTATGTTTCAGATGAACATCGTCACTGGGACAAATATCTCGCAAAGGTTGCTCATGCCATTCGATCTGCGCGACATGAAGTCACTGACTTGACCCCTAATTTTGTCATGTTTGGACGAGAGGTCCATTTGCCTGTTAAGGATGAGCCCCGGTTGAGCGATTCCTTCGACGGTCCTCCCCAGATTCCTGATCCCCGTGCTAGAGCTGAAGCTCTCAAACAGGTTTTTGCCGACGTACGCAAGCGTCTTCAACAAGCGTACGAAACTTCGAAAACCACCTACAGCTTGCGCAGACGCAATGATCGGTTCGTCTTAGGGCAACAAGTCTGGAAGAGGAAAATAGTCCTCTCAGACGCAACCAAGCACTTTTCCGCGAAACTCGCTCCCAAATTCGCAGGCCCTTTCACGATCTCACGCATTATGTCTCCTTGGTCATATTAGCCGAGTAAATCTGTGGCCGAAAGTCGCTTAGTTTTCGAGAAAAAAAAAATTGGCGTAGAACCAAATCAAACGTGGTAGGTTTTGTTAAGCATGTCACTGGGCATACGAAATCTAAAGTGCAGACATTTTCCCGTGGTCTCGGACTTTTTTATGACAAAAAAAGTAAAAAAAATATATTTTTAATAAAATATGTTTTTTTTTGTTTCCACCGTCATATCTCCAAAACCAATCAAGTTATCGAAGTAATTTTTTTTTTAAATTAAAGTACACACCTAAGCGCTTTCAATAGTGCCTTCATTCCTCACGAAGTTTTCCCCTTTATGTTTTTCAAAATCGGAAAGTCCAGGAATTACAATTTCAGGTCTTACAATTTTCACCAATCGACAAACTTTTTTATTTTTGAAAATTTTTATATACATACAGCGAAGCAAATGATGCCAAAACATGACAAAAGTTTTTGAAATAATTAGTTTTTACCTAATATATATCGTTTGGCCACAGCGAATTTTCAATTGCGCGCCAAAATAATGTATCGCATACTCTCGCGCCATGGCTAGACAACTTGACTACTATCCATAGTACTGTGCTATTGGCGAGATTAAGAAATTAAAAAATATTGTTGCTGTCTCATCGAAATTCAATTTCAAACTCTGCTTTCGATGTTCCTAAAAAAAAGATTGCCGTTCTTCAAGAAATTTCTGAGTAATTGTCACTGCAGTCACATGTCAAAGCATTAGAATTCGCCTTAGAGTAGGTAAGTTCCTAAGTGGGAGGAGAAGGAACATGGAATAGGAAAATGTAACCGTTTTTTTTTTTTTCAGGTATTTTGAGATCCAAAATAATGGCGGTATAGCTAATTCAATGCTTTACCTGTCGTTTGGTGTACAAACACCTGCTAAAAATTGGCTTCACTTTAGTTTCATAGCAAAATCGCGTGTTCCTACTCCTTATGTCTGTAGGAGTGCGCTTTACCTGCTCTAAGGAATTCGCTAAAAAATTGGTTCTTCTACTCTACAAAAACCAAGACAAACAAATACAGTAACTAAATGACCTGCGGATAAAACTAGCAACAACTACAAACAAACCATCCTCGGAGCTTCCTCCAACCGAACGCGCTCTTTATCAGCACTTTTTAAGGTAAAAATAGATTTATAGTTATTGCTGTATCAAGGGAATTATGAGGATGGTTAATACCCCAGGGCAAAGTTTGTGGGCCCGAGGGACAGCAATTGCCCATGGATATTAACACCTGATAATTTCCGTGGTGAATAGATAATTTTATTTCCTACTGAATTTACTGTATTTTGTTTATTTTTATAAAGGAATAAACCATAATTTCAATTTTTCCTCAAAGTTGTACCATCCAAGGTAAAAGCGGGAGTTATGAAATAATTAACCACCGCGCGAGAGTTAAGACCCTATTAATGATTATTGTAACCAAGATATATATGGTTACTAATAGTTCAGTAGGATATAAGACAATTCATTTCCTATAATTAGTAGCTATATTCTATAATTTCCTGCAGGTGTATTATGTTGAACTTAAACATGGTACAGTAGCAATAAGCCCACACCACTTACAAATGCAGACGGTTCAGTATGGAATTTATCTGACGAGTTTTGAACTCCAATATTTTCCAATGACAAGCCAATTCCTAATTTTGTTCGACAATCATTATACAGGGCTCTCATTTCAAAACTTGCCACCCATGTTATTTGCGTAAAGAGGCATATTCGTGGAAATCGCCAAAACACCTCAACAGTCAACAAATTGATTGGTGGCGGGGCTGTAATAAAATTGTAGGTAAAGCAGATGTGTTTAAAAATCAATAGGCATTTTTGAACAACACTGAGGTCAAATTCAAAAAATGAAACGGCAAATTCTACAGACTCAACAGCCCTTCAAATTGATCTATCACTCGACCCCCTGTCTCATTTAGAAATTTTGAGGTGGTGTGGTAGCGTAGCCCTGGAGGTTAGGGGGTTGAAAGAAGGGATTCCAGTTTCACGTGAAAAACCTCCCCCCCCCCCCCCAATAAATTTGTTGACGTGTTTCGGCGTTTTGCACGAATATGCCTCTTTACGCAGATAACGTGGATGGCAAGTTTTGAAATGAAAGCCCTGTATATTTATTCATCAGATAAAAATGGTGAAAATCGAAAATGTGCTTGCCTGCAAGAAGGTCTAAAAGTGTTGTAACGAGTGTAAATGTCGTTTTTGTAATAACACTATTGAAGATTTTGAAGAAGAGGAAAATGATGAATAGGAATGTTTTTAATGTCGAAAGTTAGGGCCACATTTTATTGAAATCTAAATATATTTTAGGAATTATAGGTATTATATCCATATTTCCGCTTCTATTTAATTTAATTAAAAATATGTGATACCCTACTAAGTGGTCATAAGGTCTTATGAGTATTATACTCTCCTATCTCTGAGTAAATGCGGTATAATACTGTCTCGCGATGGGTTTCGCTCGCGTTAGATTATTTTAGCGCACAAATAAAAAAATCGCTGTGGCCAAACGATATATATTGGGTAAAAACTAATAATTTCAAAAACTTTTGTCATGTTTTGGCATCATTTGCTTCGCTGTATGTATATAAAAAATTTCAAAAATAAAAAAGTTTGTCGATTGGTGAAAATTGTAAGACCTAAAATTGTAATTCCTGGATGTTCCGATTTTTAAAAAAATAAAGGGGAAAACTTCGTGAGGAACGAAGGCACTATTAAAAGCGCCTAAGTGTGTACTTTAATTTTAAAAAAAATTTACTTCGATAACTTGATTGGTTTTGAAGATATGACGGTAGAAACAAAGAAAAACACATTTTATTAAAAATATATTTTTTTTTACTTTTTTTGTCATAAAAAAGTTCGAGACCACGGGAAAATGTCTGCACCTCAGATTTCGTATGCCCAGTGACATGCTTAACAAAACCTACTAGGTTTGATTTGGTTCTACGCCGAAAAAAAAAAACGACGAGATACGGCTTCCAGAACGCTCCTCTATATGAGCTGCAGAATCAAGATGGTCGCTCTGTCGGCGTATGGCACGCGAAAGACCTCAAAGCTCATCCTCCCGATTATGACACCTGTACACTCAACAGGTATACTCATTAAGTTAAGAAATTTGTTTTGTTCTGTTTTTGGTGGGTTTCTTTCTGTTGTGTCTTGTCGAACCACTTATCGATACCGTGATCTTGGTCTTGAGCCTAAGAAAAAAAAAAAAAACGTTGATTTTTTTTTTTGTGGAGGAAAGGGAAGTGTTGTTACGGGATGATTTTTCCTGGGTTAAAATGAAAGGAAATAAGCATATTCGTCTCAATGAATAGCATACCTTCGTCAAGCCACTGTTTTCTTTTCAATAGTTGTGGCCAAACTTTTCATCAAACTTTTAATTTTTCCCAGAATCATTAAGTTAGAGGTTTATTAATGGAATTGATTTTCTGTTAGTAGGGTTAAAATAAATAGACAATTAATTTATTAATAAAACAAAATCACAATATTTACACTAGAACAGCTGATTGTCTGATCCGAGTAGATTGTCTAGATTGACAGCGCTCCAAATAGAGTCAGTGACCGGTACTAACTTAATTTGAATAAGTACTATGCCCCAACTACCATCAAAATCCCCAATACCTTCCACCTTGGAGTTTTGACAGACACTTTTTAAAGGATATTGCAGGGACATTCAGAGGTCATTCAGGTCGAGGACTTTTCACGATTAAGTGTTCGGGAAAATTCCTCAGGCACATTTTGCCGATTTTCTGAGTTGTCTAGTTTTCGCTCATAGATCTAGGGTGGCTAATCGTTATTTTTAGCACCCAATCGCCTTGTGCGGATTTTATTTGTGAGTCGAGAAAAAGCAACATGACCAATTGTTTGTTCCTAAAGGTCAAAGTATTTTGGCCTTTAATCTTCACCTTTAGAAGTTACGCTTTAATCTTTACCCTTAGATGTCCCCTTTTATTCGTCACGCTTCAGTCCCTAACTTTCAGTAACGAGTTATATGTTATACGTTAAGCTTACTGTATACTTCGAGTAGGACCTACAATATTCAGCCTCCTTTAGACAATTGGAAGCCTTAGTGCCCAGGGCCAGTTGCTTCTTGTTGCGGCCTTGATCCAGTCCCAGGCCATTGGAAACACTGGAAGATATTGATCTCACCTGTCAGGTTCTCCCCAAGAGATTAGGGACTACTCAGGTTTGACAAGTGTGTTGTATTGTCCTAGTATCAAACCTTGCCAACCCCTTGTTGGAGTAAAATACCACAACAACGCAGATTTACCACCTTAACAATTATCCTTCAGATTATGTGTTGCTATTTCAATTTTTAATTAAGTATAACTATATCACCTTTTTTTTTATGAAACTTGCCTTCCAGGTTATGCATGGTTAGGTACTTCAATTTTATTGGGTATCTAGGTATCTATACTACCTATATTGTTACATAATATTAAAGCCCTTCAGGTTACGTATTGTTACTTCTACTTTGATTTTTGCTGCACTGAATACAGGTAAATACTTGTACACTGGGGTTAAATGGCCATTTACGAAGGTACTGCATTTATTGAGCTTGTATATTAAACATTTATATTTCAAACAAGTAAGATGAAGACAGAGTCTCCATCCAATTAAAATTTATATTTCAGGTATTATTGCTGTTGTACGGTACTCTTTACTTTAAGGGACTCGAGTTAATGTTGTTTTTGTATTTACTATTTTTAGAGTATATAGGTTAGGTACTCCTAGTCTAGGCGATTTCTTTACTTCTTTGAACCTGTTCTAGAGTCAACCTGTTCTGGTTCTAATTAAAACCCGTACCTGATTGTATTTAGCAAAGCGTTTCATTTTTTTTGTCCTTTCTTCTTGTTTACGTTTATATTTCAGGTTGTGCTGCTATAGTTCCGTAGAAGTTTCCTGCTTTCGTTATATCGGTTGATTTCGTGTACTGCAGGGAAAAAGTAAGTGGCGCTCTATATTTAGTTAATTAATTAACCCACACCACTCTCCGTAGTGGAAGCTAGTCGGTAACCCTATACACGAAATCACGTTTCTAGATTTCAGCCACCAACCACCCCTTTCTTTCTATTCTTTCTCTTTTTAGTTACCCATTAACTTTCCTCCCTTCCTCAAATCTTATCATTAACTTCTCCGTTACGTTTTGCCACGTAATAAATTGGCACGTAAGACAGGTCTGATGATGACGTAACTAATAATAAAAACGTCGTTTCGTCATCGGGTCTGATGATGCCGTAACTTATAATAAAAACGTTTCGCTATCGCGTCGTCAACGTTTATTGCAACCGCAGCGAAACCATAACTTGTTACTTTTCTGTGACCTGCGATATACAAGCTCTGACTAGTAGTAACCAATCACCAGCTTCGTATCCATCTGCACAGACCAGCGAACTTTTCCTAGAAATATGGGCCATCGTTTCAATTTTATTGTTGCTTAGTACGTTGGCATCCTGCGATAAGCAAGTCCTAACAAGTCTCTAATCTCAATATAAGAAACCAGCGACCATCAGCCGATTTTTTTTAAATTATTATTTAATCATATTAATACAACGTTTTAGCTAGTATTTAAATCAAAATCGCCGCTAGTTCGAGTGACTTTTATTGTCAACATGACTTAGACCCATGACTCATTTATACAAATATTTCTCTACAAAAATAATTCCGTCTCAAGTTTTCCTCATAAGGATTTTCCTGGTATTTTTGCTTGAGCCGTCCAGCCGCAATACTGATAAACTATTTTCATTCAGAGTAAACAATTAAACCTGCGACAATGATAAGAGTAGGCTTTACGTCATAGACATATATGTGAATATTTTCATCGTTGCAGTACTACTTAGATAAAAATGTTGTGTTAGTAGATAAGCAACAGGGATTCAAGGACCAAGCATTCTTGACACGTGGTGGATGCGCCGTCGTTGACACGAAGGTGGATGCGTCGTCGGCGCCATCTTGTCAAACGTCATGGCGCCATCTGTCGTGAGTGCGGTGAATTATTGCAATTGATCGACAGGAAGGGTTCAAAATTACAGGTTCCTGTAATATGGAGTTTGCGTGGAAGAGATTGTTTTATGTCGTTTAGATGTCGCTACGTATATTTAATTATAGTTCAGGTTCTGATGACGTCATAGTGACCTGGGTCACGTGGGTTACGTCAGTGTATGTCGGTGGCGCCATCTAGCGTACATAGTGCAAAGTTCAATTTACGGTTCAGGTTCTGTGATGACCTTATAGCGGCCTGAGACACGTGGGTTACGTCATTCTGTTATCGGTGGCGCCATCTAGCCTACAAAAAGTAAAGTTTATTGTGTTCTAATACAGGATGCCGTAGAGATAAATAAAATAAATTCATAAATCAGCACGCCGCCGACGTTTAATGTGGGAAAGTAATAAACAAAACAGGGGTATCATATTTCACGGTTATTTTTACTTATAACTGATAAGCGTTTCCGTTTTAGCAAAAACAACAACAAGCTCGGACTTGCATTTATATTTTATCAATGATAGGTAAACATGCATGGATATTTACACTACCGACTAACTACATATATGTATAATAATATATTTGAAAACATTTCAGCTCATAGCCCCATAATACTTCCAGTCAAGTTGGACATTATCTATTACCCAACTAACAACCCTTATAGTCCGGGGGCCGAGGACCTTTTTTCCAAATCATTAATAACAAGCTAGTTTTTTCAATGCAGCTTCATTTCACCGAGACGCCCAACTTTTTTCTCTTCGAAAATTGCGAAAACAGGTAGCTAACATACTGCGCAGGTGTAAAACATGTCGATTTGGTGACTATGAAAATTTAATTAATAACAGTTAGTTTTTCAGCTAAATGTTGAGATAATTTTATGAATAATTTGAAACAACATTTGTCCGACAAAATAAAGGGTTTGGTCTACGATGTCCCCCCCCTCAAACATGTAGCAATTACGTTGCATAAAAAGTGATTAATAACAAGTTGATTTTTTCAATGTAGGTTGGTAAATATTATTACAATTAAATGGTCACACTGTCCTACAAATAAACAGGTAGCTATTTTCAGTCCTACACTCAAAAGTTGTCGATTTCACGATTTAACTTTTTTCATTAATAACCGGCTAAATCTTCGTATCTTCATTTTGATAAGACGCCCAAATTTTCTGTTGCGAAAATTCCAAAAACAGGTAGCTAACAGAGTGCGCAGGTGGAAAACATGTCTATTTGGTGATCATACAAATGTAAATAATAACAGTTAATTTTGTAGCTGAATGTTGAGATAGTTTCATAAATAATATGAAACAACATTTGTCCGACAAAATAAATGGTTTGATCTAGGCTGTCTCCCTTCTCAAACATGTAGCAGATATGTTACATAAAAAATGATTTATAACCAGTTGATTTTTTTAATGTAGCTTAGTAAACATTACTAAAATTAAATGGTTACACTGTCCTACAAATAAAGAGGTACATTTCTCCAGTCCTACACTCAAAAGTTGTCGACTTCACGGTAATACTTTATTCATCAATCACCGGACACTGGCTTAATCTTCTCGAGCATCTGCGTATTGATAATACGCCTAACTTTTCTATTGCGAAAAGTTGCAAAAGTAGTAGCTACTAGAGTGAGCACTAGTGAGCACATAGCACATGTAAAATACCTTGATTAGGTGATTATGCAAATGTAATTATTAACAGTTAACAGTTAATTTTTCAGGTGAATAATGAGATAATTTTATAAATAATTCGAAATTCGATTTGAGCCACTAAATAAATGGTTTGGTCTTCAGTGTCCCCTTTCTCAAAAATGTAGCAATTACTGGCTCATAAAAAACTATTTATAACCAGTTGATTTTTTCACTGTAGTTTGGTAAATATCACTACAATTGAATGGCCACATTGTCCTAAAGAGGTAAGATTTCGCAGCCCTACATTCGAGAATTTCGAAAATAGCCTTATGCATATTATACGTAAATATGTACAGTGCTTTCATTTCAAAACTTACCACCCACGTTATCTGCGTAAAGAGACAGATTTCTGGAAAAAAAGATTAAATTCAAGAATTTTACCTTTTGTATTTTGAAAAATATAATAGGCCCCTTGCATCAAATTTTTTTATTGCAGATTTCGATAGTCCATGAAAAATAAGTCAACACGTGTTTTTTCTTTTTCTTGTTAGTCAAAAATTGACGGAGATACAACGCTTTGAAATCTCCTTCCGACGTCATAACTTAGGTATAATACGTTTTGAGTTGTGACGTCGCACATGCTCAGTATATCTATATATAAAAAACTTAATATTTGTATAACTTCCAGAATAATCATATTTGGGCGGAATGAAAAAAAAGTAACGATTTTTTTTCGATTTCCTTCAGTTTGCAATAAACAATAATCAATTTAATTTTCCATGCAAGTACCCTAATATCTCTTTTATTTTTGAGCTGTCGAGAAAATATTATTTGGAAAACTCCTGTATTTTTTTAAGTTCCACGTTATTTAAAAAGAAAAACTCTAACTTAGAAAACACCCTGTATTCACCCTATATACAGCAAAAAAGCGCACCAGATTTAATACATTAAAAAAGGAGCTCTATTTTTTTTAAATATCTTTAGAATTAAGATGAACCGGTTGGATCAAACCTTCTCCATCTGGGTATGGAAAATGACAAAGGGCATGGCCCCCTCTACTTTGATGGCATGCCAAAACTCTTTTTCGAGCAATTCAAATCTGGCGCACTTTTTGAATCACCCTATACTACGATACTGTGTTATTTACGAGCATGCGCGTCGATGCGAATGGAAACCATCGACATAAATGTAGGTATGTGTACATACGCATAACACATATATTGTTATACACGCATCTGTATACGTACATATGTACATACAGGGGCTTTCATTTCGAAATTTGCCACCCACGTTATCTGCCTAAAGAGACAGATTTCTGGAAATCGCCGGAACACGTCAACAAATTAACGCACCCCCTCAATAAATTTGTTGACATGTTTCGGCGATTTCTAGAAATCTGTCTATTTGCGCAGATAACGTAAGTGGCAAGTTTTAAAATGAAAGCCCTGTACATATTTACGTATAATATGCCCAAGGCTATTTTCGAAATTCTCGAATGTAGGGCTGAGAAATCTTACCTCTTTAGGACAATGTGACCATTCAATTGTAGTTATATTTACCCTACAGTAAAAAAATCAACTGGTTATAAATCGTTTTTTATGAGCCAGTAATTGCTACATTTTTGAGAAAGGGGACACTGCAGACCAAACCATTTATTTTGTGGCTCAAATCGAATTTTGAATTATTTATAAAATTATCTCATTATTCACCTGAAAAATTAACTGTTAACTGTTAATAATTACATTTGCATAATCACCTAATCAAGGTATTTTACATGTGCTATGTGCTCACTAGTGCTCACTCTAGTAGCTACTACTTTTGCAACTTTTCGCAATAGAAAAGTTAGGCGTATTATCAATACGCAGATGCTCGAGAAGATTAAGCCAGTGTCCGGTGATTGATGAATAAAGTATTACCGTGAAGTCGACAACTTTTGAGTGTAGGACTGGAGAAATGTACCTCTTTATTTGTAGGACAGTGTAACCATTTAATTGTAGTAATGTTTACTAAGCTACATTAAAAAAATCAACTGGTTATAAATCATTTTTTATGTAACATATCTGCTACATGTTTGAGAAGGGAGACAGCCTAGATCAAACCATTTATTTTGTCGGACAAATGTTGTTTCATATTATTTATGAAACTATCTCAACATTCAGCTACAAAATTAACTGTTATTATTTACATTTGTATGATCACCAAATAGACATGTTTTCCACCTGCGCACTCTGTTAGCTACCTGTTTTTGGAATTTTCGCAACAGAAAATTTGGGCGTCTTATCAAAATGAAGATACGAAGATTTAGCCGGTTATTAATGAAAAAAGTTAAATCGTGAAATCGACAACTTTTGAGTGTAGGACTGAAAATAGCTACCTGTTTATTTGTAGGACAGTGTGACCATTTAATTGTAATAATATTTACCAACCTACATTGAAAAAATCAACTTGTTATTAATCACTTTTTATGCAACGTAATTGCTACATGTTTGAGGGGGGGGACATCGTAGACCAAACCCTTTATTTTGTCGGACAAATGTTGTTTCAAATTATTCATAAAATTATCTCAACATTTAGCTGAAAAACTAACTGTTATTAATTAAATTTTCATAGTCACCAAATCGACATGTTTTACACCTGCTGCGCACTATGTTAGTTACCTGATTTCGCAATTTTCGAAGAGAAAAAAGTTGGGCGTCTCGGTGAAATGAAGCTGCATTGAAAAAACTAGCTTGTTTTAATGATTTGGAAAAAAGGTCCTCGGCCCCCGGACTATTAGGGCCAAAAAAAGGGTGATATCACAAATTTTAAAAAGTACCTAACCTTACCATAACTCTTTTGAGGCGGGGACAGCGAGGCTGCTTTTTCCGGGGTGTGCGCAACCCTAACTATCAAGGGAATGTTTGAAAACCGGATTTTGACCATTTGCGCAGGATGCCTTAGGGCCTTATTCTATTTTTTCGATTATTTCGCCTTCTAACCATCCGATTCACTTCGTTCTTTTACCAAAAATTTTCAAATAATTAGTCGCGTATTTGAAGACTAGTTCCACCCGTTCAGAATATGCCAAAAGGGCCGTATTCTATTTTTTCAAATAATTACCGTTCTATCGACCCGATTCAATTTATCCTTCTGCCAAAAATTTGTAAATAATTAGTGGCATCAATGAAGACTAGTTGTACCCGTTTAGCATACGCCAAAAGGGCCTTATTTCATTTTTTCAATTAATTAAGGGCGGTAATCAATTTTTCTCGATTAATTCAGGTTCTATTGGTTTGATTCTATTAGTTTTTTTTACCAAACATTTCTTGATAATTAGTGTGCGTCTTTGAAGACTATTTCCAACCATTTAGCATACGCCAAAAGGGCTGTAATCAGTTTTTTCGATTTAATTTGCTCTTTCACCAAAAACTTCTAAATAATTAGCGGCATCAATGAAGACTAGTTCCAGCCATTCAGCATAAGCCAACAGGGCCGTAACCAGTTTTTTCAATCAATCCACTTTCTAGTGGTCCAATTTAATTCGTTTACCATAAATATCCACAATAATGTATTGGAATGTAAGTATCGAAAGTCCTGAACACAAAACAGCTGAGAGGATAACATTTAACAATAGCTTAGGTCTGAATAAAGAGTATGCAAATTTCTGTCAAAAAAAATCTAAGAGTTGAGAGACCTTTCTATACAGTTCCAGATGACTTTGAGCGAGCGTGTAATCTCAACCATACGAGTACAAAAAAAAAGCGCTCAAAATAGCTGGAAACCCATATTTGCTTCATGTTTCCATTGATTCTTATGAAAATCCTTTTCAAAAATCTGATAGTCGGTGGTGGGGCGGAAGAGGGGGGGGGGTCACTGTGATATAAAACCGTTCAGTTCTCCGTCCTCATTCATTAGTTTGCAGTTTCTCAAAGAGTGAAGACGCGCAAAGCTAGTTCTCCTATACTGATCTATACGTTTGTGAAAAATAATAGTCATTAGAAGATGTCCCTCTTCGCAGATTTAGTGAAACATATAGCTTCTCTCCTGGGGCTACTTACACCAAAATATAATGATATCATCGCTAAAGAAGGACTAGAGGAATGTACTCGAGGAGTAAGAAAGCTCAACAAAGCGATCAAAGAAGCAGCATCCATGGGTGAAAAGCAACACTTAGTGTCATGTCTGCGGAATATAAGAAGTATGAGGAAGCAGTTCAAGAATATGCAAAAGAAAGGGGCAGGACTTTCACCACGTCCTGAAGGAGCAAGAGAGCGAGTGCATTGGGATGATTCAGTTTCAGCGTTTAGCAGCAGGATAAGGACTGGAGTTATCTCAAATTTGAAACACAAAGAGACAAAAGCATTCTTGGTTGATTGTGCTGCATTGTTTAAACGCAGGATCCAGAATGCTCTTAAAAAGGATGAAGCCATCAAAGTTAATGCAGTATTTTGTGGGGAATTCGAGATCGTCAAAGGTGATAAAGTACTAAAAGAATTTAAGTATTTCACAACGTCTAACTCGCCCATCTACCGAAATACTAATCTTGGGCAATGGTTTAATGAAAAAGTTGCTGAACCCATTATGCACGAAATGGAGGAATTCCAAGAACGTGACAGTGGTTGGGCCTTGAAGAAAATTGTTAATTTGGGCATCAACATTAACAAATTCACGCCACAACTAGGATCTTCATACGTAGAACTACCTTCTCAAATAGCTGCGAGGCATGCCTGTGTAAACGTGCAGAACACCGATAACAGATGTTTTGCATGGGCCATAGTGTCTGCTCTGTATCCTGCAAGATCCGAATTTGCGAAAAGACCGTCATCGTATCCAGATCCTAAAGATATGTTGAAGTTGAAAGGCATTCAATTCCCCATGACTTTAAAGCAGATTTCCAATTTTGAACGACAGAATGGTTTGTCCATAAATGTTTACAAACTAGGAAAATCTAAGAAAAGCTTCAAAGTCCAGCCTGCATTGCTAACAAAAAACAAACAGGAGAAGCACGTAAACCTCCTGCTTGTTCAAGATCAATATTTTGAGGAGAATGAAGACTCTTTATCTGTGAAGTATCATTATGTGTGGATTAAAAATTTATCAAAATTAGTATCCTCACAATTGAGTAAGCATGATGGGAAAAAACACATCTGCGATCGCTGTCTGCACTATTTCAGATCGCAAGAAAAGCTCAACAAACACCTTGAGGATTGCGTGAAGATTAATGAAACAGCTATTAGAATGCCAGAAATCGGGAAAAATATATTGAAATTTAAAAATTTCACAAACAAGGAAAGAGCGCCTTTCATAGTTTATGCGGATTTGGAGAGCGTTTTGATCCCAACAAAGGAGGATCCTAAAAGGACTCAACACCATATTCCAGCTGCTGTAGGATATTACCTAAAGTGCTCCTATGATGACTCATTATCCTTTTACAAGTCATTCCGTGGTGCAGAATGTATGCAGTGGTTCGCTGATGAGATGGCTCAGTTAGCAGAAAATATCGCAACTGTATTCTGTTGTCCCTACGACATTAATATTACCAAAGCCGAAGAATCAGAGTTTCAGAAAACTACACATTGTTACATCTGCGCACACCCGTTCAATTCGCCAAGTGATAAAGTTCGAGATCACAACCACTTGATTCCTAACAACAACTACAGAGGTGCTGCCCATTCGTCGCCATGTAACATTAATCAACAAGATTCACACGTGATATCTGTGGTGTTTCATAAAGCCTTAAAGCATGGCTTAAAAATTGAAAAAATACACAGTTTTAAAATTCAAACAATCACCTTGGCTCAAATCATACATTGATCTGAATACTACATTGAGAAAAGAAGCTAAAAACGAGTTTGAAAATAATATTTTTAAGCTAATGAATAATGCAGTATTTGGAAAGACAATGGAAAATATTCGGAAAAGAGTAAATGTCAGGCTTCTAACAAAATGGTCGGGAAGATATGGAGCTGAGGCTTATATATCGAAGCCAGAATTCAAGACCAGCACCATATTCAATGAAAATCTAGTGGCAGTAGAGTTAAGAAAGCTTGAGATATACTTAAACAAGCCAATATACGTCAGACAAGCAATTCTAGATCTTGCAAAAACCACCATCTACGATTTTCATTACGGCTACATGAAAAAAGAATTTGAAGACAATTGTTCAGTTCTATACACCGACACCGATAGTCTCATTTATGAGATAACTGAAAAAGATCCATATGAAATTATCCGTCGGGACTGCTTCAAATGTTTTGATACATCGGACTATCCAAAAAATAATCAATACAGTATACCTTTGGTCAACAAAAATGTTCTCGGTCTTATAAAAGACGAAAACAATGGCATTCCAATGACGAATTATGTCGGCCTCCGATCAAAATTGTATGCAACTAAAGTTATGGTAACAGAAGGAGATATAGAAAAGAGGAAAAAAGAATTACGTGATGAAGAATTCGATGAAGATGAAATTGAACTTATTTTATCGAATTATGGGGTTTCAAAAAAAGCAAAGGGAGTTAAGTCACAAGTTATTCAAACTAAGATAACGTTTGATGACTACATAGAATGCTTAGAAACCTATAGCGAAAAACATATTACGCAAAATTTGATACAAGCACAGAAGCATGTAGTATATTCAATTACCCAAGAAAAGGTTGCCTTAAGCCCATTTGATGATAAACGTTTCATTTTATCTAATAGTTATAACACTCTTCCTTGGGGACATTACTCAATTAAGAGTGAATCCTAGGATTGAATGTCACTAAACATCAATGTGTCTAAAAATTTCCTTGTATTACTTTCCATGTTTTAGCTTTAAGTTGTTGTTGTGACAATGTAAATATTTTATATACATAACCATAATGCAGTATTATTTTATTTCTACACTTTTTGCTTACAATATTTTTCAAGTTTAAATAGTTTGGTTATTGTAAATATTTTATATACATAGTCATAGATATTAATGCAGTGTTATGATTTTTTAGTTATTTTTCCTGTACAAAAAATGTAATTTTTTATAATAATTTAGATAAAAAAAAACACGATATCGATCCTCGGAGGTCACCAATACCTATAGATAGTAATTGTAAAATTTATAGTTTAGCTGTAGCTAATATTCCTGCACAAAATGTAATTCTTATAATAATTTAGATAAAAACACGATAGGTATCCTCCGTTGGGGAGACACCATACCTATAGTAATCATGGTAAATAAGTAATTGAAAAAATAAATAAATAGTTTTAGGTGGCGTTATTATTATTCTTACACAAAATGAAAATTTTATAATGTTTACTTTAGTCACTTTAACGTAATACTTATACCATTGTAATTGTACTAATAAAGTTGAAAAACAAAAAAAACAAATGTAATTTTAATAATAATTTAATAAAAAAAATATTTTCTAAAAACAATGCTTTGCTTATTTTTCCCAAACAGCACCGAATGCGTGTAAAAATTTAGCACACAAGAATTAGCACCAAGCCAATAGAAACAATTAATTTTCTTATTAATTAACGTTCTATAATGAAAAACAAAACTATAAAGAGGTGAAGTTCAATAGTAGTTGCTATAGCTAGCTAAGAACACGTTCAGACTGGAAGATCTCTGACCTGCGCGTTAGGTCGTCCGATCTCCAAACGGATACAGGACTGATTTTAGACTAGTCTGTATACAGCTATACAGGTCTAGAGACAGGTCCGTATACAGCTGCTATACAGGTCTATAGACAGACCTATCTCGAAAAGCTGTCTCTATAGACAGAGCTGTCTCGAAAAGCTGTCTCTATAGACAGAGCTGTCTCGAAAAGCTGCCTCTATAGACAGAGCTGTCCCGAAATGCTGTCTCTATAGACAGAGCTAAGCTAATATACATATCGTCGGGCAGCTATGATTGACTCGGCCTGGTACGCTTAAGTGTACATCAATCATATACAGGGTGACAAAAATATCTACCAGGAATATTTCTTAGACAAAAAAATACTATTAGGAAGATCTTAGATATGTAACCTGTTAGCTATTTTTGTCACCCTGTATATGATTGATGTACACTTAAGCGTACCAGGCCGTGTCAATCATAGCTGCCCGACGATATGTATATTAGCTTAGCTCTGTCTATAGAGACAGCATTTCGGGACAGCTCTGTCTATAGAGGCAGCTTTTCGAGACAGGTCTGTCTATAGGGACAGCTTTTCGAGACAGCTCTGTCTATAGAGACAGCTTTTCGAGACAGCTCTGTCTATAGAGACAGCTTTTCGAGATAGATATTTTCGATTCAGAAACTTGTATTTTTAAAAAACATTTATTTTATTAATTAAAATACAATAGTGACAATCGAAAAATATGTGGATAAAATTGCTACAGGGAATGCCTGAAAACAAATGAACGCAAATTGGGATTGACTAACAATGTTGGGCAATTCAATCTGCACCTCAGTTTGGGTTTTATTACGTTTTCCTCTAAAATATAGAATAAGAATAATGGTTATGCAAATAGAACTTAATACTATGATTATAATATAGGTTGACACATTATTGGTTTTAAAATCTAACACTTTTAATGGGTCAGTCTTTAAATTGTTTACTTCTTTAATCGCTGATTGAAGAGCTTCGTGGTCGACTGTTTTTAGTCTTACAGTTGTGGTATTCTCTAGAAGTTCAGGAATGTCTATGATGGGTAGTTCTAGTTCTAGGTTGAAGTTTTTTTTTTTTTTTTTTTTTTTTTACGGATATGCGCACTCGCAAGGAAATATCCTATCACGCTCGAGAAGCGGCAAGTGCGCGGAAATGTCGGTGTATGTTGGTCTTGAAACGGTTCAGGTTGTAACCTGCAGGGAAAACCGACGCAGGGAGTTTATTCCACAGCGATGCTGTTCTCCAGAGATATGAATTCTGATATAATGAGGTTCTTGGTGCCTCTAGTTTGACAGTAAATTCATGGTTACCGTCTGTTTGACGGGTTCGCCTGGTAGGTGCTACTCTCGGTGGAATCATACGTGCCAACTCTTCAGAGCATTTTCCGTGATAGTACCTGTAGAAGAGAGATAAATCGCCCACAGATCTGCGATGTTCGAGACCATCCAAGTTACGAGTAAGTGCGGGGTCATTGATCAGCTTGATAGCTCGTTTTTGCACGGTATTCAAAAGCATTAAGGTATGTTTGGGTGCTGCACTCCATATATGTGAGCAGTACTCCATAGTTGGTCGAATCTGGGCTTTGTAGAGTGTCAGCAATTGGCTTGGTGTGTACAGATGTCTTGTACGAAATAGCACCCCCAGCTTTTGGGAGGCCCTTTTAGCAATATCTGCCACGTGACTGTGCCAAGACATGTTGGTCTCTGCAGTAACCCCCAAGATGTTCAACTGACTCTGTAATGTGACAGCACTTCCAGATAGCATGATGTTTGGCTCACCGGTGCTGGTCTTTTTTGAAAACAGAGCTGCTTGGGTTTTCTGCGCGTTGAACTGTACAAGGTTTTTGTTACCCCAGTCCTCTATTATCTCCAGGTCGTTATTTATCTGCGATATTTGAGTTAGTCTAAGATGATGGAATTCACGTGCGGAAAGACCTGTGGGTGGTATGAGTGAGGAGACTACATTGCTATCGTCTGCAAAGCAATAAAGTGGATTTACTGTTTTATCTATGAGGTCATTTATGTAAATCAGGAAAAGAGTTGGCGAAAGGATTGCTCCCTGTGGCACACCAGCATTTATTTGGTAAGAGTTGGAGTTCTGGCCATCCAGTGCAACATAAATGGATCTGTCCTTTAGGTAACTTTCAAACCAAGTGCAAAGTTTCGGCGATAATCCCATTGCTTTGAGCTTGTTGAGCAGATTTTCATGCCAAACTTTGTCGAATGCTTTAGATATATCTAAAGCAATTGTTCTTGTTTCACCCCGCAACTCAATCGCTTTTTGCCATAAGTGAGTGACGTATGTAAGTAAATCGCCAGTTGACCTATATTTTCGAAATCCGTATTGCTTATCGTTGATAATTTTGTACTTTTCCAAGTACTTGGTTAGGTGATTGTTCACAACTCTTTCCATTACTTTTGATATCACCGGAAGTAGAGCAATTGGTCTATAGTTTAACGGATCTGTCTTTTTTCCTTTCTTTGGAATGGGTTGTACTGCGGCAGACTTCCATGATGATGGATATACTCCTCGCCTGTAAGACAAATTGAATAATTTTGCGAAAGTTGGGGTGAGTTCGTTGGCACAATTTTTGAGTACTATTGCGGGAATGCCATCCGGACCCATTGCTTTGTTTGTATCCAGCTTTTTTAGGGATTTTCGTATTTCTCTGTGACAAAAGTGTACCTCTGGCATACTATGGGAAACCCTTTCAATGAACGGTGGAGTTTTTCCGTTTGGCACTGTTAGGTTGGAGTTGGAGGAAAACATTTGGGCAAGCATATTGGCTTTTTCCTCTGATGTTGTGGCTAAGTGATTATTTTTATCTGTAAGTGGTGGTATGGATGACTTGGTGAAGTTAGATCCAACAGCTTTTGCAAGAGACCAAAAAGACCTAGAACTACTTGGACAATTCAGCAACCTGTTTTTTATTCTTTGATTGTATGTTTCTTTAGCGGAGTCAATAGTAATTTTGCAACTATTTCTGGCTTCTATAAATTCTGTGTGGTTTTGAGCGGTTTGTTGTCGTTTCCAAAGGTTATATGCTCTGTGTTTTTTCTGTACAGCCGTTTGACACTGGCTGTTGAACCAAGGTTTTGCATTAGCTCTACGTTTAGTTGTATGTGGGATATATGCGTCCATTCCAGATAAGATTACTTGTGTTATTTCATTACAGCAAATAGTGGGATCAGCTGTTTTAAAGCAAACCTCTTGCCATGGAAAATCCAGGTAATACTGTTTTAGGTCATTCCATTTTGCCGATTTATAGTGCCACATTTTACGAGGAAGTGGTTGTAGGCTTGGTGGGATGAGCATTTCGCACTTTGTTATTATAAGTTTATGATCGGACGAACCAAGTGGAGCATCTACTTGAATTGTGTACGAGTCAGGATTGGTGGTTAGGAACAAGTCTAAAAGCGCTGCAAATTCGCCCCTTTCTGAGATACGGGTAGGTTCATCGACAAGCTGCGTTAGACCACAACTTATGGCAAAAGCTTCTGCTTCTCTGCCTTCGTTATCTGTTTTGTTGTGGTGTTTCAGCCAGGGTATATTGTGGACGTTGAAATCGCCTAAAAAGACAATTTCCGCCTGTGGATAGTTTGACTGTATACTATCACAGCTTTCGGATAATGTCGTGAAAAAGTTTTGGTAATCGGTGTTACTTGGCGGTCGGTAGAGGCAGCAGATAAACTTGGTCGATGACTTTGAGGTGAATTTTAGCCATATGATATCAAGGTTCGCTGGTTCTAGCTTCTCCTCTCGATGACATGAAAGGTCATTTTTAATGTACACACAGATCCCAAAATTATGTCGAAATCGGTGGTGTAGGTCATAGCCGGGATAAAGATAGTTCACAATAGGTGTTGCAGAACTGATTTTAGTTTCAGTGAGAACAAGGATGTCAGGTCCTTGTTCTTCAAGATGTTGGTGAACTGAATTCATATTTGTACTTATTCCTCTTATATTGCTAAAATCAATTCTGAGTTGAGTTTTTGATCTTCTCTTTATATCTTTGCATGAAGGACCCCCAGGATCACCCGACGCCCGGAGATCCGAGTGGTCGGGTATTTTACCTCCGGAATATTTTGATCCTGGAGGCGCCATCATGCTATCTGTTACTCATTGTTGGAACCGGACTGCCAGCGCAGTAGCGGAACGTGGTGATACCACTTAGCGCTACTCAATTCTGGCATGGTGGTATCTCACCGGTCGACGCCCAATGAGTAAAAAGCGTCTACCACCTACCGTTCTCATGCGTGTCTTCCAAAAATGTTCGATTATTAATTGTTATTGAACATTTACCTTTGGAAATTACGATTGGACTGGAAATGATTTCCATGTACTTCTTCTGGTCACATTGCAGCATTGCTGTCATATGTCGTTTTGGAATAACCAATATTTGATTATTGGGTATTTCTTCAACTGTCGATTCTTCATATTGAATTTTCGTGAATGGGCATAATTGTTGTTCACTAGATACAATGTCGTGAACACAGGGCTCATTTTGTTTCAATAGTTCCATTTTGCACAAATAAGTCTTCAACATTTGGACATTTTTGTAAAGCGTTGTAATACGTGTCTGTGGTAAGTAAAAGGTAAGGATACTTAACACTAATTGTATAATTTTGGATGGGTATAGGATATAATTTATACAATATAAAAGGTTTAGGATTAATTATTGGTGTGAATATAGTAAAAATAATTAATTCCTTTTGAATAATTACATGAGAGGACATTGTCTCATAGTATTTAATTTCGTTATCAAAGGGTATTTGTTCTCTCTCGGGTATATTTTTCAAGATCAAATATAACTCATGATGCTGCAGAATTGTATAGTGCATTATGCCTTCGCGTGCAAAGCTTATTGCGTTTTGTATGTGGCTAATAATTTCTCGCAGCTTACTACTGTGCATATTAATATTTTCTAAAATTAGATTCATCATTAAGATAGTTTGAATATTTTGATTATCAGTCGAAATATTTTTTATCTTGTCTGAGATAATTATCTGATTATTTTCGATAGTAGAAAATTGTTCATGAAATGTATTCGTAACTTGTTTAAGTACGTTTGCTTGATCTTTTAGATTTTTATCGATAGTTTGCTGATTCTCATTTAATGTTTGAATGTAAGAATCATATCTATCGCCGTCATTTGCGTCTAATGTACCATACAACCATTTTTGTGCGGTACCAATAAAATTGAATACTCCACGTTTAATTCGATCGTGTGAAAATTGTTTTACAAATTTCTTTAATGTATTGATACGTGATTGACTAGTTTCAATATTTACTTGTAATAAAGTAACAATTTCGTCTTTATTAGACCATTTGGTTAAATTTAAAGTATTGTTTAAATTCTTTAAAGTTATTTCGAGAGTTTTAATACTGTTTCCAATAAGGGTAGTATTAATGTGGTAACATGCAGTGTTGTGTTGTGATGTAAGTGGTTCCTATAGAAATCGGTAAAATAGGATTTCTTAATGGAGGTAATTGATTTTCTCTAAATTTTGTGTTTGTTTTGATATTTATTTGTCATGAATTACATTATTTAGAGTTTCTAATGATTCGGCAAGATTATGAATATAATCTGTGGTTATCTTATTTTGTGAATTTTCAATAGGTATTGAATAATTTAAATCGCCTTTTATTACTTGGAAAGGTGTATAACCTGTAACACTATGTATGCTGTTATTATAATTCAAGATTGCAATTACCATTAAATCATTAATGTTTTTATTAGGGCTTTGTAATTTCAAGCTTGTTAGACTTTCTCTCAGGGTAGAATGTAGTCTTTCTATTTGACTATTAGAATTAGGGTTTCGAGGTGTCGTATAATGGAATTCGATTTTATGTAAAGTACATAAATCTGTTACAATTGCGTTTTTAAATTCAGTTCCGTTATCGGAAGTAATTTTTTGCGGAATTCCATGGTCACTGAAATATCGTATTAATTGTGATGCAATCTCAACTGAAGTTTTGCTAATAATGGGGATAGCTTGTGCAAACGAAAAGCTGTCAATAATTGTTAGGAATTTTTGATTCGAAACTACGTATGTATCAATATAAAGGTGTTCAAAGGGTTTTGAACCGATTGGAGTTGGTTTGAATATTATTTTATAGGGTTGCCTTTCATATTTTGTCTTATTACAAATTTCGCATGTTTTGACATATGCTTGAACGTCTTTTTCTAGATTAGGCCAATAATATCGTTTCTTTAAAGATGAAACATTTTCTGTAACTCCGAGATGTTTTAGTCTCATGGTATAGTTTAATTTTCTCTTGCTGTTCGTCAGTTTCAGTTATGTCTTCGACAAAAGAATTGGAAATACATAACTTGAACGAATTCGAATTGAATGATGTACTTAAAACTCTAAGTATAATAGGTTCTAACGTTTTGTTGTGAAAATACATACAATACGTATTTGGTGGAAGATATTCCTTTATTAATTTAATAATTTGTTCCTCTAAGGGGTCATTAGGTAAAAAGAATGTTATTCTTGTCTTATTAGGAAATGGAATAATACTTTCTTTGCGAATAGCATTATTAATAGAGTATCTAAAAATGATTTGGTTAGCAAAAAGATTATTCTTCGTATAAGGGGCTCCTAGAATAAGGTTTTCAAGAGAAGTGTGAATAGTTTGATCGTCTTCGATTACTTCATTCTCAATTGTATCTTCTTGAATTAAATCTTTTTCAATTAAATCTGTTTCAATTGGATTTTTCTTCAATCTTTTTGGAGGTATTATTACGTGAGATAAAATTTTAATCTTAGGTTTTTCTTTTTCTCTTTGTGGTGAATCTGCTGAACGAGTAGATTCGGACAATGGAATATCTTTATGTTCGTCATTTATTTTAATTTCTTTGCCTTTATTAATAGGTTTCTTTGCTTGTATATGAGGTTTAAAAATTTCAGTATCTTTGAAATGTTTTTCAATAATCTCGTCATTATTTAGTGGTGTGTCTTTTAACATTGCTCCTAAAGTTTTATGAAACTTTTCATCGGAATCTGATTCTGTACTTGAATCTGATTTAGAAATAGCATTTAGTTGTAAAGGAGGTCTTGATAATGCGTCTGCATTCATATTGAGTGTTCCTTTCTTGTATTTGATTTCATAATCATATTCTGCTAATTTTAATCTCCATCGGACTCATTTAGATCCGGGTTATTTGACAGAGAATAACCATTGAAGTGGTTTATGGTCAGATAAAATTGTAAATTTCTGTCCAAATAAGTATGGTCTAAAGTATTTAGTTGCCCATACTATGGCTAGTAATTCTTTCTCAATTGTGGAATAATTACATTCCGCAGGGTTTAATGTACGACTTGCGTAAGCAATTGGTAAATCTGAACCTACTGGTCCTTGTGACAATACAGCGCCAATAGCATAATTTGATGCGGCTGTAGTTAATAAAAATGGTTTATTGAAATCAGGGTGTTGTAAAATAGGATCATTGATTAATAAGTTTTTACAAGTTTCAAAACTTTTTAGAAATTCAGAATCGTGAATTACTTTTTTATCCTTTTTTAAACAAATTGTCATTGGTTTTGTGATTTTAGCGAAGTTTTTTATAAACTTTCGATAATATCCTATCAATCCTAGAAATGATTTAATTTCTTTTACGGTTTTTGGGATTGGAAATTTCTTTATTGCTTCGATTTTTTTTGGGTTTGGTTTAATACCATTTGGGGTTATGACATGTCCCAAGAATTCTACTGATTTCTTTAAAAATTCGGATTTGTCTAATTGAATTTTTAGATTAAATTGTTCTAATCTTTCAAATATCTTTTTAAGATTTCCAATATGTTCTTGAAGAGAAGTGGAAAATATAATAATATCATCCAGGTAAGCAAGACATATTTTGTTTTGTAAACCTATTAATACGTTGTCCATAACTCTTTGAAATGTGGCAGGGGCATTTTTTAAACCAAAGGGCATACGGTTAAATTCGTAATGTCCATTTTCTACATTGAAAGCTGTTTTGCTTATTGAGTTTGGATGCATTTCAACTTGGTGGAATCCAGAAGCTAAGTCTAGAGTAGTAAAATAATTACTTCTTCCAAGTCTGTCAAGAATGTCTGTTATGTTTGGTAATGGGTATCGATCGTCTATCGTTTTTTCATTGATTTTTCTATAATCTACGACCATTCGCCATTTCTTTATGCCTGAAGCATCTAACTTTTTAGGTACAATCCAGACAGGGGATGACCAGGGACTACATGATGGTCGAATAATGTTATCTTCTAACATTTTCTGGATTTGTTTATTCACTTCTTGTTTATGAATATGTGGGTATCTATACGTCTTTGTGTGAACTGGGATTTGGTCTTTGGTCTTAATTTCGTGTTTAACTTGATTTGTGAATGATAATTTATCATTGGATTTATGAAAGATTCTAGGAAACGAATTTACAAGTTTTTGTAAAGCTTTTACTTCTTCTGAGTTTAAATGATCAGTTCTTAAAAGGTTTAAGGACGTTTTTTTATAAGGTTTGTCTTTATAGTCATTAGTGTTTTGGGTAATTATCTGTTCTGCGTTAAACAATTGATAATTCTCTTCTTCAAAAGGTTCACATATTTCTTGAATATCATCAATATGACAATCTAATGTGAGGATTTTGTCTTTTAAATTATAAACATCAAGTGGTATTTTACCATTTTTAATTGTATTTATAGTTGATGGAATATAATAGTTTTCATCTACTACAATGTCAGTTATTATTTTAGTTCCGTCTGGAATTCTTGTGAGAAATTCACATTTTTGAACTGTGTTAGGGAAAATTTCGATAGTTTGATTTTCAAAGTCACTTCTAAATTGAAATGGTATACATGTTTGATCATTTACAAGACACATATTTTCAAAATCGATATTAAGTTTGTTATCATATAGAGCTTTGATTCCTATAGTTCCATCGAAATAATCATGAAATGAATACATGAGCATTTCTTCTTCATTTATGTCATATTTTTGTAAAATTGGAATTTTAAGTTTTCCTTTAATTATTGTGGTTGTTCCCGTACATGTGGATAGTTTAGATTTTGTATTAGTAATGTACTGATTAAAGTATTCTTCAGCTATGGAAGGTCTTATTAGTGAGGCATGACTTCCGGTATCAATTAATAATTTACAAGGTGGAAATTGAATTTCTATAAAAGGTAATTGATTAATTTGGAATTCATTTAAAGTTAATGCTGATCCGAGGCTTTTAAACAAAAATTTTCGGATTCATCAATTTGTTGTTCATCAGGATTTGCAAAATCTTGATATTCATATTCACTTTGATTTTCTTGGTTTTCACCAGAAGAAAGGTCAATTTCTTCTTCAAAATTTTCATTTTCTGAAAAATCTTGTTCAACTGGAAATAATTGTAAAATATTATTTTCTTCTTTAATTGTGTATTGAACAGGTCTTTTTTGGAAATTTTGTTTAAATGCATGAGTGCGAGGTTGCACTGAAACACCGGACATAGGTGTCGGTTTTGGAAATTGTTGGTTTGTATTTTTCTTAAATACATTGGATTGTTTATTATAGTTTTTTCCAAAAGTTTGTGAACTAGTTGGGAATTTCTGTTGATAATTCGCTCTTGGCTGAATGTTTATAGGTTGTGAGGGAAATTGTGATTGTTGAAATTGTTTCTGTGGAAACTGTGTTTGCACAAATTGTCCTTGAGGGAATTGTGTTTTCTGTTTTGAATTAGTGTATGAAGTGTGTGTAGTAATATTTTTATTAATTGAATTATTAAATTTCATATGGTTTTCAGCTAATTGGTAATTTAATACGCAACCTGTAGCTGCATCTAAAGTTAGTGGATTTTGCACCATTAAAATTGTTCTTAATTCAACAGGAGAGTTTGTGACTAAATTAGGGATTGCCATTATTTCATTTTGGTCTACCAAAACATTTGCTACTGCAACTAAATTTTGTTCACTCATTATCTTAGAAGTTATTCTATGATTTAAACTTTTTAATCTTTCTAAATAATCAAAAATATTCTCTTTAATATTTCGAGTAGTATACATTAATTCTTGTACTAAGTTTTGTCTAGAATATGGGTCTCCATATTTTAATCTTAAAGCGTTTTTTATATCAATCCATGATTTTAAGTCAGGACGTGACATAAGGAAGTTTCCTGCTTCATTGATTAATTTTGATTTAATCGCTGTTATTACATATTCTTTCTGTGCATTTTCGCCAGTATAATATGTAGTATAAAATTCTTCGATATTACTAATAAAATATTCTAAGTATTGTTTTTCGCCACCAAAAGGCTTAAGTAATTGTACAATAGATTTCAAATTCTCACCCATGGTTCTTGGTTGATGATTATTATTTCTCAACGAATTATTAGTACTTGGATTATATAAATGAGTTAAGTTAAATTGGGTTAAGAGGTCCTGTATTTCCTCTTCAGAATCTGACATATATTTTTTGAATTATATGCTTATTTATAGATAGAAAAATAAAAAATACTTTCTCCAAAAATGTATTATTTTTTCTGAAAATTAAAAAATTGGAAAAATTATTTATATTAGAAAATTAAGAATAGTTTTCTCAAAAAAAATCTACTATCATTATTATTTTATTTTTTTTGAAAATTAAAAATCAAAAAAATTCAAAAATTCAAAAAAATTCAAAAATACAAAATTTGAGTGTATCTAATACCTAATTCATAATTTATGGAAATAAATCGTAATTGATATATTTTTTCCTAAATTAAAAATTTAAAATGAACTAAGTATTCAGTTATCAATTATATTTTTAAAATGAATTATTTAGTTATCAATTATATTTTTCTTTTAAATTTCGTATTTATTTAGTCGTTAATTATATTTTTAAAATTAAATTCTACTTTAAAAATTATTTATTTAATCTAACTATTACTTTCTTAAAATTAAAAAAATCGAAAAAGATTCAAAATTAGAATTTTTATGTTTCGCTTAAAATTAAAAATCAAAAAAAACAGAAATTTAATTTTTTTCTTTGAATATTCAAAATTGAAGTTTTTAGAGGCTTATTAGGTTATTCAGTTATTTGAAAGTTAAAGTTGGAAAAATAAAAAAATTGGAAATTTTATTTTTTCTCAAAAAATCAAAAAATCAAAGGTTTCAATTTATTATTCAGTTTCTTGAAAATAAAAATAAAAAAATTGGAAATTTTATTTTTTTCCAACTTTAACTTCCAATATCAATCAGTTTCTTGAAAATTGAAAATGAAATATGAAAAAATTGGAATTTTTTTCTCTAAAACATTTAGAAATTAATGTTTTCAATTAGTTATTCAGTTTCCTAAAGTTTAAAAATTAAAAATTGGAAATTTATTTTTTTCGTAAAAAATCAAAAATTAAAGTCTTAAATTTATTATTTAGTTTCGTAGGTTACTTGCTTAAAATTATTTTATTTGTATTTGGTCTCAATGCCAAAATAAATTGAAATTGAAAAAATTTTTATGATAAAAAAACTCAAAAAAAAAGAAATTTTTCAAAAGAACTTAATTATGAAACACCAATTACAAAATACAATTTATAGGAAAAAGGGATTACTTACAAGGCACGATGCTTGAAACTGTAACACTTTTAACTTTGTACGTTGATCTTGTTGCTTCTTTTCTTCAGTTAATTTTTTCAAAAAGTGGAACGAATTGGATTAAACTTTTTCGAAAATTCAATCTCTGGACTCTATAGCACTCTGAAGAACATCCGCACCGACTTGCGCCAATTATATTTTCGATTCAGAAACTTGTATTTTTAAAAAACATTTATTTTATTAATTAAAATACAATAGTGACAATCGGAAAATATGTGGATCAAATTGCTACAGGGAGTGCCTGAAAACAAATGAACGCTCCTTACTGGAAAGCTCTGGCTTAAATAATAAATATTTGCTGATCCAAGCATTTTCCAATGCAGGTGGCGGTACTACCAGTGCAGTACCGCTGATTAGGCAGTTTTATATATTTATTAGTATTGACATAGGCGTACGCTAATAATTAACATAGGAAAGGAGAATTATTAGTATAAGGATAACATGGGGTCTTACAATATAACTTGGTTATGTATATAAAATATTTACATTGTCACAACAACAACTTAAAGCTAAAACATGGAAAGTAATACAAGTGAAATTTTTAGACACATTGATGTTTAGTGACATTCAATCCTAGGATTCACTCTTAATTGAGTAATGTCCCCAAGGAATAGTGTTATAACTATTAGATGAAATGAAACGTTTATCATCAAATGGGCTTAAGGCAACCTTTTCTTGGGAAATTGAATATACTACATGCTTCTGTGCTTGTATCAAATTTTGCGTAATATGTTTTTCGCTATAGGTTTCTAAGCATTCTATGTAGTCATCAAACGTTATCTTAGTTTGAATAACTTGTGACTTAACTCCCTTTGCTTTTTTTGAAACCCCATAATTCGATAAAATAAGTTCAATTTCATCTTCATCGAATTATTCATCACGTAATTCTTTTTTCCTCTTTTCTATATCTCCTTCTGTTACCATAACTTTAGTTGCATACAATTTTGATCGGAGGCCGACATAATTCGTCATTGGAATGCCATTGTTTTCGTCTTTCATAAGACCAAGAACTTTTTTGTTGACTAAAGGTATACTGTATTGATTATTTTTTGGATAGTCCGATGTATCAAAACATTTGAAGCAGTCCCGACGGATAATTTCATATGGATCTTTTTCAGTTATCTCATAAATGAGACTATCGGTGTCGGTGTATAGAACTGAACAATTGTCTTCAAATTCTTTTTTCATGTAGCCGTAATGAAAATCGTAGATAGTGGTTTTTGCAAGATCTAGAATTGCTTGTCCGACGTATATTGGCTTGTTTAAGTATATCTCAAGCTTTCTTAACTCTACTGCCACTAGATTTTCATTGAATATGGTGCTGGTCTTGAATTATGGCTTCGATATATAAGCCTCAGCTCCATATCTTCCCGACCATTTTGTTAGAAGCCTGACATTTACTCTTTTCCGAATATTTTCCATTGTCTTTCCAAATACTGCATTATTCATTAGCTTAAAAAGATTCTTTTCAAACTCGTTTTTAGCTTCTTTTCTCAATGTAGTATTCAGATCAATGTATGATTTGAGCCAAGGTGATTGTTTGAATTTTAAAACTCTGTGTATTTTTTCAATTTTTAAGCCATGCTTTAAGGCTTGCTTCAAGGCTCGATAATGAATTACATATTTCTCCTTCCTATGCAGTGTTGCCATTAGCTTTGTTAGCTCTGTTGCTGATTTTGGAGGATTTCCAGTTTTCGGATTAATATGCTCTGGACAGAAGGGAATATCTTCATGAGCATCGTGTAGTTCTCTAGGATATTCTAAGTCGACTTCTAGCATATAGCCAGTATCGGCATCATCTGACACTTGGGTTACATCAATGTTGGCATCAGCCCATTCGAATCCTCCATAAGGTAGATACTGTGACCTTGTCCAGCCATACTGATTATTGATATCGAAGTACATTAAATATTTTGATGGTTCCATGGGATTATAGGTTGGTATGTATTTATTATTAGCCTTGGAATATCGGTTTGAGCAAACTTGGCTCAATCCACCTCGAATTCCTCGTTCCACGAAGAGAAACATGTCTTGATCGGTGAGAAGCTCAATTTCCTTTCTAGTATATTTCATCATTGCGTCCCAAGTGAAGCCGGGTAGCGTGAAATAGTGAGCGGGGTCTAAATCATATGTTTTGAGACAGCTCGAGCGAAATTGTTCAAATACATCGGCGAGCAATAAAATATCAGTCTTCATATATAGATCGATATAATCACCCAAGTCTTGACAATTGAATTTGGACCACACCTGTTTAGCGCTTTGATATGATTTTCGAGGACATGGTGCTTCATTAAGTGTGTTGAAAAATGCTTCTATTGGAGGCAAACAAGGTTCCTCAAATCGATCGAACGAGTCGATGTAATTATATGGCATCACACCCTTTCTTGTCAGTAAAGCAGTTTTATCTTCATCTAGCTCTGCGAACTGAGACCTTAAGTTGGGGTACTCAGGTAAATTTGATGCTAGTTTATCCAAGGATGAACTCATAAATCGAAAACTATCTATGAAGCGAAACTGGATTCGATAATCATCAATGTGCTTGGTGAATGAGATGTATTTTTCCTTTGTTATTGGTAACAAGTCAATAGATCCTTTCATTTTGTTAGCTATGTCTGCAATGATGAAATGGGCATCGTAGCCGCTCAAGTTATGAAACACCACAGATATCACGTGTGAATCTTGTTGATTAATGTTACATGGCGACGAATGGGCAGCACCTCTGTAGTTGTTGTTAGGAATCAAGTGGTTGTGATCTCGAACTTTATCACTTGGCGAATTGAACGGGTGTGCGCAGATGTAACAATGTGTAGCTTTCTGAAACTCTGATTCTTCGGCTTTGGTAATATCAATGTCGTAGGAACACCAGAATACAGTTGCGATATTTTCTGCTAACTGAGCCATCTCATCAGCGAACCACTGCATACATTCTGCACCACGGAATGACTTGTAAAAGGATAATGAGTCATCATAGGAGCACTTTAGGTAATATCCTACAGCAGCTGGAATATGGCGTTGAGTCCTTTTAGGATCCTCCTTTGTTGGGATCAAAACGCTCTCCAAATCCGCATAAACTATGAAAGGCGCTCTTTCCTTGTTTTTGAAATTTTTAAATTTCAATATATTTTTCCCGATTTCTGGCATTCTAATAGCTGTTTCATTAATCTTCACGCAATCCTCAAGGTGTTTGTTGAGCTTTTCTTGCGATCTGAAATAGTGCAGACAGCGATCGCAGATGTGTTTTTTCCCATCATGCTTACTCAATTGTGAGGATACTAATTTTGATAAATTTTTAATCCACACATAATGATACTTCACAGATAAAGAGTCTTCATTCTCCTCAAAATATTGATCTTGAACAAGCAGGAGGTTTACGTGCTTCTCCTGTTTGTTTTTTGTTAGCAATGCAGGCTGGACTTTGAAGCTTTTCTTAGATTTTCCTAGTTTGTAAACATTTATGGACAAACCATTCTGTCGTTCAAAATTGGAAATCTGCTTTAAAGTCATGGGGAATTGAATGCCTTTCAACTTCAACACATCTTTAGGATCTGGATACGATGACGGTCTTTTCGCAAATTCGGATCTTGCAGGATACAGAGCAGACACTATGGCCCATGCAAAACATCTGTTATCGGTGTTCTGCACGTTTACACAGGCATGCCTCGCAGCTATTTGAGAAGGTAGTTCTACGTATGAAGATCCTAGTTGTGGCGTGAATTTGTTAATGTTGATGCTCAAATTAACAATTTTCTTCAAGGCCCAACCACTGTACGTTCTTGGAATTCCTCCATTTCGTGCATAATGAGTTCAGCAACTTTTTCATTAAACCATTGCCCAAGATTAGTATTTCGGTAGATGGGCGAGTTAGACGTTGTGAAATACTTAAATTCTTTTAGTACTTTATCACCTTTGACGATCTCGAATTCCCCACAAAATACTGCATTAACTTTGATGGCTTCACCCTTTTTAAGAGCATTCTGGATCCTGCGTTTAAACAATGCAGCACAATCAACCAAGAATGCTTTTGGCTCTTTGTGTTTCAAATTTGAGATAACTCCAGTCCTTATCCTACTGCTAAACGCTGAAACTGAATCATCCCAATGCACTCGCTCTCTTGCTCCTTCAGGACGTGGTGAAAGTCCTGCCCCTTTCTTTTGCATATTCTTGAACTGCTTCCTCATACTTCTTATATTCCGCAGACATGACACTAAGTGTTGCTTTTCACCCATGGATGCTGCTTGTTTGATCGCTTTGTGGAGCTTTCTTACTCCTCGAGTACATTCCTCTAGTCCTTCTTTAGCGATGATATCATTATATTTTGGTGTAAGTAGCCCCAGGAGAGAGGCTATATGTTTCACTAAATCTGCGAAGAGGGACATCTTCTAATGACTATTATTTTTCACAAACGTATAGATCAGTATAGGAGAACTAGCTTTGCGCGTCTTCACTCTTTGAGAAACTGCAAACTAATGAATGAGGACGGAGAACTGAACGGTTTTATATCACAGTGACCCCCCCCCCCTTCCGCCCCACCCCCGACTATCAGATTTTTGAAAAGGATTTTCATAAGAATCAATGGAAACATGAAGCAAATATGGGTTTCCAGCTATTTTGAGCGCTTTTTTTTTGTACTCGTATGGTTGAGATTACACGCTCGCTCGAAGTCATCTGGAACTGTATAGAAAGGTCTCTCAACTCTTAGATTTTTTTTGACAGAAATTTGCATACTCTTTATTCAGACCTAAGCTATTGTTAAATGTTATCCTCTCTGCTGTTTTGTGTTCAGGACTTTCGATACTTACATTCCAATACATTATTGTGGATATTTATGGTAAACGAATTAAATTGGACCACTAGAAAGTGGATTGATTGAAAAAACTGGTTACGGCCCTGTTGGCTTATGCTGAATGGCTGGAACTAGTCTTCATTGATGCCGCTAATTATTTAGAAGTTTTTGGTGTAAGAGCAAATTAAATCGAAAAAACTGATTACGGCCCTTTTCGCGTATGCTAAATGGTTGGAAATAGTCTTCAAAGACGCACACTAATTATCAAGAAATGTTTGGTAAAAAAAAAAAATAAAATCAAACCAATAGAACCTGAATTAATCGAGAAAAATTGATTACCGCCCTTAATTAATTGAAAAAATGAAATAAGGCCCTTTTGGCGTATGCTAAACGGGTACAACTAGTCTTCATTGATGCCACTAATTATTTAGAAATTTTTGGCAGAAGGATAAATTGAATCGGGTCGATAGAACGGTAATTATTTGAAAAAATAGAATACGGCCCTTTTGGCATATTCTGAACGGGTGGAACTAGTCTTCAAATACGCGACTAATTATTTGAAAATTTTTGGTAAAAGAACGAAGTGAATCGGATGGTTAGAAGGCGAAATAATCGAAAAAATAGAATAAGGCCCTAAGGCATCCTGCGCAAATGGTCAAAATCCGGTTTTCAGAAATTCCCTTGATAGTTAGGGTTGCGCACACCCCGGAAAAAGCAGCATCGCTGTCCCCGCCTCAAAAGAGTTATGGTATGGTTAGGTACTTTTTAAAATTTTTGATATCACCCTTTTTTTGGCCCTAAGGGTTGTTAGTTGGGTAATAGATAATGTCCAACTTGACTGGAAGTATTATGGGGCTATGAGCTGAAATGTTTTTATAGTAGATTATACCACGAGTCAATAATGATAGCTAGTATTCCCGAGGATTATTACGAACTGAGCCGCGTTAGCGGCGAGGGAGTAACATTCCGAGGGAATAATAGCCATTATTGCGAGTAGTAAACTCTACTTTATTTACGACAAATTAATTTATTTGAGATTTTCAATGAACAAATTTCATCCGTCTCATAATTTTCAATACAAATCCACAAGCACTACACGTTTGACACTGACACTTTTGTGGAATAATGACCATTAATCCCGCTACTCGTCATTAATCCCTGGAGGAATAACATATGTCATTATACTGCAAAAATCACAAATATAATACGCACATTATACATTAGTCGTAAATAAAATATATTATTATACATATATGTAGTTAGTCGGTAGTGTAAATATCCATGCATGTTTACCTATCATTGATAAAATATAAATGCAAGTCCGAGCTTGTTGTTTTTGCTAAAACGGAAACGCTTATCAGTTATAAGTAAAAATAACCGTGAAATATGATACCCCTGTTTTGTTTATTACTTTCCCACATTAAACGTCGGCGGCGTGCTGATTTATGAATTTATTTTATTTACCACTACGGCATCCTGTATTAGAACACAATAAACTTTACTTTATGTAGGCTAGATTGCGCCACCGATAACAGAATGACGTAACCCACGTGTCTCAGGCCGCTATAAGGTCATCACAGAACCTGAACCGTAAATTGAACTTTGCACTATGTACGCTAGATGGCGCCACCGACATACACTGACGTAACCCAGGTCACTATGACGTCATCAGAACCTGAACTATAATTAAATATACGTAGCGACATCTAAACGACATAAAACAATCTCTTCCACGCAAACTCCATATTACAGGAACCTGTAATTTTGAACCCTTCCTGTCGATCAATTGCAATAATTCACCGCACTCACGACAGATGGCGCCATGACGTTTGACAAGATGGCGCCGACGACGCATCCACCTTCGTGTCAACGACGGCGCATCCACCACGTGTCAAGAATGCTTGGTCCTTGAATCCCTGTTGCTTATCTACTAACTCAACATTTTTATCTAAGCAGTACTGCAACGATGAAAATATTCACATATATGTCTATGACGTAAAGCCTGCTCTTATCATTGTCGCAGGTTTAATTGTTTACTCTGAATGAAAATAGTTTATCAGTATTGCGGCTGGACGGCTCAAGCAGTGTAATTTCCTATGCGACGCGTTTGCCTTATTTTTGTTTTTGTTGGTGAACGTGTTAATATAATTTAGCAATATATTGATGATAGGTAATGAATATTTGAAGCAAAAATAGCAGGAAAATCCTTATGGGGAAAACTTGAGACGGAATTATTTTTGTAGAGAAATATTTGTATAAATGAGTCATGGGTCTAAGTCATGTTGACAATAAAAGTCACTCGAACTAGCGGCGATTTTGATTTAAATACTAGCTAAAACGTTGTATTAATATGATTTAAATAATAATAATAAAAAAATCGGCTGATTGTCGCTGGTTTCTTATATTGAGATTAGAGACTTGTTAGGACTTGCTTATCGCAGGATGCCAACGTACTAAGCAACAATAAAATTGAAACGATGGCCCATATTTCTAGGAAAAGTTCGCTGGAGCCAGGTACGGTCAATGACCCCGAACGCATCGGCGGCTGAACAGTTATTGCGACCGATGAAAGACACGGGCACTGGAAAGGGGGCGGAGCTTAGACGGATGACATTGAACGGTACAAAAATTGCCAGAACGGACCTTGGATTTTCTTATGGAGATTTACATGGGAAAATGACTGATTTTGCTGTAGAACTGTCCTAGCCCCTTTACTCATTGGGTTTTTTTGCCGTCTTTAATGCGGTTTTCAATCAAAAATACGCCAGGAAATGATCTTGATGAACATAATTTCCAATTTCGATCAAAACATACGTTAGGAACGGTTTTTCCATTGTTATAAGCTTGAATTTGTTCGTTAAACGCGTATTTCAAGCCAACTTTTCATTTGGAAGTGAAGTTATTCCAGAAAAAGCGAAAATAATTCTATCTTACAATAATTTCGTATAATTTATTTTTTACACTAGAGAACAAGTCTAAAAAGCACTTTTGAGAAGAATTTGGGTTGTTTTTGCCCTCTTTAATGCGGTTTTCAATCAAAAATACGCCAGGAAATGAACTTGATGAAAATAATTTTCAATTTCGATCCAAACATACGTTAGGAATGATTTTTCCATTGTTATACGCTTGAATTTGTTCGTTAAACGCGTATTTCATGCATACTTTCCATTTGGAAGTGAAGTTATTCCAGAAAATGCGAAAATATTTCTATCTTACAATAGTTTCGGATAATTTACTTTTTTACTAGAGAACAAGTCTAAAAAGCACTTTTAAGAAGAATTTGGGTTGTTTTGCCGTCTTTAATGCGATTTTTAATCAATAATACGCCAGGAAATGAGCTTGATGAAAATAATTTCCAATTTCGATTCAAACATACGTTAAAATAGGTTTTTCAATTGTTAGACGCTTGAATTTGTTCGTTAAACGCGTATTTCAAGCATGGTTTTCATTTGGAAGTGAAGTTATTCCAGAAAATGCGAAAATAATTCTATCTTACAATAATGTCGGATAATTTCCTTTTTTACTTGAGAAAAAGTCTAAAAAGCACTTTTAAGAAGAATTTGGGTTGTTTTGCCGTCTTTAATGCGGTTTTCAATCAAAAATACGCCAGGAAATGAACTTGATGAAAATAATTTCCAATTTCGATCAAAACATACGTCAAGAATGGTTTTTCCATTGTTACAAGCTTGAATTTGTTCGTTAAACGTGTATTTTAAGCCAACTTTTCATTTGGAAGTGATGTTATTCCAGAAAATGCGAAAATAATTCTATCTTACAATAATTTCGGATAATTTACTTTTTCACTTAAGAAAAAGTCTAAAAAGCACTTTTAAGAAGAATTTCGGTTGTTTTGCCGTCTTTAATGCGGTTTTCTATCAAAAATACGCCAGGAAATGAGCTTGATGAAAATAATTTCCAATTTCGATCCAAACATACGTTAAAAATGGTTTTTCCATTGTTATATGCTTGAATTTGTTCGTTAAACGCGTATTTAAAGCATACTTCTCATTTGGAAGTGAAGTTATCCCAGAAAATGCGAAAATAATTCTATCTTACAATAATTTCGGATAATTTACTTTTTTACTAGAGAACAAGTCTAAAAAGCACTTTTAAGAAGAATTTGGGTTGTTTTGCCGTCTTTAATGCGGTTTTCAATCAAAAATACGTCAGGAAATGAACTTGATGAAAATAATTTCCAATTTCGATCAAAACATACGTCAAGAATGGTTTTTCCATTGTTACAAGCTTGAATTTGTTCGTTAAACGTGTATTTTAAGCCAACTTTTCATTTGGAAGTGATGTTATTCCAGAAAATGCGAAAATAATTCTATCTTACAATAATTTCGGATAATTTACTTTTTCACTTAAGAAAAAGTCTAAAAAGCACTTTTAAGAAGAATTTCGGTTGTTTTGCCGTCTTTAATGCGGTTTTCTATCAAAAATACGCCAGGAAATGAGCTTGATGAAAATAATTTCCAATTTCGATCCAAACATACGTTAAAAATGGTTTTTCCATTGTTATACGCTTGAATTTGTTCGTTAAACGCGTATTTCAAGCATACGTTTCATTTGGAAGTGAAGTTATTCCAGAAAATGCGAAAATATTTGTATCTCACAATAGTTTCCGATAATTTACTTTTTTACTAGAGAACAAGTCTAAAAAGCACTTTTAAGAAGAATTTGGGTTGTTTTGCCATCTTTAATGCGGTTTTCAATCAAAAATACGCCAGTAAATGAACTTGATGAAAAAAAATTCCAATTTCGATCCAAACATACGTTAAAAATGGTTTTTCCATTGTTATATGCTTGAATTTGTTCGTTAAACGCGTATTTAAAGCATACTTCTCATTTGGAAGTGAAGTTATCCCAGAAAATGCGAAAATAATTCTATCTTACAATAATTTCGGATAATTTACTTTTTTACTAGAGAACAAGTCTAAAAAGCACTTTTAAGAAGAATTTGGGTTGTTTTGCCGCCTTTAATGCGGTTTTCAATCAAAACTACGCCAGGAAATGAACTTGATGAAAATAATTTCCAATTTCGATCCAAACATACGTTAAAAATGGTTTTTCCATTGTTATATGCTTGAATTTGTTCGTTAAACGCGTATTTCAAGCATACTTTTCATTTGGAAGTGAAGTGATTCCAGAAAATGCGAAAATATTTATATCTTACAATAGTCTCCGATAATTTACTTTTTTACTAGAGAACAAGTCTAAAAAGCAGTTTTAAGAAGAATTTGGGTTGTTTTGCCGTCTTTAATACGGTTTTCAATCAAAAATACGCCAGGAAATGAACTTGATGAAAATAATTTCCAATTTCGATCCAAACATACGTTAAAAATGGTTTTTCCATTGTTATACGCTTGAATTTGTTCGTTAAACGCGTATTTCAAGCATACTTTTCATTTGAGAGTGAAGTTATTCCAAAAAATGCGAAAATAATTCTATCTTACAATAATTTCGGATAATTTACTTTTTTACTAGAGAACAAGTCTAAAAAGCACTTTTAAGAAGAATTTCCAATTTCGATCAAAACATACGTCAGGAATGGGTTTTCCATTGTTATAAGCTTGAATTTGTTCGTTAAACGCGTATTTCAAGCCAACTTTTCATTTGGAAGTGAAGTTATTCCAGAAAATGCGAAAATATTTCTATCTTACAAAAATTTCGGATAATTTACTTTTTTACTAGAGAACAAGTCTAAAAAGCACTTTTAAGAAGAATTTGGGTTGTTTTGCCGCCTTTAATGCGGTTTTCAATCAAAACTACGCCAGGATATGAACTTGATGAAAATAATTTCCAATTTCGATCCAAACATACGTTAAAAATGGTTTTTCCATTGTTATATGCTTGAATTTGTTCGTTAAACGCGTATTTCATGCATACTTTTCATTTGGAAGTGAAGTGATTCCAGAAAATGCGAAAATATTTATATCTTACAATAGTTTCCGATAATTTACTTTTTTACTAGAGAACAAGTCTAAAAAGCAGTTTTAAGAAGAATTTGGGTTGTTTTGCCGTCTTTAATACGGTTTTCAATCAAAAATACGCCAGGAAATGAACTTGATGAAAATAATTTCCAATTTCGATCCAAACATACGTTAAAAATGGTTTTTCCATTGTTATACGCTTGAATTTGTTCGTTATTTCAAGCATACTTTTCATTTGAGAGTGAAGTTATTCCAAAAAATGCGAAAATAATTCTATCTTACAATAATTTCGGATAATTTACTTTTTTACTAGAGAACAAGTCTAAAAAGCACTTTTAAGAAGAATTTCCAATTTCGATCAAAACATACGTCAGGGAATGGGTTTTCCATTGTTATAAGCTTGAATTTGTTCGTTAAACGCGTATTTCAAGCCAACTTTTCATTTGGAAGTGAAGTTATTCCAGAAAATGCGAAAATATTTCTATCTTACAAAAATTTCGGATAATTTACTTTTTTACTAGAGAACAAGTCTAAAAAGCACTTTTAAGAAGAATTTGGATTGTTTTGGCGTCTTTAATGCGGTTTTCAATCAAAAATACGCCAGGAAATGAACTTGATGAAATTAATTTCCAATTTAGAGCCAAACATACGTTAAAAATGGTTTTTCGATTGTTATACGCTTGAATTTGTTCGTTGAATGCGTATTTCAAGCATACTTCTCATTTGGAAGTGAAGTTATTCCAGAAAATGCGAAAATAATTCTATCTTACAATAATTTCGGATAATTCACTTTTTTACTAGAGAACAATTCTAAAAAGCACTTTTAATAAGAATTTGGGTTGTCTTGCCGTCTTTAAAGCGGTTTTCATTCAAAAATACGCCAGGAAATGAGCTTGATGAAAATAATTTCCAATTTCGATCCAAACATACGTTAAAAATAGTTTTTGCATTGTTATACGCTTGAATTTGTTCGTTAAACGCGTACTTCAAGCATACTTTTCATTTGGAAGTGAAGTTATTCCAGAAAATGCGAAAATATTTATATCTTACAATATTTTCGGATAATTTAATTTCTTAATAGAGAACAAGTCTAAAAAGCACTTTTAAGAAGAATTTGGGTTGTTTTGCCGTCTTTAATGCGGGTTTCAATCAAAAATACGCCAGGAAATGAACTTGATGAAAAAAATTTCCAATTTCGATCCAAACATACGTTAAATATGGTTTTTCCATTGTTATACGCTTGAATTTGTTCGTTAAACGCCTATTTCAAGCATACTTCTCATTTGGAAGTGAAGTTATTCCAGGAAATGCGAAAATAGTTCTATCTTACAATAATTTCGGATAATTTACTTTTTTACTAGAGAACAATTCTAAAAAGCACTTTTAAGATGAATTTGGGTTGTTTTGCCGTCTTTATTGCGGTTTTCAATCAAAAATACACCAGGAAATGAGCTCGATGAAAATAATTTCCAATTTCGATCAAAACATACGTCAAGAATGGTTTTTCCATTCTTATAAGCTTGAAGTTGTTCGTTAAATGCGTATTTCAAGCCAACTTTTCATTTGGAAGTGAAGTTATTCCAGAAAATGCGAAAATAATTCTATCTTACAATAATTTCGGATAATTTACTTTTTTACTAGAGAACAAGTCTAAAAAGCAATTTTAAAAAGAATTTGGGTTGTTTTGCCGTCTTTAATGCGGTTTTCAATCAAACATACGTCAGGAAATGAACTTGATGGAAATAATTTTCAATGTCGATCAAAACATACGTTAGGAATGGTTTTTCCATTGTTATAGGCTTGAATTTGTTCGTTAAACGCGTATTTCAAGCCAACATTTCATTTGGATGTGAAGTTATTCCAGAAAATGCGAAAATAATTCTATCTTACAATAATTTCGGATAATTTACTTTTTCACTAGAGAACAAGTCCAAAAAGCACTTTTAATAAGAATTTGGGTTGTTTTGCCGCCTTTAATGCGGTTTTCAATCAAAAATACGCCAGGAAATGAACTTGAAAATAATTTTCAATGTCGATTAAAACATACGTTAGGAATGGTTTTTCCATTGTTATAAGCTTGAATTTGTTCCTTAATAGCGTATTTCAAGCCAACTATTCATTTATAAGTGAAGTTATTCCAGAAAATGCGAAAATATTTCTATCTTACAATAATTTACTTTGTTACTAGAGAACAAGTCTAAAAAGCACTTTTAAGAAGATATTGGGTTTTTTTGCCGTCTTTAATGCGGTTTTCAATAAAAAATACGCCAGGAAATGAACTTGAAAATAATTTCCAATTTCGATCCAAACATACGTTAAAAATGGTTTTTCCATTGTTATACGCTTGAATTTGTTCGTTAAACGCGTATTTCAAGCATACTTTTCATTTGGAAGTGAAGTTTTTCCAGAAAATGCGAAAATAATTCTATCTTACACTAATTTCGGATAATTTACTTTTTTAATTGAGAACAATTCTAAAAAGCACTTTTAAGAAGAATTTGGGTTGTTTTGCCGTCTTTAAAGCGGTTTTCATTCAAAAATACGCCAGGAAATGAGCTTGATGAAAATAATTTCCAATTTCGATCCAAACATACGTTGAAAATAGTTTTTCCATTGTTATACGCTTGAATTTGTT
>CAKJTU040000001.1:312569-341308 GCA_917834065.1 Ceutorhynchus assimilis | reverse complement strand
ACAAACCTTCGTTAGGAATGGTATTTCCATTGTTATAAGCTTGAATTTGTTCGTTAGGCGCGTATTTCAAGCCAAATTTTCATTTGGAAGTGAAGTTATTCCAGAAAAAGCGAAAATAATTCTCTCTTACAATAATTTCGGATAATTTACTTTTTTACTAGAGAACAAGTCTAAAAAGCAATTTTAAAATGAATTTGGGTTGTTTTGCGGCCTTTAATGCGGTTTTCAATCAAAAATACGCCAGGAAATGAACTTGATGAAAATAATTTCCAATTTCGATCAAAACATTCGTTAGGAATGGTTTTTCCGTTGATATAAGCTTGAATTTGATCGTTAAACGCGTATTTCAAGCATACTTTTCATTTGGAAGTGAAGTTATTCCAGAAAATGCGAAAATAATTCTATCTTACAATAATTTGGGAGAATTTACTTTTTTACTAGAGAACAAGTCTAATAAGCACTTTTAAGAAGAATTTGGGTTGTTTTGCCGTCTTTAATGCGGTTTTCAATCAAAAATACGCCAAGAAATGAACTTTGTGAAAATAATTTCCAATTTCGAACAAAACCTTCGTTAGGAATGGTATTTCCATTGTTATAAGCTTGAATTTGCTCGTTAAACGCGTATTTCAAGCCAACTTTTCCTTTGGAAGTGAAGTTATTCCAGAAAATGCGAAAATAATTCTATCTTACAATAATTTCGGATAATTTACTTTTTTACTGGAGAAAAACTCTAAAAAGCACTTTTAAGAAGAATTTGGGTTGTTTTGCCATCTTTAAAGCGGTTTTCAATAAAAAATACGCCAGGAAATGAACTTGATGAAAATAATTTCCAATTTCGATCAAAACATTCGTTAGGAATAGTTTTTCCATTGTTATAAGCTTGAATTTGTTCGTTAAACGCGTATTTCAGGCCAACTTTTCATTTGGAAGTGAAGTTATTCCAGAAAATGCGAAAATAATTCTATCTTACAATAATTTCGGATAATTTACTTTTTTACTAGAGAACAAGTCTAAAAAGCACTTTTAAGAAGAATTTGGGTTGTTTTGCCGTCTTTAATGCGGTTTTCAATCAAAAATACGCCAGGAAATGAACTTGATGAAAATAATTTCCAATTTCGATCAAAACATTCGTAATGAATGGTTTTTCCATTGTTATAAACTTGAATTTGTTCGTTAAACGCGTATTTCGAGCCAACTTTTCATTTGGAAGTGAAGTTATACCAGAAAATGCGAAAATAATTCTATCTCACAATTATTTCGGATAATTTACTTTTTTACTAGAGAACAAGTCTAAAAAGCACTTTTGAGAAGAATTTGGGTTGTTTTGCTGTCTTTAAAGCGGTTTTCAATCAAAAATACGCCAGGAAATGAACTTGATGGAAATAATTTCCAATTTCGAACCAAACATACGTTAAAAATGGTTTTTTCCGTTGTTATACGCTTGAATTTGTTCGTTAAACGCGTATTTCAAGCATACTTTTCATTTGGAAGTGAAGTTATTCCAAAAAATGCGAAAATAATTCTATCTTACAAGAACTTCGGATAATTTACTTTTTTACCAGAGAACAAGTCTAAAAAGCACTTTTAAGAAGAATTTGGGTTGTTTTGCCGTCTTTAATGCGGTTTTCAATCAAAAATACGCCAGGAAATGATCTTGATGAAAATAATTTCCAATTTCGATCAAAACTTTCGTTAGGAATGGTTTTTCCATTGTTATAAGCTTGAATTTGCTCGTTAAACGCGTATTTCAAGCCAACTTTTCAGTTATTCCAGAAAATGCGAAAATAATTCTATCTTACAATAATTTACTTTTTTACTAGAGAACAAGTCTAAAAAGCACTTTTAAGAAGATATTGGGTTTTCTTGCCGTCTTTAATGCGGTTTTCAATAAAAAATACGCCAGGAAATGAACTTGATGAAAATAATTTCCAATTTCGATCCAAAAATACGTTAAAAATGGTTTTTCCATTGTTATACGCTTGAATTTGTTCGTTAAACGCGTATTTCAAGCATACTTTTCATTTGGAAGTGAAGTTTTTCCAGAAAAAGCGAAAATAATTCTATCTTACACAGAGCTGGGCAAGCTACTTGGAAAAAGTAGCTAGCTACAAGCTACAAGCTACTTTATATTGTAAGTAGCTAAGTTACTCAGTAGCTCAACTACCTCTTTGAAAAAGTAGCTAAGCTATTAGTAACTTAGCTACATTTTGAATTAGTGAAAGCTACTATTTAAGCTACTTTTATCAATGTACATGCCTTTCCTAATTTAATTTCATAATATCATCATACGAAAATAACATATTAACTTTCTCTAAGTAGTATTCATATTTTTGTCAAAAACCACTGGACATTAATTTATTAGGTTCACTTTGATCATAGTGATCTGCGAATGCGAGAATAAAATAGGACACATAAAACATAGGTACCTACAGAGATAACTAGAAACTAGTCTAAGCAAGGCAGAATAAGAATTTTCCGGAAAATGATAATTGTAGCTTGAGCAATTAAAGTATAAAGTTACTTTTATCGAGCGGTAAATTCAAACGCGGGCGATAGGTTGGTGGAAACGTGCCTTTATAAGGGGAAAACTGTTTATTTTTGAAAACATGTTGAATGGATGCCATTATATTATAGGTATGGTTATTTTATTTTTGAACTAGAAGAGTCCGCTGCGCATAAAACGTAATAAGTATTTTGGGCGTTGAGTATCGTTAACCACACCCTCGGGCGATAAATGACACTTTCCGCCATTAAAACCTAAATAACTATTAACTATCTACCAAAAGTAGTGTCGCGGCTTTGGATCGCCGGACAGAAATCTTGGGTTCGTCGTTCGTTTCGTTTATTCCAAAAATCAAAGTCCAATTAACACAGCAATAATTTATTCCACTTAAAAATACACTCTATCACTAATTACTTTAATAACTAACTCAACAATTAAACTTTACAACTCAATAATCACTATTTAACTCGTATCACAGTCAAACTTTAACTTAACTTACAAACCAATGCTGGCCTTCTTATATATCCCTAAATCTCTTCCTGTAAAATCTAGAATACACACGATAATCTAATTTTCCAGATAAAAGTAGAATAATTCGCTAGATTCTAGTATTTTCACCATAGATTCTTGACAGCCTGGCGGACGATATCGTGACAGTAGCTTAAGTAGCTTGTTTTAGTAGCTAGCTACTTTTCGCAGTAGCTTATGAATACTTGAAACACATTACCAAAAGCTACAGCTACAAGCTACTTTTTTTTCAAAGTAGCTTGAATAAGTTACTAGCTACCAAAAAAGTAGCTAAGCTAGTAGCTTAACTACTTGGTAGCTAGCTACTGCCCAGCTCTGATCTTACACTAATTTCGGATAATTTACTTATTTAATTGAGAACAATTCTAAAAAGCACGTTTAAGAAGAATTTGGGTTGTTTTGCCGTCTTTAAAGCGGTTTTCATTCAAAAATACGCCAGGAAATGAGCTTGATGAAAATAATTTCCAATTTCGATCCAAACATACGTTGAAAATAGTTTTTCCATTGTTATACGCTTGAATTTGTTCGTTGAACGCGTATTTCAAGCATACTTCTCATTTGGAAGTGAAGTTATTCCAGAAAATGCGAAAATAATTCTATCTTACAATAATTTCGGATAATTTACTTTTTTACTAGAGAACAATTCTAAAAAGCACTTTTAAGAAAAATTTGGGTTGTCTTGCCGTCTTTAAAGCGGTTTTCATTCAAAAATACGCCAGGAAATGAGCTTGATGAAAATAATTTCCAATTTCGATCCAAACATACGTTAAAAATGGTTTTTCCATTGTTATACGCTTGAATTTGTTCGTTAAACGCGTATTTCAAGCATACTTCTCATTTGGAAGTGAAGTTATTCCAGGAAATGCGAAAATAGTTCTATCTTACAATAATTTCGGATAATTTATTTTTTACTAGAGAACAATTCTAAAAAGCACTTTTAAGAAGAATTTGGGTTGTTTTGCCGTCTTTAATGCGGTTTTCATTCAAAAATACGTCAGGAAATGAACTTGATGGAAATAATTTTCAATGTCGATCAAAATATACGTTAGGAATGGTTTTTCCATTGTTATAGGCTTGAATTTGTTCGTTAAACGCGTATTTCAAGCCAACATTTCATTTGGAAGTGAAGTTATTCCAGAAAATGCGAAAATAATTCTATCTTACAATAATTTCGGATAATTTACTTTTTCACTAGAGAACAAGTCCAAAAAGCACTTTTAATAAGAATTTGGGTTGTTTTGCCGCCTTTAATGCGGTTTTCAATCAAAAATACGCCAGGAAATGAACTTGAAAATAATTTTCAATGTCGATTAAAACATACGTTAAGAATGGTTTTTCCATTGTTATAAGCTTGAATTTGTTCCTTAAAAGCGTATTTCAAGCCAACTATTCATTTATAAGTGAAGTTATTCCAGAAAATGCGAAAATATTTCTATCTTACAATAATTTACTTTTTTACTAGAGAACAAGTCTAAAAAGCACTTTTAAGAAGATATTGGGTTTTTTTGCCGTCTTTAATGCGGTTTTCAATAAAAAATACGCCAGGAAATGAACTTGATGAAAATAATTTCCAATTTCGATCCAAACATACGTTAAAAATGGTTTTTCCATTGTTATACGCTTGAATTTGTTCGTTAAACGCGTATTTCAAGCATACTTTTCATTTGGAAGTGAAGTTTTTCCAGAAAATGCGAAAATAATTATTCTATCTTACACTAATTTCGGATAATTTACTTTTTTAATTGAGAACAATTCTAAAAAGCACTTTTAAGAAGAATTTGGGTTGTTTTGCCGTCTTTGAAGCGGTTTTCATTCAAAAATACGCCAGGAAATGAGCTTGATGAAAATAATTTCCAATTTCGATCCAAACATACGTTGAAAATAGTTTTTCCATTGTTATACGCTTGAATTTGTTCGTTAAACGCGTATTTCAAGCATACTTTTCATTTGGAAGTGAAGTTTTTCCAGAAAATGCGAAAATAATTCTATCTTACACTAATTTCGAATAATTTACTTTTTTAATTGAGAATAATTCTAAAAAGCACTTTAAGAAGAATTTGGGTTGTTTTGCCGTCTTTAAAGCGGTTTTCATTCAAAAATACGTCAGGAAATGAACTTGATGGAAATAATTTTCAATGTCGATCAAAATATACGTTAGGAATGGTTTTTCCATTGTTATAGGCTTGAATTTGTTCGTTAAACGCGTATTTCAAGCCAACATTTCATTTGGAAGTGAAGTTATTCCAGAAAATGCGAAAATAATTCTATCTTACAATAATTTCGGATAATTTACTTTTTCACTAGAGAACAAGTCCAAAAAGCACTTTTAATAAGAATTTGGGTTGTTTTGCCGCCTTTAATGCGGTTTTCAATCAAAAATACGCCAGGAAATGAACTTGAAAATAATTTTCAATGTCGATTAAAACATACGTTAGGAATGGTTTTTCCATTGTTATAAGCTTGAATTTGTTCCTTAAAAGCGTATTTCAAGCCAACTATTCATTTATAAGTGAAGTTATTCCAGAAAATGCGAAAATATTTCTATCTTACAATAATTTACTTTTTTACTAGAGAACAAGTCTAAAAAGCACTTTTAAGAAGATATTGGGTTTTTTTGCCGTCTTTAATGCGGTTTTCAATAAAAAAATACGCCAGGAAATGAACTTGATGAAAATAATTTCCAATTTCGATCCAAACATACGTTAAAAATGGTTTTTCCATTGTTATACGCTTGAATTTGTTCGTTAAACGCGTATTTCAAGCATACTTTTCATTTGGAAGTGAAGTTTTTCCAGAAAATGCGAAAATAATTATTCTATCTTACACTAATTTCGGATAATTTACTTTTTTAATTGAGAACAATTCTAAAAAGCACTTTTAAGAAGAATTTGGGTTGTTTTGCCGTCTTTGAAGCGGTTGTCATTCAAAAATACGCCAGGAAACGAACTTGATGAAAATAATTTCCAATTTCGTTCCAAACATACGTTAAAAATAGTTTTTCTATTGTTATACGCTTGAATTTGTTCGTTAAACGCGTATTTCAAGCATACTTTTCATTTGGAAGTGAAGTTATTCCAGAAAATGCGAAAATAATTCTACCTTACAATAATTTCGGACAATTTACTTTTTTACTAGAGCACAAGTCTAAAAAGCACTTTTAGGAAGAATTTAGGTTGTTTTGCCGTCTTTAACGCGGTTTTCAATCAAAAATACGCCAGGAAATGAACTTGATGGAAATAATTTCCAATTTCGTACCAAACATACGTTAAAAATGGTTTTTCTATTGTTATACGCTTGAATTTGTTCGTTAAACGCGTATTTCAAGCATACTTTTTATTTGGAAGTGAAGTTATTCCAGAAAATGCGAAAATAATTCTATCTTACAATTATTTCGGATAATTCACTTTTTTACTAGAGAACAAGTCTAAAAAGCACTTTTAAGAAGAATTTGGGTTGTTTTGCCGTCTTTAAAGCGGTTTTCAATCAAAAATACGCCAGGAAATGAACTTGATGGAAGTAATTTCCAATTTCGAACCAAACATACGTTAAAAATGGTTTTTCCATTGTTATACGCTTGAATTTGTTCGTTAAATGCGTATTTCAGGCATACTTTTCATTTGGAAGTGAAGTTATTCCAAAAAATGCGAAAATAATTCTATCTCACAATAACTTCGGAAAATTTACTTTTTTACCAGAGAACAAGTCTAAAAAGCACTTTTAAGAAGAATTTGGGTTGTTTTGCCGTCTTTAATGCGGTTTTCAATCAAAAATACGCCAGGAAATGATCTTGATGAAAATAATTTCCAATTTCGATCAAAACTTTCGTTAGGAATGGTTTTTCCATTGTTATAAGCTTGAATTTGCTCGTTAAACGCGTATTTCAAGCCAACTTTTCATTTGGAAGTGAAGTTATTCCAGAAAATGCGAAAATAATTCTATCTTACAATAGATTCGGATAACTTTTCATTTGGAAGTGAATTTATTCCAGAAAATGCGAAAATAATTCTATTTTGTCCAGATATAAATATTCTTAATTTGGTTTTTTTTTTTTATAGCTGGTTTGTTTGAAATTTCTTGAAGTGGGAAAGTTATTAGTAAACAGTTTAATTTGCAGAAAAACATTTATTTATTGGTCTCCAAATGACACTTAAACAACAGTAGATTACTAAACTTTAATTTTACCTTTAACAATGGAAGTGAGGACAAGAAAACACTCGGGAGGAAGTTAGTTTCGACCTGATAACATTCTCCGGATGTTACTAGGTATGATTGTGGACTGTATCCTTATTTACTACATAAAAATGAGTAACACGAACCGAACTAACTTTTACGGAGAGCGAATTTTGATATATTGCTGCAATAATTTGACAGCAATCTTGACAGACTTAACTCAAACTGACAAAACTGATATGACCGGTACTGGGTGGTACGGAATCAACAATAATTAGAACATGCTAAAACATGCAGCATAATTGTGAAGCTAACATTCTCCCCCCTTTGAGGACTCTTCCTCAAAAACCATAGCAAAAGATTAACTTTCTCGAGATTTTAGCGGCAAAGCACTCAACTTTGTGATTGGCCGCGTAAACTCTCCTTTAACAGTTTTAATTTTAACAACCCTGACCCGATTATCGCGTCCAGGCATTACCTCGATAACCCTAGCTAGGCACCACTCCAGAGGAGGCAAATTGTCCTCTTTGACCAATACCATATCACCAACACACATATCAACTTCGGAACATTTCCACTTAGGTCGGTGTTGAAGCTGATTTAAGTAATCGCGTGACCACAACCTCCAAAAATCTTGCCTTATTTTGGCACAATGTTGCCACAACGATAATCGATTTTCCGAGATTCCCGAAACATTCCTTTCCGCAAATGCTGTCATCGGCTGACCTATCAGGAAGTGCCCCGGTGTTAGACAAGTAAGGTCAGTTATAGAATCTGAAGCTGCCTGCAACGGCCTCGAATTGAGGATCGCTTCAACCTGTGTAAGCACAGTGTAGAGACATTCAAACGGCAGAATACTATTTCCAACCACCCTTCTAAGATGGTACTTTGTACTCTTTACCCCGGCCTCCCACAGTCCACCCCAGTGTGGGCTGTTTGGAGGAATAAACCTCCATTCAATATGACGTGTTGACAGAAAATCCTGAATCTCATTACAATGATTCCGAAATAATCGAAACAAAGCATGCACAGCATGCTGAGCCCCTTTGAAATTTGTGGCATTGTCACTTATTATCGAGGCAGGGTTACCACGACGAGCCACAAAGCGTTTCAACGCCAAAATAAAATCTTCTGTAGACAAACTCGAAACCAATTCAATATGGATGGCCTTAGTTGCCATACATATGAACAATGCTATGTAAGCCTTTGAAACTCTTGCCTTTCGTAATTTTGACTCCTTCACCATGATTGGACCAGCAAAATCTATCCCAACATTATAAAATGCACGAACTAACGTAATACGCTCTACAGGTAAATTCCCCATTAGTTGTGTAGAAACAATAGTCTTGAATCTGTAGCATTTCACACATCTAATCAAAATGCTTTTAATACGTCGCAAAGAATTAACTATCCAAACTTGCTGACGCAAACTGTTAAGCACCGTCCGAGGACCTGCATGTCCCAATAATCGATGTTCAAGTTCAATCATCAGATCTGCGACATGACATTTTGGAAGAATAACTGGATGCTCTGCATCGAAAGACATTGGTGCATTCTCCAAGCGCCCTCCAACTCTTAATAAACCTTTGCGATCCAAAAATGGATTCAAGCTTAACAATGGACTATTTTTAAGCAATGACCGCCCTTCAATCAAATCTGCAATCTCTTGCGAGAAATGTTTAGCCTGTACAACCTTAAATATGTAAAAAGAAGATCGATCAATTTCCTCAACCAACAGAGGACCCGAGATTCTTTGACAATTCTCCTTCGCATTGTTGATAAATCTAAGCATAACAGCCAGAGTTCTTTGCAATCGTGAAAATGTTGAAAACCTTACAAACAAAATTGTTCCATCTATTTCAGTCTTCCTCACAATATGCGAGGTCTGTTGTTGTTCAGGTAGATCATCCAGATCAAAATTGACGTTCTCTGTCAAATTCCAATTTGGATCTGTAAGGAACTGAGGACCCTCAAACCAAACCTTGCAATTTAATAGCGTCACTGGATCCATACCACGAGAAATGAAGTCTGCGCTATTTATCTCTGAAGAAACGTGTTTCCATTCAACCTTTGCGGACAAATCTTGGATCTCAGAGACCCTATTAGCAACGAAGGTTGTCCACCTGGATGGTGGCGATTGCAACCAAGCAAGTACAATTTTCGAATCCGTAAACATTATAATCCAATCTAATTTTAAATCAATACATGATTTGAACCTCTCGCACATTCTCATCAATAACAGAAATGCTCAAAGCTCCAACCTTGGCAGAGACACAGTCTTGAGTGGAGCAACCCTCGACTTTGAGAAAACAAGATGGGTCATGACATTGTTATTCTCATATATAGCCCTAACATATAAGCAGGCGCCATATGCCACTAGACTTGCATTCGAAAAACCAATCAACTGCATTGAAACCACCTTTTTATTAATGAATATCCATCTTGGAATAGCAAGGTTTCTCAAGTGAGGCAATTGCTCATAAAACTTTAACCAATCATACAATAAATCCGGAGGCACAAGCTCGTCCCATCCAACCTTTACCGACCATAATTGCTGCATAAAAATCTTTGCCCGAATGATTACTGGCCCAATAAAACCTATGGGATCGAATATTCGAGCAATGATCCTTAAGACTTCGCGTTTTGTGAAAACCTTCCCTAATACAATATCAGGTACCGATACTTGAAATGAATCCGCTACAGAGTTCCATGAAATACCCAAAACCTTAGAATTTTCTACTTGCAACGGAATCAAGGAGCGTTCATTGGAATTCCATTTATGAAGTTTGAAACCTGCACTCTCAAGCAACCTTATTAATTCATCTTGAAGTCGAAATAATTCTTCAGATGAATTTGCACCTCCCAGAATGTCATCCACATACGTTTGCTTTAATGAAGTATTCGAAGCCAACGGAAAAGATAATTTAGATTGATTAGCCAGTTCCACTAATGTCCGAGTTGCGAGGAATGGTGCACAGTTAGTTCCGTATGTCACCGTCAGTAGTTCAAGATGACGCAACGGACCAGATGAGTCATCTCTCCAGATAATATTTTGAAGAAAAGTATCTTCAGCATTAATCCTAATACACCTATACATTTTTTGAATATCACTCGTCAAGACAAATTGGAATGCTCGAAACCTAACAATAATGTCAAACAATTCTGGTTGAACTGGACTTCCCTTAAGCATAATGTCATTCAGACTCAACCCAGAAGTAGTCTTCATTGACCCGTCGAAAACAACCCTATATTTCGTCGTCAACTTATCCTCACGCACAACACAATGATGAGGGAAATAGTACCTATTTTTTGTCAAAAGATCAACCTTGTTTGTGATATCTCTTGCGTGCCCAAGCTTCAAATATTCGTCGATGAATGCCTTATATTCTGCTTTCAAATTTGCATCCCTCTGAAACCTTTTTTCTAGAGAAAAGAAACGTTTCGTAGCTGCAGCAAGTGAATCACCTAGCATTGAAGCCTCATAGTCAGGTTTAATAGGCAATCGAACTTCGAAAACACCCGATTCCAATTTTTTAGTTGTGGCAGAATAAATTTCCTCACATTTAATGTCCTCAGGAGACCTGTGCCGTTTACTGGGGACCTCCTCTAACCTCCAAAATTGTGGAATTAACGAATCCAGATCTGAGTCCTGAGAAACCAATGATACGCTGAAATTCGAACATCCCTGCTGAACTGTAGACGTCCATCCACCAACAACCCAACCCAAAGCACTGTTCTGTAATACAGGAAGGTTGTCCCCCAACCTTAAAATTCCCCCTGTAATGATGTCATAATAAATATCTGCCCCCAGCAGAATATCTATTTCAGCAGGAACATAAAATTTGGGATCTGCTAGAACTAAATCACCAGGAATTCCCAAGCTATCGATATCTAAATAGGAAAATGGCAACGGACATGTAATTTTCCTCATAACCCCACAAATCAACGAAAATCTTGTCTTTGTATGCATTCGAGATTCTATAGTGACCTTCACAATATTTGAAATTTTGACACCAGTTTGACCAATCCCTGCAACCTCAATAGTTGCTGGACTTCCCTGTGTTCCTAATTTACTTGCAAACTTGGACGTAATGAAGGAACTCTGCGAACCAGAATCTAGAAGCGCTCTTGCTTCAACCTTGGATCCATTGGAACAAACCAAATTTACTGCGGCTGTAGCCAGAATAACCTGTTTAGTGTTGTTGGATAACAAACATGGCACCCGTCTTGGACAATCTGCCTCGACCGAAGAAGTTGTCACAGAAGACGATGTAACAATTGGAAAATTGACATCCTGCAAATTAGTGTGATCATTATTTGCACCCAGTTGTGCTGTATTTACCTTACCTTGTCCTTGCTCCTTGTTGTGTAGCAAACTGTGGTGTTTGCCTTTACACTCCCTACAACCCAAAGATTTGCAATTATTTACCCGATGATTAGAACTCAAACAATTAAAACAAAGTCCCTTTTTAATTACAAAATCCCTTTTATCCTTTAATTTTAATTTAGCAAACTTATAACATTTGTACATTGGATGAAAACCCATTTCACAACATGCGCATTTGGCCTTATTTCCTGTAAAAGAATCAGAAGCAGAAGGATTTGTTGAATGAAAGCTATTTTTTAAAAACTTTTGTTTGTTGTCAGGTGCTGCTATTGCTTCAAGAGCCAAAGATCTTTTGTCTATAAAATCAAGAAACGCGTCAAAAGTGGGAAGTACCCCAGAATCCCTTTGTAATTCGTATGTTCTGTGCGTATCATAATCCAGTTTGGATGCTAAAATGTGAACTAAGATGAGATCCCATTTATCTACAGGAACCCCCAACGCCACCAATGCATTATAATTTTGCCTAACTTTAACTATGAAATCCCTTAGGGCGACTGAACTACCTTTTACAACTTGCGCTTCTAATAAAACCTTAATGTGGGTATTGATTGTAACCAATTTGTTATCGTAACGTTTACGCAACAAATCGATCGCAATATCATAATTAGCTTCAGTAATTTGTAGATCTTTTATCAGCAAAAGAGGTTCATCTTTTAAAACTGATTTAAGATATAAAAAATTTTGAACCTTGTTTAAATGAGCATCTGAATGTATGAGAGAAGAGAAAAGTTCTATAAACGACCGATAATCTTCATATTTTCCTGAAAAAGTAGGAATATTAATGTTTGGTAAGTTAACTTTAGGGGTTGGGATAGTTGATTGCACATTATTAGAACTGACACCAGTACTACACCCAGAACCGCTCAAACCTTTTCTACTTGCATGCATATTATTATAATCTATTTTATTTTTAATAATTGTTTTAAGTTTACTGTGTAAAGAGGTGTACTGTAATTCAATTTTAACCCTATCCTCCTCCTGAGTACTATCCATTTCCTCCATTCTATCCTGAACAGTTTCATATTCTCCAAAAGATTTTACTAACATAGCCTCCCTAATTACAAATTCATTGATGTCAATAAGCATATCAGTTTCATTAGCCTTTGTATAATTCTCAAGTCTTGTTAATTTTGATTTTATTCTACTTCTTTTTTGAGTTAGAGCAGCAAATTCAGCTTGGGCTTCAGCCATTTTAATACAATGACTAATACTTTTCTTACAAAATGATATGCAAACTAACTAATATTGTACCAGAAGTACACTGAATGATTCTAAAATTCGCTAAGGTCTGATAAATTCAAAATTGAAAGTAATAAAATTGAATGTACATGCACCCTAATACACAGTGAGAACACGAAATAACCTTTGAATACTGGCATAAAATAGAAAAGTTTTATACGACCTTATTTTCCGTTCAATAGTGACATGAAAACTTCCTTGTCTGAAGAAAATGCACCCTTCTTTCTTCTCCCTGTTTTCCTCGAAGATAAACTCCTTTTGTATTTGATGAAAATCCTTTTCAGTCGTTGAAAATCCTTTGTAACCTTTTTTCCTTTTGAACTTCCTGCGAAATGTCACTTTGGTATACTGTCACTTTTACCTGAATTTTCTGCTAAGTCCTTCAATGAAAAACCAACAAATCAGCTCCTGAAATCCAGCTCGAAGTCGACCAATGTTTTGTCCAGATATAAATATTCTTAATTTGTTTTTTTTTTTTTATAGCTGGTTTGTTTGAAATTTCTTGAAGTGGGAAAGTTATTAGTAAACAGTTTAATTTGCAGAAAACATTTATTTATTGGTCTCCAAATGACACTTAAACAACAGTAGATTACTAAACTTTAATTTTACCTTTAACAATGGAAGTGAGGACAAGAAAACACTCGGGAGGAAGTTAGTTTCGACCTGATAACATTCTCCGGATGTTACTAGGTATGATTGTGGACTGTATCCTTATTTACTACATAAAAATGAGTAACACGAACCGAACTAACTTTTACGGAGAGCGAATTTTGATATATTGCTGCAATAATTTGACAGCAATCTTGACAGACTTAACTCAAACTGACAAAACTGATATGACCGGTACTGGGTGGTACGGAATCAACAATAATTAGAACATGCTAAAACATGCAGCATAATTGTGAAGCCAACAAATTCTATCTTACAATAATTTCGGATAATTTGCTTTTTTACTGGAGAACAACTCTAAAAAGCACTTTTAAGAAGAATTTGGGTTGTTTTGCCATCTTTAAAGCGGTTTTCAATAAAAAATACGCCAGGAAATGAACTTGATGAAAATAATTTCCAATTTCGATCAAAACATTCGTTAGGAATAGTTTTTCCATTGTTATAAGCTTGAATTTGTTCGTTAAACGCGTATTTCAAGCCAACATTTCATTTGGAAGTGAAGTTATTCCAGAAAATGCGAAAATAATTCTATCTTACAATAATTTCGGATAATTTACTTTTTTACTAGAGAAGAAGTCTGAAAAGCACTTTCAAGAACAATTTGGGTTGTTTTGCCGTCTTTAATGCGGTTTTCAATCAAAATACGCCAGGAAATGAACTTGATGAAAATAATTTCCAATTTCGATCAAAACATACGTTAGGCATGGTTTTTCCATTGTTATAAGCTTGAATTTGTTCGTAAAACGCGTATTTCAAGCCAACTTTTCATTTGGAAGTGAAGTTATTCCAGAAAATGCGAAAATATTTCTATCTTACAATAATTTCGGATAACTTTTCATTTGAAAGTGAATTTATTCCAGAAAATGCGAAAATAATTCTATCTCACAATAATTTCGGATAATTTACTTTTTTACTAGAGAACAAGTCTAAAAAGCACTTTTAAGAAGAATTTGGGTTGTTTTGCCATCTTTAAAGCGGTTTTCAATCAAAAATACGCCAGGAAATGAACTTGATGAAAATAATTTCCAATTTCGAACCAAACATACGTTAAAAATGGTTTTTCCATTGTTATACGCTTGAATTTGTTCGTTAAATGCGTATTTCAAGCATACTTTTCATTTGGAAGTGAAGTTATTCCAAAAAATGCGAAAATAATTCTATCTCACAATAACTTCGGATAATTTACTTTTTTACCAGAGAACAAGTCTAAAAAGCACTTTTAAGAAGAATTTGGGTTGTTTTGCCGTCTTTAATGCGGTTTTCAATTAAAAATACGCCAGGAAATGAACTTGATGAAAATAATTTCCAATTTCGATCAAAACATTCGTAATGAATGGTTTTTCCATTGTTATAAACTTGAATTTGTTCGTTAAACGCGTATTTCGAGCCAACTTTTCATTTGGAAGTGAAGTTATACCAGAAAATGCGAAAATAATTCTATCTCACAATTATTTCGGATAATTTACTTTTTTACTAGAGAACAAGTCTAAAAAGCACTTTTAAGAAGAATTTGGGTTGTTTTGCTGTCTTTAAAGCGGTTTTCAATCATAAATACGCCAGGAAATGAACTTGATGGAAATAATTTCCAATTTCGAACCAAACATACGTTAAAAATGGTTTTTCCGTTGTTATACGCTTGAATTTGTTCGTTAAACGCGTATTTCAAGCATACTTTTCATTTGGAAGTGAAGTTATTCCAAAAAATGCGAAAATAATTCTATCTTACAATAACTTCGGATAATTTACTTTTTTACCAGAGAACAAGTCTAAAAAGCACTTTTAAGAAGAATTTGGGTTGTTTTGCCGTCTTTAATGCGGTTTTCAATCAAAAATACGCCAGGAAATGATCTTGATGAAAATAATTTCCAATTTCGATCAAAACTTTCGTTAGGAATGGTTTTTCCATTGTTATAAGCTTGAATTTGCTCGTTAAACGCGTATTTCAAGCCAACTTTTCATTTGGAAGTGAAGTTATTCCAGAAAATGCGAAAATAATTCTATCTTACAATAATTTACTTTTTTACTAGAGAACAAGTCTAAAAAGCACTTTTAACAAGATATTGGGTTTTCTTGCCGTCTTTAATGCGGTTTTCAATAAAAAATACGCCAGGAAATGAACTTGATGAATATAATTTCCAATTTCGATCCAAAAATACGTTAAAAATGGTTTTTCCATTGTTATACGCTTGAATTTGTTAAATGCGTATTTCAAGCATACTTTTCATTTGGAAGTGAAGTTTTTCCAGAAAATGCGAAAATAATTCTATCTTACACTAATTTCGGATAATTTACTTTTTTAATTGAGAAAAATTCTAAAAAGCACTTTTAAGAAGAATTTGGGTTGTTTTGCCGTCTTTAAAGCGGTTTTCATTCAAAAATACGCCAGGAAATGAGCTTGATGAAAATAATTTCCAATTTCGATCCAAACATACGTTGAAAATAGTTTTTCCATTGTTATACGCTTGAATTTGTTCGTTGAACGCGTATTTCAAGCATACTTCTCATTTGGAAGTGAAGTTATTCCAGAAAATGCGAAAATAATTCTATCTTACAATAATTTCGGATAATTTACTTTTTTACTAGAGAACAATTCTAAAAAGCACTTTTAAGAAGAATTTGGGTTGTCTTGCCGTCTTTAAAGCGGTTTTCATTCAAAAATACGCCAGGAAATGAGCTTGATGAAAATAATTTCCAATTTCGATCCAAACATACGTTGAAAATAGTTTTTCCATTGTTATACGCTTGAATTTGTTCGTTAAACGCGTATTTCAAGCATACTTCTCATTTGGAAGTGAAGTTATTCCAGGAAATGCGAAAATAGTTCTATCTTACAATAATTTCGGATAATTTACTTTTTTACTAGAGAACAATTCTAAAAAGCACTTTTAAGAAGAATTTGGGTTGTTTTGCCGTCTTTAATGCGGTTTTCAATCAAACATACGTCAGGAAATGAACTTGATGGAAATAATTTTCAATGTCGATCAAAAACTTCGTTAGGAATGGTTTTTCCATTGTTAGAAGCTTGAATTGGTTCGTTAAACGCGTATTTCAAGCTAACTTTTCATTTGGAAGTGAAGTTATGCCAGAAAACGCGAAAATAATACTATCTTACAATAATTTCAGATAATTTAATTTTTTACTAGAGAACAAGTCTAAAAAGCAATTTTAAGATGAATTTGGGTTAGTTTGGGTTAGTTTGGGTTAGTAGGAAATGAACTTTGTGAAAATGATGATTTCCAATTTCGATCAAAACCTTCGTTAGGAATGGGTTTTCCATTGTTATAAGCTTGAATTTGTTCGTTAAGCGCGTATTTCAAGCCAACTTTTCATTTGGAAGTGAAGTTATTTTAGAAAATGCGAAAAAAATTCTATCTTACAATAATTTCGGATAATTTACTTTTTTACTAGAGAACAAGTCTAAAAAGCATATTTAAGATGAATTTGGGTTGTTTTCCGGCTTTTCTTGCGGTTTTCAATCAAAAATACGCCAGGAAATTAACTTTTAACTTTGTGAAAATGATTTCCAATTTCGATCAAAACCTTCGTTAGGAATGGTTTTTCCATTGTTATAAGCTTGAATTTGTTCGTTAAGCGCGTATTTCAAGCCAACTTTTCATTTGGAAGTGAAGTTATTCCAGAAAATGCGAAAATAATTCTATCTTACAATAATTTCGGATAACTTACTTTTTTACTAGAGAACAAGTCTAAAAAGCAATTTTAAGATGAATTTAGGTTGTTTTGCGGCTTTTAATGCGGTTTTCAATTAAAAATACGCCAGGAAATGAACTTGATGAAAATAATTTCCAATTTCGATCAAAACATTCGTTAGGAATGGTTTTTCCATTGTTATAAGCTTGAATTTGTTTTTTAAACGCGCATTTCACGCCAACTTTACATTTGGAAGTGAAGTTATTCCAGAAAATGCGAAAATAATTCTATCTTACAATAATTTCGGATAATTTTCTTTTTTACTAGAGAACAAGTCTAATAAGCACCTTTAAGAAGAATTTGGGTTGTTTTGCCGTCTTTAATGCGGTTTTCAATCAAAAATACGCCAGGAAATAAACTTTGTGAAAATAAATTCCAATTTCGAACAAAACCTTCGTTAGGAATGGTATTTCCATTGTTATAAGCTTGAATTTGTTCGTTAAGCGCGTATTTCAAGCCAAATTTTCATTTGGAAGTGAAGTTATTCCAGAAAATGCGGAAATAATTATATCTTACAATAATTTCGGAGAATTTACTTTTTTATTAGAGAACAATTCTAAAAAGCACTTTTAAGAAGAATTTGGGTTGTATTGCCGTCTTTAATGCGGTTTTCAATCAAAAATACGCCAGGAAATGAACTTTGAGAAAATAATTTCCAATTTCGAACAAAACCTTCGTTAGGAATGGTATTTCCATTGTTATAAGCTTGAATTTGTTCGTTAAGCGCGTATTTCAAGCCAAATTTTCATTTGGAAGTGAAGTGATTCCAGAAAAAGCGAAAATAATTCTATCTTACAATAATTTCGGATAATTTACTTTTTTACTAGAGAACAAGTCTATAAAGCAATTTTAAAAAGAATTTGGGTTGTTTTGTGGCTTTTAATGCGGTTTTCAATCAAAAATACACCAGGAAATGAACTTGATGAAAATAATTTCCAATTTCGATCAAAACATTCGTTAGGAATGGTTTTTCCATTGTTAGAAGCTTGAATTGGTTCGTTAAACGCGTATTTCAAGCTAACTTTTCATTTGAAAGTGAAGTTATGCCAGAAAACGCGAAAATAATACTATCTTACAATAATTTCAGATAATTTAATTTTTTACTAGAGAACAAGTCTAAAAAGCAATTTTAAGATGAATTTGGGTTAGTTTGGGTTAGTTTGGGTTAGTAGGAAATGAACTTTGTGAAAATGATGATTTCCAATTTCGATCAAAACCTTCGTTAGGAATGGGTTTTCCATTGTTATAAGCTTGAATTTGTTCGTTAAGCGCGTATTTCAAGCCAACTTTTCATTTGGAAGTGAAGTTATTTTAGAAAATGCGAAAAAAATTCTATCTTACAATAATTTCGGATAATTTACTTTTTTACTAGAGAACAAGTCTAAAAAGCATATTTAAGATGAATTTGGGTTGTTTTCCGGCTTTTATTGCGGTTTTCAATCAAAAATACGCCAGGAAATTAACTTTTAACTTTGTGAAAATGATTTCCAATTTCGATCAAAACCTTCGTTAGGAATGGTTTTTCCATTGTTATAAGCTTGAATTTGTTCGTTAAGCGCGTATTTCAAGCCAACTTTTCATTTGGAAGTGAAGTTATTCCAGAAAATGCGAAAATAATTCTATCTTACAATAATTTCGGATAACTTACTTTTTTACTAGAGAACAAGTCTAAAAGCAATTTTAAGATGAATTTAGTTTGTTTTGCGGCTTTTAATGCGGTTTTCAATTAAAAATACGCCAGGAAATGAACTTGATGAAAATAATTTCCAATTTCGATCAAAACATTCGTTAGGAAAGGTTTTTCCATTGTTATAAGCTTGAATTTGTTTTTTAAACGCGCATTTCACGCCAACTTTACATTTGGAAGTGAAGTTATTCCAGAAAATGCGAAAATAATTCTATCTTACAATAATTTCGGATAATTTTCTTTTTTACTAGAGAACAAGTCTAATAAGCACTTTTAAGAAGAATTTGGGTTGTTTTGCCGTCTTTAATGCGGTTTTCAATCAAAAATACGCCAGGAAATAAACTTTGTGAAAATAAATTCCAATTTCGAACAAAACCTTCGTTAGGAATGGTATTTCCATTGTTATAAGCTTGAATTTGTTCGTTAAGCGCGTATTTCAAGCCAAATTTTCATTTGGAAGTGAAGTTATTCCAGAAAAAGCGAAAATAATTCTATCTTACAATAATTTCGGATAATTTACTTTTTCACTAGAGAACAAGTCTATAAAGCAATTTTAAAATGAATTTGGGTTGTTTTGCGGCCTTTAATGCGGTTTTCAATCAAAAATACGCCAGGAAATGAACTTGGTGAAAATAATTTCCAATTTCGATCAAAACATTCGTTAGGAATGATTTTTCCGTTGATATAAGCTTGAATTTGATCGTTAAACGCGTATTTCAAGCATACTTTTCATTTGGAAGTGAAGTTATTCCAGAAAATGCGAAAATAATTCTCTTACAATAATTTCGGATAATTTACTTTTTTACTAGAGAACAAGTCTAAAAAGCAATTTTAAGATGAATTTGGGTTGTTTTTCGGCTTTTAATGCGGTTTTCAATCAAAAATACGCCAGGAAATGAACTTTATGAAAATGATTTCCAATTTCGATCAAAACCTTCGTTAGGAATGGTTTTTCCATTGTTATAAGCTTGAATTTGTTCGTTAAGCGCGTATTTCAAGCCAACTTTTCATTTGGAAGTAAGTTATTCCAGAAAATACGAAAATAATTCTATCTCACAATAATTTCGGATAATTTACTTTTTTACTAGAGAACAAGTCTAATAAGCACTTTTAAGAAGAATTTGGGTTGTTTTGCCGTCTTTATTGCGGTTTTCAATCAAAAATAAGCCAGGAAATGAACTTTGTGAAAATAATTTCCAATTTCGATCAAAACCTTCGTTAGGAATGGTATTTCCATTGTTATAAGCTTGAATTTGTTCGTTAAGCGCGTATTTCAAGTCAACTTTTCATTTGGAAGTGAAGTTATTCCAGAAAAAGCTTCTTCTTACAATAATTTCGGATAATTTACTTTTTTACTAGAGAACAAGTCCAAAAAGCACTTTTAAGAAGAATTTGGGTTGTTTTGCCGTCTTTAATGCGGTTTTTAATCAAAAATACGCCAGGAAATGAACTTGATGAAATTAATTTCCAATTTCGATCAAAACATTCGTTAGGAATGGTTTTTCCATTGTTATAAGCTTGAATTTGTACCTTAAACGCGTATTTCAAGCATACTTTTCATTTGGAAGTGAAGTTATTCCAGAAAATGCGAAAATAATTCTATGTTAAAATAATTTCGGATAATTTACTTTTTTACTAGAGATCAAGTCTAAAAGCAATTTTAAGATGAATTTGGGTTGTTTTCCGGCTTTTAATGCGGTTTTCAATCAAAAATACGCCAGGAAATGAACCTGATGAAAATAATTTCCAATTTCGATCAAAACATTCGTTAGGAATGGTTTTTCCATTGTTTTCAGAGATTCACGACTTGACTTGATTTTCAAGCAACTTGACTTGACTTGACTTGATATCAAGTGAAAATCAAGTCAAGTATTTGTTTTTGAAATTCAAGTCAAGTCAATAATCAACCATCCAAGGACCTTTTTTTTCAGTTACACATGTAAACCCCATACTTTGTGAGTGGATTGCTTACATCAAGTCCTACAACTTTTTCCTCTACGACTTTTCTCGGAAATGGCACGTATGCGCGCAGGCGACTCGCAAACATGTCGATCTGAGGTATCTATGTTTCCTGATACATGTAAATCTAATTTTACGAATACTGTTTGATTTTTATGTCTAAATCACGAGAATCAACTTGGCCGACAAAAATAATGGCAAATTGGGGGAGTCCGATACCCCCAAAATGTCGATCTGACGAGGTTATGTTTCCTGATACATGTAACTCTCATTAATTTTTTTTTCGATTTTAAATTAGCTCTACATTGTAAATAAATGTGTGTCCGACAAAAAAAATGGCAAAAATTTCCAAAAAATAATACATAATCGAAAAAATATTAACAGCAAAGATACATTTTATTGTAATCGGTAATTAATGTACTTTAACTTATGAAAAATATTGAAAAGTTTACCTGACAATTTATACCTAAGCTACTTCATTCCTTTGAATTTAGTATTTACGCGGCCAAAGGCTTGTTTAAAGCTAAGTCCTCATAATCGCGAATTGTGAACTTTTTTTCTGCGATCCAAATTATTTGAAATTATAATGGCGGAAAAACCTCGCGAATGTTTTCAACTTCTTGCGACATCGCGAAAAAGTAAAAAAAAAATTACTTTTTGACAAATAATTTGAGAAGAAGTGAGGTTATGCTAGTTTATTCGCCAAAAAGTTAAATTATTTTTACTTTTTTCGATGCTGCAAGAAGTTGAAAACACTTGCGAGATTTTCACGCCATTATAATTTCAAATAATTTGGACTAATAGGAACAATTCCGCAGAAAAAAAGTTCGCAATTCGCGATTATGAGGACTTAACCTTCCCAGCAAACACGAACTAACGGTAAACAATCAGCCGTATGCCTTGAATCATGGGTAAGTGACGGCATCGGCAAAATGCAGTTGCCCTATTTTCAATGTTAATTGTGCCTCATTCTTTCTTTTATAAAATAATTTGAAAATTTAAATTAATTTTTTTTCTATTTTTGCTAGTCTTAACTTTATTTCCTGTCGGACTTGTCGGACAAGACTAATTTAGCATTCAGAAAACAATATTTGATCAAGACTTACCTTTGTCCGACATACATGTATCAAGAAACATAACCTCGTCAGTTCGACATTTTGGGGGTGTCGGACTCCCCCAATTTGCCATTATTTTTGTCGGCCAAGTTGATTTCCATGATTTAGTCATAAAAATCAAACATTATTCGTAAAATTAGATTTACATGTATCAAGAAACATAACCTCTTCAGATCGACATTTTGGGGGTGTCGGACTCCCCCAATTTGCCATTATTTTTGTCGGCCAAGTTGATTCTTGTGATTTAGAGATAAAAATCAAACAGTATTCGTAAAATTAGATTTACATGTATCAGGAAACATATCTACGTCAGATCGACATGTTTGCGAGTCGCCTGCGCGCATACGTGCCATTTCCGAGAAAAGTCGTAGAGGAAAAGTTGTAGGACTTGATGTAAGCAAGCCATTCACAAAGTATGGGGTTTACATGTATAACTGAAAAAAAAAGGTCCTTGGATGGTTGACTACAAGTAGTTACAGATCAAGTAACTTGAAAATCAAGCTTTTCAAACTAACTACTTGATTTTTCTTGAAAAAAACTTTTTTGATATTAATCGGATTAACTGCCAAAACGCAATATCAATAAAAATCTATGTATATACAGTGTCCTTACTTAAGTGTGCAACATATGGGATTTTTTTAGTAATAGCACAATTAAAATACAAACAAGGCCAAAAGTTGGTGCATGTCTGATAATCATATTAGGTGCAGTCAGAATGGTTGCTAGTCAAACAGCATACAGGGCGGCTCAAAAAATATCAAAATTCCACTAATATTTACTTAAATAAAATAAAACTTTTGCACTTAAAGGAGTTTTTTCAATATGGATATTATCATTAGTAATGTTTTAATTTGTTAAAAAAAAATTGCGACATTTTAAAGTTGTGTTGAATATCATTGCAACAAACATGAATTTTGTGATTTCAGAAAAAATTAAAAATCTAAGTTAATTTTACAAATATGCTTGAATTTGAACAAAGTTATGTAAAATTGATTTGATTTTAATTGATTTTTGAAAGTATTAAGGGCGGAAATTAAAAAAAAAAATATATAGAAATTATAGATTTTTTTCGAAAAAAAATAAAAAAAACTTAGGAGGCTATGTTTTGGTATTTAGGCATAATTCCAAACAACTTTTCCCTATTACATTTTGCTGAATTTTCTAAAATAAGGGTATTTTACAGTACCAGCTTTGATATTGTTTGTGCTACCCTGTATGCTGTTTGACTTGCAACCATTCTAAGTGTACCTATTATGATTATCAGACATGCACCAACTTTTGGCCTTGTTTGTATTTGGGTTGTGCTATTAGTAAAAAAATCCCCATATGTTGCACACTTAAAAAATCACACTGTATAGATGTAATCTTTTATTTAAAAAACATCAAAAAACGAAAACTCTAACAAACTCAGTTAAAAATAATAAATGAAATAATATGATATAAAAATACGAAATATTCTTAATTCTGACAATAAAACAGAAAAACTACAAACATGAAAACAGTAAATATCTGAAATAAATCTTTAATATCCTAATGTTCCATCCATGATTTGAGACACAAGGCTTCTAACGGAGTTATTGTCTAATCGATTTCTCGTTTTGGTAAAAGTTAAGGCAGCTCTAGAAAACTGCCTTTCAACTGAAGCTGAAGAAGCTGGCGTTGCCAAAAAGTCTTTGGCCATTGCGGCAAAATTGGGAAAAATGCATTCGTGTCTCTTCCACCATTCTAAAATATCTTCAGTACTGTCAGCTCTTGGGTCAGAAATATATTTGTCGATTTCGTAACGCCAGGCCATATCGTCGTATGCATTATGGGCAGGTTTTCTATTAAACAAACTTAGAAGAGCGGAATAAAAAATCCTGCACGCAGGCACTTGACCCTCTAGGGACGGGCCTGGCTGTAACCTCGGTGAATCCCCTATTTAATCTCGGTGAATTCCCTATTTTAATGCTTCGATGCGCATTTTACAGATCGCTATCAAGTAATATCAAGTAGTTTGAGTTTACTTGATATCAAGTCAAGTAGTGCAGACCAAAAATCAAGTCAAGTCAAATATCCAATTTTCAGAAGCATGAGTTTTCAAGTAAAGTCAAGTATTTGAGAAAAAATTCAAGCTACTTGGCTTGATGAATCCCTGAAAACAACCCAAATTCTTCTTAAAAGTTCTTTGTAGACTTTTTCTCAAGTAAAAAAGTAAATTATCCGAAATTATTGTAAGATAGATTTATTTTCGCATTTTCTGGAATAACTTCACTTCCAAATGAAAAGTATGCTTGAAATACGCGTTTAACGAACAAATTCAAGCGTATAACAATAGAAAAACTATTTTTAACGTATGTTTGGATCGAAATTGGAAATTAATTTCATCAAGTTCATTTTCTGGCGTATTTTTGCATGAAAACCGCATTAAAGGCGGCAAATCAACCAAAATTGTTCTTAAAAGTGCTTTCCAGACTTCTTCTCTAGTAAAAAAGTAAATTATCCGAAATTATTGTAAGATAGAATTATTTTCGCATTTTCTTGAATAAATTCACTTCCAAATGAAAACTTATCCGAAATTATTGTAAGATAGAATTATTTTCGCATTTTCTGGAAAAACTTCACTTCTAAATGAAAAGTTGGCTTGAAATACGCGTTTAACGAACAAATTCAAGCTTATAACAATGAAAAAACCATTCCTAACGAATGTTTTGATCGAAATTGGAAATTCTTCTTAAAAGTGCTTTTTAGACTTGTTCTCTAGTAGAAAAGTAAATTATCCGAAATTATTGTAAGATAGAATTATTTTCGCATTTTTTGGAATAACTTCACTCTCAAATGAAAAGTATGCTTGAAATACGCGTTTAACGAACAAATTTAAGCGTACAACAATACAAAAACCATTTTTAACGTATGTTTGGTTGGAAATTGGAAATAAATTTCATCGAGTTCATTTCCTGGCGTATTTTTGATTGAAAACTGCATTAAAGACGGCAAAACAACCCAAATTGTTCTTAAAAGTGCTTTTCTTCTTCTCTAGTAAAAAAGTAAATTATCCGAAATTATTGTAAGATAGAATTATTTTCGCATTTTTTGGAATAACTTCACTCCCAAATGGAAAGTATGATTGAAATACGCGTTTAACGAACAAATTCGAGCGAAAAACAATGGAAAAACCATTTTTAACGTATGTTTGGTTCGAAATTGGAAATTATTTTCATCAAGTTCATTTCCTGGCGTATTTTTGATTGAAAACCGCTTTAAAGACGGCAAAACAACCCAAATTCTTCTTAAAAATGCTTTTTAGAATTGTTCTCTAGTAAAAAAGTAAATTATCCGAAATAATTGTAAGATGGAATTATTTTCGCATTTTCTGGAATAAGTTCACTTCCAAATAAAAAGTATGCTTGAAATACGCGTTTAACGAACAAATTCAAGCGTATAACAATGGAAAAACCATTTTTAACGTATGTTTGGTTCGAAATTGGAAATTATTTCCATCAAGTTCATTTCCTGGCGTATTTTTGATTGAAAACCGCATTAAAGACGCCAAAACAGTCCAAATTCTTCTTAAAAGTGCTTTTTAGACTTGTTCTCTAGTGAAAAAGTAAATTATCCGAAATTATTGTAAGATAGAATTATATTCTCATTTTCTGGAATAACTTCACTTCCAAATGAAAAGTTGGCTTGTAATACGCGTTTAACGAACAAATTCAAGCTTATAACAATGGAAAACCCATTCCTGACGTATGTTTTGATCGAAATTGGAAATTCTTCTTAAAAGTGCTTTTTAGACTTGTTCTCTAGTAAAAAAGTAAATTATCCGAAATTATTGTAAGATAGAATTATTTTCGCATTTTTTGGAATAACTTCACTCTCAAATGAAAAGTATGCTTGAAATACGCGTTTAACGAACAAATTTAAGCGTACAACAATGGAAAAACCATTTTTAACATATGTTTGGTTCGAAATTGGAAATTAATTTCATCAAGTTCATTTCCTGGCGTATTTTTGATTGAAAACCGCATTAAAGACGGCAAAACAACCCAAATTGTTCTTAAAAGTGCTTTTCAGACTTCTTCTCTAGTAAAAAAGTAAATTGTCCGAAATTATTGTAAGATAGAATTATTTTCGCATTTTCTGGAATAACTTCACTTCCAAATGAAAAGTATGCTTGAAATACGCGTTTAACGAACAAATTCAAGCGTATAACAATAGAAAAACTATTTTTAACGTATGTTTGGATCGAAATTGGAAATTATTTTCATCAAGTTCGTTTCCTGGCGTATTTTTGATTGAAAACCGCATTAAAGACGCCAACACAATCCAAATTTTTCTTAAAAGTGCTTTTTAGACTTGTTCTCTAGCAAAAAAGTAAATTATCCGAAATTATTGTAAGATAGAATTATTTTCGCATTTTCTGGAATAACTTCACTTCCAAATGAAAAGTTGGCTTGAAATACGCGTTTAACGAACAAATTCAAGCTTATAACAATGGAAAACCCATTCCTGACGTATGTTTTGATCGAAATTGGAAATTATTTTCATCAAGTACATTTCCTGGCGTATTTTTGATTGAAAACCGCATTAAAGACGGCAAAACAACCCAAATTGTTCTTAAAATTGCTTTTTAGACCGTTTCTCTATCAAAAAAGTAAATTATCCGAAGTTATTGTGAGATAGAATTATTTTCGCATTTTCTGGATTAACTTCACTTCCAAATGAAAATATGGCTTGAAATACGCGTTTAACCATCAAATTGAAGCTTAAAACAATGGAAAAACCATTCCTAACGAATGTTTTGATCGAAACTGGTGATTATTTTCATCAAGTTCATTTCCTGGCGTATTTTTGATTGAAAACCGCATTAAAGACGGCAAAACAACCCAAATTTTTCTTAAAATTGCTTTTTAGACCGTTTCTCTATCAAAAAAGTAAATTATCCGAAGTTATTGTGAGATAGAATTATTTTCGCATTTTCTGGATTAACTTCACTTCCAAATGAAAATATGGCTTGAAATACGCGTATAACCATCAAATTCTAGCTTAAAACAATGGAAAAACCATTCCTAACGAATGTTTTGATCGAAACTGGTGATTAATTTCATCGTTCATTTCCTGGCGTATTTTTGATTGAAAACCGCATTAAAGACGGCAAAGCAACCCAAATTGTTCTTAAAATTGCTTTTTAGACCGTTTCTCTATCAAAAAAGTAAATTATCCGAAATTATTGTGAGATAGAATTGTTTTCGCATTTTCTGGATTAACTTCACTTCCAAATGAAAATATGGCTTGAAATACGCGTTTAACCATCAAATTCAAGCTTATAACAATGGAAAACCCATTCCTGACGTATGTTTTGATCGAAATTGGAAATTATTTTCATCAAGTTCATTTCCTGGCGTATTTTTGATTGAATACCGCATTAAAGACGGCAAAACAACCCAAATTGTTCTTAAAATTGCTTTTTAGACCGTTTCTCTATCAAAAAAGTAAATTATCCGAAGTTATTGTGAGATAGAATTATTTTCGCATTTTCTGGATTAACTTCACTTCCAAATGAAAATATGGCTTGAAATACGCGTATAACCATCAAATTCTAGCTTAAAACAATGGAAAAACCATTCCTAACGAATGTTTTGATCGAAACTGGTGATTATTTTCATCGTTCATTTCCTGGCGTATTTTTGATTGAAAACCGCATTAAAGACGGCAAAGCAACCCAAATTGTTCTTAAAATTGCTTTTTAGACCGTTTCTCTATCAAAAAAGTAAATTATCCGAAATTATTGTGAGATAGAATTATTTTCGCATTTTCTGGATTAACTTCACTTCCAAATGAAAATATGGCTTGAAATACGCGTTTAACCATCAAATTCAAGCTTAAAACAATGGAAAAACCATTCCTAACGAATGTTTTGATCGAAACTGGTGATTATTTTCATCAAGTTCATTTCCTGGCGTATTTTTGATTGAAAACCGCATTAAAGACGGCAAAACAACCCAAATTGTTCTTAAAATTGCTTTTTAGACCGTTTCTCTATCAAAAAAGTAAATTATCCGAAATTATTGTGAGATAGAATTATTTTCGCATTTTCTGGATTAACTTCACTTCCAAATGAAAATATGGCTTGAAATACGCGTTTAACCATCAAATTCTAGCTTAAAACAATGGAAAAACCATTCCTAACGAATGTTTTGATCAAAACTGGTGATTATTTTCATCAAGTTCATTTCCTGGCGTATTTTTGATTGAAAACCGCATTAAAGACGGCAAAACAACCCAAATTGTTCTTAAAATTGCTTTTTAGACCGTTTCTCTATCAAAAAAGTAAATTATCCGAAATTATTGTGAGATAGAATTATTTTCGCATTTTCTGGATTAACTTCACTTCCAAATGAAAATATGGCTTGAAATACGCGTTTAACCATCAAATTCAAGCTTAAAACAATGGAAAAACCATTCCTAACGAATGTTTTGATCGAAACTGGTGATTATTTTCATCAAGTTCATTTCCTGGCGTATTTTTGATTGAAAACCGCATTAAAGACGGCAAAACAACCCAAATTGTTCTTAAAATTGCTTTTTAGACCGTTTCTCTATCAAAAAAGTAAATTATCCGAAATTATTGTGAGATAGAATTATTTTCGCATTTTCTGGATTAACTTCACTTCCAAATGAAAATATGGCTTGAAATACGCGTTTAACCATCAAATTCTAGCTTAAAACAATGGAAAAACCATTCCTAACGAATGTTTTGATCGAAACTGGTGATTATTTTCATCAAGTTCATTT
>CAKJTU040000001.1:0-312069 GCA_917834065.1 Ceutorhynchus assimilis | reverse complement strand
AAATCACCCAAAATCTTCTTAAAAGTGCTTTTTAGACTTGTTCTCTAGTAAAAAAGTAAATTATCCGAAATTATTGTAAGATAGAATTATTTTCGCATTTTCTGGAATAACTTCACTTCCAAATGAAAAGTTGGCTTGAAATACGCGTTTAACGAACAAATTCAAGCTTATAACAATGAAAAAATCATTCCTAACGAATGTTTTGATCGAATTTGGAAATTATTTTCATCAAGTTCATTTCCTGGCGTATTTTTGATTTAAAAGCGCATTGAAGACCGCAAAATCACCCAAAATCTTCTTAAAAGTGCTTTTTAGACTTGTTCTCTAGTAAAAAAGTAAATTATCCGAAATTATTGTAAGATATAATTATTTTCGCATTTTCTGGAATAACTTCACTTCCAAATGAAAAGGTGGCTTGAAATACGCGTTTAACAAACAAATTCAATCTTATAACAATGGAAAAACCATTCCTGACGTATGTTTTAATCGAAATTGGAAATTATTATCATCAAGTTCATTTTCTGGCGTATTTTTGATTGAAAACCGCATTGAAGACGGCAAAACAACCCAAATTCTTTTTGAAAGTGCTTTTTAGACTTGTTCTCTAGTAAAAAAGTAAATTATCCGAAATTATTGTAAGATAGAATTATTTTCGCATTTTCTGGAATAACTTCACTTCCAAATGAAAAGTTGGCTTGAAATACGCGTTTAACGAACAAATTCAAGCTTATAACAATGGAAAAACCATTCCTAACGAATGTTTTGATCAAAATTGGAATTTATTTTCATCAAGTTCATTTCCTGGCGTATTTTTTATTGAAAACCGCATTAAAGACGGCAAAACAACCCAAATTCTTCTTAAAATTGCTTTTTAGGCTGTTTCTGTATCAAAAAAGTAAATTATCCAAAATGATTGTGAGGTAGAATTATTTTCGCATTTTCTGGAATAACTTCACTTCCAAATGAAAATTTGGCTTAAAATACGCGTTTAACCATCAAATTCAAGCTTAAAACAATGGAAAAACCATTCCTAACGAATGTTTTGATCGAAACTGGTGATTATTTTCATCAAGTTCATTTCCTGGCGTATTTTTCATTGAAAACCGCATTGAAGACGGCAAAACAACCCAAATTCTTCTTAAAATTGCTTTTTAGACTGTTTCTCTATCAAAAAAGTAAATTATCCGAAATTATTGTGAGATAGAATTATTTTCGCATTTTCTGGAATAACTTCACTTCCAAATGAAAATATGGCTTGAAAATACGCGTTTAACCATCAAATTCAAGCTTAAAACAATGGAAAAACCATTCCTAACGAATGTTTTGATCGAAACTGGTGATTATTTTCATCAAGTTCATTTCCTGGCGTATTTTTGATTGAAAACCGCATTAAAGACGGCAAAACAACCCAAATTCTTCTTAAAATTGCTTTTTTGGACTGTTTCTCTATCAAAAAAGTAAATTATCCGAAATTATTGTGAGAGAATTATTTTCGCATTTTCTGGAATAAATTCACTTCCAAATGAAAATATGGCTTGAAATACGCGTTTAACCATCAAATTCAAGCTTAAACAATGGAAAAACCATTCCTAACGAATGTTTTGATCGAAAACTGGTGATTATTTTCATCAAGTTCATTTCCTGGCGTATTTTTCATTGAAAACCGCATTGAAGACGGCAAAACAACCCAAATTCTTCTTAAAATTGCGTTTTAGACTGTTTCTCTATCAAAAAAGTAAATTATCCGAAATTATTGTGAGATAGAATTATTTTCGCATTTTCTGGAATAACTTCACTTCCAAATGAAAATATGGCTTGAAATACGCGTTTAACCATCAAATTCAAGCTTAAAACAATGGAAAAACCATTCCTAACGAATGTTTTGATCGAAACTGGTGATTATTTTCATTAAGTTCATTTCCTGGCGTATTTTTGATTGAAAACCGCATTAAAGACGGCAAAACAACCCAAATTCTTCTTAAAATTGCTTTTTAAACTGTTTCTCTATTAAAAAAGTAAATTATCCGAAATTATTGTGAGGTAGAATTATTTTCGCATTTTCTGGAATAACTTCACTTCCAAATGAAAATTTGGCTTAAAATACGCGTTTAACCATCAAATTCAAGCTTAAAACAATGGAAAAACCATTCCTAACGAATGTTTTGATCGAAACGGGTGATTATTTTCATCAAGTTCATTTCCTGACGTATTTTTCATTGAAAACCCGCATTAAAGACGGCAAAACAACCCAAATTCTTCTTAAAATTGCTTTTTAGGCTGTTTCTCTATCAAAAAAGTAAATTATCCAAAATGATTGTGAGAGAATTATTTTCGCATTTTCTGGAATAACTTCACTTCCAAATGAAAATATGGCTTGAAATACGCGTTTAAAACCATCAAATTCAAGCTTAAACAATGGAAAAACCATTCTAACGAATGTTTTGATCGAAACTGGTGATTATTTTCATCAAGTTCATTTCCTGGCGTATTTTTGATTGAAAACCGCATTAAAGACGGCAAAACAACCCAAATTCTTCTTAAAATTGCTTTTTAGACTGTTTCTCTATCAAAAAAGTAAATTATCCGAAATTATTGTGAGAGAATTATTTTCGCATTTTCTGAATAACTTCACTTCCAAATGAAAATATGGCTTGAAATACGCGTTTAACCATCAAATTCAAGCTTAAACAATGGAAAAACCATTCCTAACGAATGTTTTGATCGAAACTGGTGATTATTTTAATCAAGTTCATTTCCTGGCGTATTTTTGATTGAAACCCGCATTAAAGACGGCAAAACAACCCAAATTCTTCTTAAAAGTACTTTTTAGACTTGTTCTCTAGTAAAAAAGTAAATTATCCGAAATTATTGTAAGATAGAATTATTTTCGCATTTTCTGGAATAACTTCACTTCCAAATGAAAAGTTGGCTTGAAATACGCGTTTAACGAACAAATTCAAGCTTATAACAATGGAAAAACCATTCCTAACGTATGTTTTGATCGAAATTGGAAATTATTTTTCATCAAGTTCATTTCCTGGCGTATTTTTGATTGAAACCCGCATTAAAGACGGCAAAACAACCCAAATTCTGCTTGAAAGTGCTTTTTAGACTTGTTCTCTAAAAAAAAAGTAAATTATCCGAAATTATTGTAAGATAGAATTATTTTCGCATTTTCTGGAATAACTTCACTTCCAAATGAAAAGTTGGCTTGAAATACGCGTTTAACGAACAAATTCAAGCTTATAACAATGGAAAAACCATTCCTAACGAATGTTTTGATCGAAATTGGAAATTATTTTCATCAAGTTCATTTCCTGGCGTATTTTTGATTGAAAACCGCATTAAAGACGACAAACAACCCACATTCTTCTTAAAAGTGCTTTTTAGACTTGTTCTCTAGTAAAAAAGTGAATTATCCGAAATAATTGTACGGGAGAATTATTTTCCGCATTTTCTGGAATAACTTCACTTCCAAATGAAAATTATGCTTGAGACACGCGTTTAACGAACAAATTCAAGCTTATAACAATGGAAAAACCATTCCTAATGAATGTTTTGATCGAAAATGGAAATTATTTCCATCAAGTTCATTTCCTGGCGTATTTTTGATTGAAAACCGCATTAAAGACGGCAAAACAACCCAAATTCTGCTTTAAAGTGCTTTTTAGACTTGTTCTCTAGTAAAAAAGTAAATTATCCGAAGTTAATGTAAGATATAATTATTTTCGCATTTTCTGGAATAACTTCACTTCCAAATGGAAATTTGGCTTGAAATACGCGTTTAACGAACAAATTCAAGCTTATAACAATGGAAAAACCATTCCTAACGAATGTTTTGATCGAAATTTGAAATTATTTTCATCAAGTTCATTTCCTGGCGCATTTTGATTGAAAACCGCATTAAAGACGGAAAACAACCCAAATTCTTCATAAAAGTGCATTTTAGACTTGTTCTCTAGTAAAAAATAATTTTTTCGAAAATATTGTAAGATAGAATTATTTTCGCATTTTCTGGAATAACTTCACTTCCAAATGAAAAGTTGGCTTGAAATACGCGTTTAACGAACAAATTCAAGCTTATAACAATGGAAAAACCATTTCTAACGAATGTTTTGATCGAAATTGGAAATTATTTTCATCAAGTTCATTTCCTGGCGTATTTTTGATTGAAAACCGCATTAAAGACGACAAACAACCCAAATTCTTCTTAAAAGTGCTTTTTAGACTTGTTCTCTAGTAAAAAAGTGAATTATCCGAAATTGTAAGATAGAGTTATTTTCGCATTTTCTGGAATAACTTCACTTCCAAATAAAAAGTATGCTTGAAATACGCGTTTAACGAACAAATTCAACTTATAACAATGGAAAAACCATTCCTAACGAATATTTTGATCGAAATTGGAAATTATTTTCATCAAGTTCATTTCCTGGCGTATTTTTTAATGAAAACCGCATTAAAGACGACAAACAACCCAAATTCTTCTTAAAAGTGCTTTTTAGACTTGTTCTCTAGTAAAAAAGTAAATTATCCGAAATTATTGTAAGATAGAATTTTTTTCGCATTTTCTGGAATAACTTCACTTCCAAATGAAAAGGTGGCTTGAAATACGCGTTTAACGAACAAATTCAAGCTTAAAACAATGGAAAAATCATTCCTAACGAATGTTTTTGATCGAATTGGAAATTATTTTCATCAAGTTCATTTCCTGGCGTATTTTTGATTGAAAACCGCATTAAAGACGACAAACAACCCAAATTCTTCTTAAAAGTGCTTTTTAGACTTGTTCTCTAGTAAAAAAGTAAATTATCCGAAATTATTGTAAGATAGAATTATTTTCGCATTTTCTGGAATAACTTCACTTCCAAATGAAAAGTTGGCTTGAAATACGCGTTTAACGAACAAATTCAAGCTTAAAACAATGGAAAAATCATTCCTAACGAATGTTTTGGTCGAATTTGGAAATTATTTTCATCAAGTTCATTTCCTGGCGTATTTTTGATTGAAAACCGCATTAAAGACGACAAACAACCCAAATTCTTCTTAAAAGTGCGTTTTTAGACTTGTTCTCTAGTAAAAAAGTAAATTATCCGAAATTATTGTAAGATAGAATTTTTTTTCGCATTTTCTGGAATAACTTCACTTCCAAATGAAAAGGTGGCTTGAAATACGCGTTTAACGAACAAATTCAAGCTTATAACAATGGAAAAATCATTCCTAACGAATGTTTTGATCGAAATTGGAAATTATTTTCATCAAGTTCATTTCCTGGCGTATTTTTGATTGAAAACCGCATTGAAGACCGCAAAATCACCCAAAATCTTCTTAAAAGTGCTTTTTAGACTTGTTCTCTAGTAAAAAAGTAAATTATCCGAAATTATTGTAAGATAGAATTATTTTCGCATTTTCTGGAATAACTTCACTTCCAAATGAAAAGTTGGCTTGAAATACGCGTTTAACGAACAAATTCAAGCTTATAACAATGGAAAAACCATTCCTAACGTATGTTTTGATCGAAATTGGAAATTATTTTCATCAAGTTCATTTCCTGGCGTATATTTGATTGAAAACCGCATTAAAGACGGCAAAACAACCCAAATTCTTCTTAAAAGTACTTTTTAGACTTGTTCTCTAGTAAAATAGTAAATTATCCGAAATTATTGTAAGATAGAATTATTTTCGCATTTTCTGGAATAACTTCACTTCCAAATGAAAAGTTGGCTTGAAATACGCGTTTAACGAACAAATTCAAGCTCATAACAATGGAGAAACCATTCCTAACGAATGTTTTGATCAAAATTGGAATTTATTTTCATCAAGTTCATTTCCTGGCGTATTTTGATTGAAAACCGCATTAAAGACGGCAAAACAACCCAAATTCTTCTTAAAAGTGCTTTTTAGGACTTGTTCTCTAGTAAAAAAGTAAATTATCCGATATTATTGTAAGATATAATTATTTTCGCATTTTCTGGAATAACTTCACTTCCAAATGAAAAGCATGCTTGAAATACGCGTTTAACGAACAAATTCAAGCTTATAACAATGGAAAAACCATTCCTAACGAATGTTTGATCGAAATTGGAAATTATTTTCATCAAGTTCATTTCCTGGCGTATTTTTGATTGAAAACCGCATTAAAGACGGCAAAACAACCCAAATTCTTCTTAAAATTGCTTTTTAGACTTGTTCTGTAGTGAGAAAGTAAAATATCCGAAATTATTGTACGATAGAATTATTTTCGCATTTTCTGGAATAACTTCACTTCCAAATGAAAATTATGCTTGAGACACGCGTTTAACGAACAAATTCAAGCTTATAACAATGGAAGAACCATTCCTAACGAATGTTTTGATCGAACTTGGAAATTATTTTCATCAAGTTCATTTCCTGGCGTATTTTTGATTGAAAACCGTATTAAAGACGGCAAAACAACCCAAATTCTTCTTAAAATTGCTTTTTAGACTTGTTCTGTAGTGAGAAAGTAAAATATCCGAAATTATTGTAAGATAGAATTATTTTCGAATTTTCTGGAATAACTTCACTTCCAAATGAAAAGTTGGCTTGAAACGCGTTTAACGAACAAATTCAAGCTTATAACAATGGAAAGACCATTCCTAATGAATGTTATGATCGAAAATGGAAATTATTTCCATCAAGTTCATTTCCTGGCGTATTTTTGATTGAAAACCGCATTAAAGACGGCAAAACAACCCAAATTCTTCTTTAAAGTGCTTTTTAGACTTGTTCTCTAGTAAAAAAGTAAATTATCCGAAGTTAATGTAAGATATAATTATTTTCGCATTTTCTGGAATAACTTCACTTCCAAATGAAAATTTGGCTTGAAATACGCGTTTAACGAACAAATTCAAGCTTATAACAATGGAAAAACCATTCCTAACGTATGTTTTGATCGAAATTGGAAATTATTTTCATCAAGTTCATTTCCTGGCGTATATTTGATTGAAAACCCGCATTAAAGACGGCAAAACAACCCAAATTCTTCTTAAAAGTACTTTTTAGACTTGTTCTCTAGTAAAAAAGTAAATTATCCGAAATTATTGTAAGAGAATTATTTCGCATTTTCTGGAATAACTTCACTTCCAAATGAAAAGTTGGCTTGAAATACGCGTTTAACGAACAAATTCAAGCTCATAACAATGGAGAAACCATTCCTAACGAATGTTTTGATCAAAATTGGAATTTATTTTCATCAAGTTCATTTCCTGGCGTATTTTTGATTGAAAACCGCATTAAAGACGGCAAAAACAACCCAAATTCTTCTTAAAAGTGCTTTTTTAGACTTGTTCTCTAGTAAAAAAGTAAATTATCCGATATTATTGTAAGATATAATTATTTTCGCATTTTCTGGAATAACTTCACTTCCAAATGAAAAGCATGCTTGAAATACGCGTTTAACGAACAAATTCAAGCTTATAACAATGGAAAAACCATTCCTAACGAAAGTTTTGATCGAAATTGGAAATTATTTTCATCAAGTTCATTTCCTGGCGTATTTTTGATTGAAAACCGCATTAAAAGACGGCAAAACAACCCAAATTCTTCTTAAAATTGCTTTTTAGACTTGTTCTGTAGTGAGAAAGTAAAATATCCGAAATTATTGTACGATAGAATTATTTTCGCATTTTCTGGAATAACTTCACTTCCAAATGAAAATTATGCTTGAGACACGCGTTTAACGAACAAATTCAAGCTTATAACAATGGAAGAACCATTCCTAACGAATGTTTTGATCGAACTTGGAAATTATTTTCATCAAGTTCATTTCCTGGCGTATTTTTGATTGAAAACCGTATTAAAGACGGCAAAACAACCCAAATTCTTCTTAAAATTGCTTTTTAGACTTGTTCTGTAGTGAGAAAGTAAAATATCCGAAATTATTGTAAGATAGAATTATTTTCGAATTTTCTGGAATAACTTCACTTCCAAATGAAAAGTTGGCTTGAAACGCGTTTAACGAACAAATTCAAGCTTATAACAATGGAAAAACCATTCCCAACGAATGTTTTGATCGAAATTTGAAATTATTTTCATCAAGTTCATTTCCTGGCGTATTTTGATTGAAAACCGCATTAAAGACGGCAAAACAACCCAAATTCTTTTTAAAAGTGCTTTTTAGACTTGTTCTCTAGTAAAAAATAATTTTTTCGAAAATATTGTAAGATAGAATTATTTTCGCATTTTCTGGACTAACTTCACTTCCAAATGAAAATTTGGCTTGAAATACGCGTTTAACGAACAAATTCAAGCTTATAACAATGGAAAAACCATTGCTAACGAATGTTTTGATCGAAATTGGAAATTATTTTCAAGTTCATTTTCTGGCGTATTTTTGATTGAAAACCGCATTAAAGGCGGCAAAACAACTCAAATTCTTTTTGAAAGTGCCTTCTTAGACTTGTTCCCTAGTAAAAAAGTAAATTATCCGAAATTATTGTAAGATAGAATTAATTTCGCATTTTCTGGAATAACTTCACTTCCAAATGAAAAGTTGGCTTGAAATACGCGTTTAACGAACAAATTGAAGCTTATAACAATGGAAAAACCATTCCTAACGAATGTTTTGATCGAAATTGGAAATTATTTTCATCAAGTTCATTTCCTGGCGTATTTTTCATTGAAACCGCATTGAAGACGGCAAAACAACCCAAATTCTTCTTAAAATTGCGTTTTAGACTGTTTCTCTATCAAAAAAGTAAATTATCCGAAATTATTGTGAGATAGAATTATTTTCGCATTTTCTGGAATAACTTCACTTCCAAATGAAAATATGGCTTGAAATACGCGTTTAACCATCAAATTCAAGCTTAAAACAATGGAAAAACCATTCCTAACGAATGTTTTGATCGAAACTGGTGATTATTTTCATTAAGTTCATTTCCTGGCGTATTTTTGATTGAAAACCCGCATTAAAGACGGCAAAACAACCCAAATTCTTCTTAAAATTGCTTTTTAAACTGTTTCTCTATTAAAAAAGTAAATTATCCGAAATTATTGTGAGGTAGAATTATTTTCGCATTTTCTGGAATAACTTCACTTCCAAATGAAAAATTTGGCTCAAAATACGCGTTTAACCATCAAATTCAAGCTTAAAACAATGGAAAAACCATTCCTAACGAATGTTTTGATCGAAACAGGTGATTATTTTCATCAAGTTCATTTCCTGACGTATTTTTCATTGAAAACCCGCATTAAAGACGGCAAAACAACCCAAATTCTTCTTAAAATTGCTTTTTAGGGCTGTTTCTCTATCAAAAAAGTAAATTATCCAAAATGATTGTGAGAGAATTATTTTCGCATTTTCTGGAATAACTTCACTTCCAAATGAAAATATGGCTTGAAATACGCGTTTAACCATCAAATTCAAGCTTAAACAATGGAAAAACCATTCCTAACGAATGTTTTGATCGAAAACTGGTGATTATTTTCATCAAGTTCATTTCCTGGCGTATTTTTGATTGAAAACCGCATTAAAGACGGCAAAACAACCCAAATTCTTCTTAAAATTGCTTTTTAGACTGTTTATCTATCAAAAAAGTAAATTATCCGAAATTATTGTGAGAGAATTATTTTCGCATTTTCTGGAATAACTTCACTTCCAAATGAAAATATGGCTTGAAATACGCGTTTAACCATCAAATTCAAGCTTAAACAATGGAAAAACCATTCCTAACGAATGTTTTGATCGAAACTGGTGATTATTTTAATCAAGTTCATTTCCTGGCGTATTTTTGATTGAAACCCGCATTAAAGACGGCAAAAACAACCCAAATTCTTCTTAAAAGTACTTTTAGACTTGTTCTCTAGTAAAAAAGTAAATTATCCGAAATTATTGTAAGATAGAATTATTTTCGCATTTTCTGGAATAACTTCACTTCCAAATGAAAAGTTGGTTTGAAATACGCGTTTAACGAACAAATTCAAGCTTATAACAATGGAAAAACCATTCCTAACGTATGTTTTGATCGAAATTGGAAATTATTTTTCATCAAGTTCATTTCCTGGCGTATTTTTGATTGAAACCCGCATTAAAGACGGCAAAACAACCCAAATTCTGCTTGAAAGTGCTTTTTAGACTTGTTCTCTAAAAAAAAGTAAATTATCCGAAATTATTGTAAGATAGAATTATTTTCGCATTTTCTGGAATAACTTCACTTCCAAATGAAAAGTTGGCTTGAAATACGCGTTTAACGAACAAATTCAAGCTTATAACAATGAAAAACCAATTCTAACGAATGTTTTGATCGAAATTGGAAATTATTTTCATCAAGTTCATTTCCTGGCGTATTTTGATTGAAAACCGCATTAAAGACGACAAACAACCCACATTCTTCTTAAAAGTGCTTTTTAGACTTGTTCTCTAGTAAAAAAGTGAATTATCCGAAATAATTGTACGGGAGAATTATTTTCGCATTTTCTGGAATAACTTCACTTCCAAATGAAAATTATGCTTGAGACACGCGTTTAACGAACAAATTCAAGCTTATAACAATGGAAAAACCATTCCTAATGAATGTTTTGATCGAAATTGGAAATTATTTCCATCAAGTTCATTTCCTGGCGTATTTTTGATTGAAAACCGCATTAAAGACGGCAAAACAACCCAAATTCTTCTTAAAAGTGCTTTTTAGACTTGTTCTCTAGTAAAAAAGTAAATTATCCGAAGTTAATGTAAGATATAATTATTTCGCATTTTCTGAATAACTTCACTTCCAAATGGAAATTTGGCTTGAAATACGCGTTTAAACGAACAAATTCAAGCTTATAACAATGGAAAAACCATTCCTAACGAATGTTTTGATCGAAATTTGAAATTATTTTCATCAAGTTCATTTCCTGGCGCATTTTGATTGAAAACCGCATTAAAGACGGAAAACAACCCAAATTCTTCATAAAAGTGCATTTTAGACTTGTTCTCTAGTAAAAAATAATTTTTTCGAAATTATTGTAAGATAGAATTATTTTCGCATTTTCTGGAATAACTTCACTTCCAAATGAAAAGTTGGCTTGAAATACGCGTTTAACGAACAAATTCAAGCTTATAACAATGGAAAAACCATTCCTAACGTATGTTTTGATCGAAATTGGAAATTATTTTCATCAAGTTCATTTCCTGGCGTATATTTGATTGAAAACCGCATTAAAGACGGCAAAACAACCCAAATTCTTCTTAAAAGTGCTTTTTAGACTTGTTCTCTAGTGAAAAAGTAAATTATCCGAAATTATTGTAAGATAGAATTTTTTTCGCATTTCTGGAATAACTTCACTTCCAAATGAAAAGGTGGCTTGAAATACGCGTTTAACGAACAAATTCAAGCTTAAAACAATGGAAAAACCATTCCTAACGAATGTTTTGATCGAATTTGGAAATTATTTTCATCAAGTTCATTTCCTGGCGTATTTTTGATTGAAAACCGCATTAAAGACGACAAACAACCCAAATTCTTCTTAAAAGTGCTTTTTAGACTTGTTCTCTAGTAAAAAAGTAAATTATCCGAAATTATTGTAAGATAGAATTATTTTCGCATTTTCTGGAATAACTTCACTTCCAAATGAAAAGTTGGCTTGAAATACGCGTTTAAACGAACAAATTCAAGCTTAAAACAATGGAAAAATCATTCCTAACGAATGTTTTGATCGAAATTGGAAATTATTTTCATCAAGTTCATTTCCTGGCGTATTTTTGATTGAAAACCGCATTAAAGACGACAAACAACCCAAATTCTTCTTAAAAGTGCTTTTTAGACTTGTTCTCTAGTAAAAAAGTAAATTATCCGAAATTATTGTAAGATAGAATTATTTTCGCATTTTCTGGAATAACTTCACTTCCAAATGAAAAGTTGGCTTGAAATACGCGTTTAACGAACAAATTCAAGCTTAAAACAATGGAAAAATCATTCCTAACGAATGTTTTGATCGAATTTTGGAAATTATTTCATCAAGTTCATTTCCTGGCGTATTTTTGATTGAAAACCCGCATTAAAGACGACAAACAACCCAAATTCTTCTTAAAAGTGCTTTTTAGACCTTGTTCTCTAGTAAAAAAGTAAATTATCCGAAATTATTGTAAGATAGAATTATTTTCGCATTTTCTGGAATAACTTCACTTCCAAATGAAAAGGTGGCTTGAAATACGCGTTTAACGAACAAATTCAAGCTTAAAACAATGGAAAAATCATTCCTAACGAATGTTTTGATCGAATTTGGAAATTATTTTTCATCAAGTTCATTTCCTGGCGTATTTTTGATTGAAAACCGCATAAAGACGACAAACAACCCAAATTCTTCTTAAAAGTGCTTTTTAGACTTGTTCTCTAGTAAAAAAGTAAATTATCCGAAATTATTGTAAGATAGAATTTTTTTCGCATTTTCTGGAATAACTTCACTTCCAAATGAAAAGGTGGCTTGAAATACGCGTTTAACGAACAAATTCAAGCTTAAAACAATGGAAAAATCATTCCTAACGAATGTTTTGATCGAATTTGGAAATTATTTTCATCAAGTTCATTTCCTGGCGTATTTTTGATTGAAAACCGCATTAAAGACGACAAACAACCCAAATTCTTCTTAAAAGTGCTTTTTAGACTTGTTCTCTAGTAAAAAAGTAAATTATCCGAAATTATTGTAAGATAGAATTATTTCGCATTTTCTGGAATAACTTCACTTCCAAATGAAAAGTTGGCTTGAAATACGCGTTTAACGAACAAATTCAAGCTTAAAACAATGGAAAAATCATTCCTAACGAATGTTTTGGTCGAATTTGGAAATTATTTTCATCAAGTTCATTTCCTGGCGTATTTTTGATTGAAAACCGCATTAAAGACGACAAACAACCCAAATTCTTCTTAAAAGTGCTTTTTAGACTTGTTCTCTAGTAAAAAAGTAAATTATCCGAAATTATTGTAAGATAGAATTTTTTTCGCATTTTCTGGAATAACTTCACTTCCAAATGAAAAGTTGGCTTGAAATACGCGTTTAAACGAACAAATTCAAGCTTATAACAATGGAAAAAATCATTCCTAACGAATGTTTTGATCGAAATTGGAAATTATTTTCATCAAGTTCATTTCCTGGCGTATTTTTGATTGAAAAACCGCATTGAAGACCGCAAAATCACCCAAAATCTTCTTAAAAGTGCTTTTTAGACTTGTTCTCTAGTAAAAAAGTAAATTATCCGAAATTATTGTAAGATAGAATTATTTTCGCATTTTCTGGAATAACTTCACTTCCAATGAAAAGTTGGCTTGAAATACGCGTTTAAACGAACAAATTCAAGCTTATAACAATGGAAAAACCATTCCTAACGTATGTTTTGATCGAAATTGGAAATTATTTTCATCAAGTTCATTTCCTGGCGTATATTTGATTGAAAACCGCATTAAAGACGGCAAAACAACCCAAATTCTTCTTAAAAGTGCTTTTTAGACTTGTTCTCTAGTAAAAAAGTAAATTATCCGAAATTATTGTAAGATAGAATTATTTTCGCATTTTCTGGAATAACTTCACTTCCAAATGAAAAGTTGGCTTGAAATACGCGTTTAACGAACAAATTCAAGCTCATAACAATGGAGAAACCATTCCTAACGAATGTTTTGATCAAAATTGGAATTTATTTTCATCAAGTTCATTTCCTGGCGTATTTTTGATTGAAAACCGCATTAAAGACGGCAAAACAACCCAAATTCTTCTTAAAAGTGCTTTTTAGACTTGTTCTCTAGTAAAAAAGTAAATTATCCGAAATTATTGTAAGATAGAATTATTTTCGCATTTTCTGGAATAACTTCACTTCCAAATGAAAAGCATGCTTGAAATACGCGTTTAACGAACAAATTCAAGCTTATAACAATGGAAAAACCATTCCTAACGAATGTTTTGATCGAAATTGGAAATTATTTTCATCAAGTTCATTTCCTGGCGTATTTTTGATTGAAAACCGCATTAAAGACGGCAAAACAACCCAAATTCTTCTTAAAATTGCTTTTTAGACTTGTTCTGTAGTGAGAAAGTAAAATATCCGAAATTATTGTACGATAGAATTATTTTCGCATTTTCTGGAATAACTTCACTTCCAAATGAAAATTATGCTTGAGACACGCGTTTAACGAACAAATTCAAGCTTATAACAATGGAAGAACCATTCCTAACGAATGTTTTGATCGAACTTGGAAATTATTTTCATCAAGTTCATTTCCTGGCGTATTTTTGATTGAAAACGTATTAAAGACGGCAAAACAACCCAAATTCTTCTTAAAATTGCTTTTTAGACTTGTTCTGTAGTGAGAAAGTAAAATATCCGAAATTATTGTAAGATAGAAATTATTTTCGAATTTTCTGGAATAACTTCACTTCCAAATGAAAAGTTGGCTTGAAACGCGTTTAACGAACAAATTCAAGCTTATAACAATGGAAAGACCATTCCTAATGAATGTTATGATCGAAAATGGAAATTATTTCCATCAAGTTCATTTCCTGGCGTATTTTTGATTGAAAACCGCATTAAAGACGGCAAAACAACCCAAATTCTTCTTTAAAGTGCTTTTTAGACTTGTTCTCTAGTAAAAAAGTAAATTATCCGAAGTTAATGTAAGATATAATTATTTTCGCATTTTCTGGAATAACTTCACTTCCAAATGAAAATTTGGCTTGAAATACGCGTTTAACGAACAAAATCAAGCTTATAACAATGGAAAAAACCATTCCCAACGTATGTTTTGATCGAAATTGGAAATTATTTTCATCAAGTTCATTTCCTGGCGTATTTTTGATTGAAAACCGCATTAAAGATGGCAAAACAACCCAAATTCTTCTTAAAAGTACTTTTTAGACTTGTTCTCTAGTAAAATAGTAAATTATCCGAAATTATTGTAAGAGAATTATTTTCGCATTTTCTGGAATAACTTCACTTCCAAATGAAAAGTTGGCTTGAAATACGCGTTTAACGAACAAATTCAAGCTCATAACAATGGAGAAACCATTCCTAACGAATGTTTGATCAAAATTGGAATTTATTTTCATCAAGTTCATTTCCTGGCGTATTTTTGATTGAAAACCGCATTAAAGACGGCAAAACAACCCAAATTCTTCTTAAAAGTGCTTTTTAGACTTGTTCTCTAGTAAAAAAGTAAATTATCCGATATTATTGTAAGATATAATTATTTTCGCATTTTCTGGAATAACTTCACTTCCAAATGAAAAGCATGCTTGAAATACGCGTTTAACGAACAAATTCAAGCTTATAACAATGGAAAAACCATTCCTAACGAAAGTTTTGATCGAAATTGGAAATTATTTTCATCAAGTTCATTTCCTGGCGTATTTTTGATTGAAAACCGCATTAAAGACGGCAAAACAACCCAAATTCTTCTTAAAATTGCTTTTTAGACTTGTTCTGTAGTGAGAAAGTAAAATATCCGAAATTATTGTACGATAGAATTATTTTCGCATTTTCTGGAATAACTTCACTTCCAAATGAAAATTATGCTTTGAGACACGCGTTTAACGAACAAATTCAAGCTTATAACAATGGAAGAACCATTCCTAACGAATGTTTTGATCGAACTTGGAAATTATTTTCATCAAGTTCATTTCCTGGCGTATTTTTGATTGAAAACCGTATTAAAGACGGCAAAACAACCCAAATTCTTCTTAAAATTGCTTTTTAGACTTGTTCTGTAGTGAGAAAGTAAAATATCCGAAATTATTGTAAGATAGAATTATTTTCGAATTTTCTGGAATAACTTCACTTCCAAATGAAAAGTTGGCTTGAAACGCGTTTAACGAACAAATTCAAGCTTATAACAATGGAAAAACCATTCCCAACGAATGTTTTGATCGAAATTTGAAATTATTTTCATCAAGTTCATTTCCTGGCGTATTTTGATTGAAAACCGCATTAAAGACGGCAAAACAACCCAAATTCTTTTTAAAAGTGCTTTTTAGACTTGTTCTCTAGTAAAAAATAATTTTTTCGAAAATATTGTAAGATAGAATTATTTTCGCATTTTCTGGACTAACTTCACTTCCAAATGAAAATTTGGCTTGAAATACGCGTTTAACGAACAAATTCAAGCTTATAACAATGGAAAAACCATTTCTAACGAATGTTTTGATCGAAATTGGAAATTATTTTCATCAAGTTCATTTTCTGGCGTATTTTTGATTGAAAACCGCATTAAAGGCGGCAAAACAACTCAAATTCTTTTTGAAAGTGCTTCTTAGACTTGTTCCCTAGTAAAAAAGTAAATTTTCCGAAATTATTGTAAGATAGAATTATTTTCGCATTTTCTGGAATCACTTCACTTCCAAATGAAAAGTTGGCTTGAAATACGCGTTTAACGAACAAATTTAAGCTTATAACAATGGAAAAACCATTCCTAACGAATGTTTTGATCGAAAATGGAAATTATTTTCATCGAGTTCATTTCCTGGCGTATTTTTGATTGAAAACCGCATTAAAGACGGCAAAGCAACCCAAATTCTTTTTGAAAGTGCTTTTTAGACTTGTTTTCTAGTAAAAAAGTAAATTATCCGAAATTATTGTGAGATAGAATTATTTTCACATCATCTGGAATAACTTCACTTCCAAATGAAAAGTTGGCTTGAAACGCGTTTAACGAACAAATTCAAGTTTATAACAATGGAAAAACCATTCCTAATGAATGTTTTGATCGAAAATGGAAATTATTTCCATCAAGTTCATTTACTGGCGTATTTTTGATTGAAAACCGCATTAAAGACGGCAAAACAACCCAAATTCTTCTTTAAAGTGCTCTTTAGACTTGTTCTCTAGTAAAAAAGTAAATTATCCAAAATTATTGTAAGATAGAATTATTTTCGCATTTTCTGGAATAACTTCACTAACTCGAATTTTGGAAATTATTTTTATCAAGTTCATTTCCTGGCGTATTTTTGATTGAAAACAGCATTAAAGATTGCGGTCTTTAATGCTGTTTTGCCGTCTTTAATGCCCCAAATTCTTCTTTAAAGTGCTATTTAGACTTGTTCTCTAGTAAAAAAGTGAATTTTCCGAATTATTGTAAGATAGAATTATTTTCGCATTTTCTGGAATAACTTCACTTCCAAATGAAAAGTTGGCTTGAAATACGCGTTTAACGAACAAATTCAAGCTTATAACAATGGAAAAACCATTTCTAACGAATGTTTTGATCGAAATTGGAAATTATTTTCATCAAGTTCATTTCCTGGCGTATTTTTGATGGAATACGGCATTAAAGACGGCAAAACAACCCAAATTCTTTTTAAAAGTGCTTTTTAGACTTAATTGTTCTCTAGTAAAAAAGTAATTTTTCCGAAATTATTTTAAGATAGAATTATTTTCGCATTTTCTGGAATAACTTCACTTCCAAATGAAAAGTTGGGTTGAAATACGCGTTTAACGAACAAATTCAATCTTATAACAATTAGTCCGGAGGCTGAGGCTCTTTTTTCCAAATCATTAATAACAAGCTAGTTTTTTCAGTACAGCTTCATTTCACCGAGACGCCCAACTTTTTTCTCACGAAAATTGCGAAAACAGGTAGCTAACATACTGCGCAGGTATAAATCATGTCGATTATGAAAATTAAATTAATAACAGTTAGTTTTTTAGCTAAATGTTGAGATAATTTTATGAATAATTTGAAACAACATTTGTCCGACAAAATAAAGGGTTTGGTTTATGATGTCCCCCTCCTCAAACATGTAGCAATTACGTTGAATTAAAAATGATTAATAACAAGTTGATTTTTTCAATGTAGGTTGGTAAATATTATTACAATTAAATGGTCACACTGTCCTACAAATAAACAGGTAACTATTTTCAGTCCTACACTCAAAAGTTGTCGATTTCATGATTTAACTTTTTTCATTAATAACCGGCTTAATCTTCGTAAGCATCTTCATTTTGATAAGACGCCCAAATTTTCTTTTGCGAAAATTCCAAAAACAGGTAGCTAACAGAGTGCGCAGGTGAAAAACATGTCTATTTAGTGATCATACAAATGTAAATAATAACAGTTAATTTTGTAGTTAAATGTTGAGATAGTTTCATAAATAATATGAAATAACATTTGTCCGACAAAATAAATGGTTTGATCTAGGCTGTTCCCCCTCTCAAATATGTAGCAGATACGTTACATAAAAAATGATTTATAACCAGTTGATTTTTTTAATGTAGCTTAGTAAATATTACTACATTTAAATGGTTACACTGTCCTACAAATGAAGAGGTACATTTCTTCAGTCCTACACTCAAAAGTTGTCGACTTCACGGTAATACTTTATTCATCAATCTTCGTATTCATAATACGCCTAACTTTTCTATTGCGAAAAGTTGTAAAAGTAGTAGCTACTTAGAGTGAGCAGATGTAAAAGGCGTTGATTAGGTGATTATGCAAATGTAATTATTAACAGTTAACAGTTAATTTTTCAGGTAAATTATGAGATAATTTTATAAATAATTCGAAATTCGATTTGAACCACAAAATAAATGGTTTGGTCTGCAGTGTCCCCTTTCTCAAAAATAGTAGCAATAACTGGCTCATAAAAAACGATTTATAACCAGTTGATTTTTTTACTGTAGTTTGGTAAATATAACTACAATTGAATGGTCACATTGTCCTAAAGAGGTAAGATTTCTCAGTCCTACATTCGAGAATTTCGAAAATAGCCTTATGCATATTATACGTAAATATGTACAGGGCTTTCATTTCAAAACTTGCTACCCACGTTATCTGCGTAAAGAGACAGATTTTTAGAAATCGCCGAAACACGTCAACAAATTTATGGAGGGGGTACCTACGTTTTTTACGTAAAACTGGACTTCGTCCCCTTCAACCCCCAGCCCCCAGGGCCCAGGTGGTAGGGGCAAAGTCCAGTTTTCGGTAAAAGACATTCCCTTTTAACAAATTTGTTGACGTGTTCAGGCGATTTCCAGAAATCTGTCTCTTTACGCAGATAACGTGGATAGCAAGTTTCGAAATGAAAGCCCCTGTATGTACAGTTGCGATCAAAAAAAAGTAGTACAAAAATTATTAACCCCAATTTGAGCTCCCGGTGTAACATACAAAATTTTGACAAGCAATGATATATCCTAGGTTAGAAACGGGTGGAAAAATGTCAAAGTGATGTCATCTGAAGCTTTCTAGGTTAAAAACTTGTCAAAAATGCCAAAAATATATCATTTTTGGTTATGAATTATATTAATGTATAATAGACCAGGAGATTTTGGAGATTTTTCTTGTACTACTTTTTTTTGATCGCAACTGTACATACGGCCTCGTATCTCTTACCGTTTTCCAGATCCCCATACTGGCCTTCCTTATCTTGGACACACATAAAAGTAAAAAAATATTGAATCATTTACCTGTTCACATAAGAGAAATAAAAGAACTAAGGCCCAGTTGTACAATCTTGGTTCAAAGCAGAGTTCAGCTGAACTCGATTGGTACTTGAACTTCCCCATTTGAAATGCATTGCTGTCAAAATTGATAGAATTTGATTAATAGCTAACAGAAAATTCAAGTACCAATCGAGTTCAGTTGAACTTTGTTTTGAACCGAGATTGTACAACTGGGTCTAAGAAGGTTTAAAACCGCTTTGAAAAGTTTTTTGTGCAAAAAAGCATATTATAGTTTACAAGAATTTTTTGATGATAATAGTTTAGGATAACCTGGTTTGTATTTTTTTGAGCAAAAATTTTACTATGGATAAATGTTGAGAGGTGCTGTTGACAAATATTTTTTTTTTTTTTGTTTTTTCAACTACTGTATTGGATATTTTTGATTTTGTGTATTTATTTTGACTGTTGTAATTATTTTATTTATTCACTTGTTTAAATGTTTTACTCTAGTACCTATTTAGGAACTAAAGCTTCGTCAATTGAATATTATTTTTGGTTTTTCGGACAATAAAGTATATTTTGATTTGATTTGATTTGACATTGTATTTATATACAATATTCGATTCAAGCCAGCTTTATAAAATTTCAAGTATACGTATTCAATCATGAATAACCATTTCTAATGCGAAAATCGCAACAAACAGGGACAAAGAACACACTAATGTGGTCAAAATTACATATGATTATAAAGCCTATACTTCATATTAATATAACTTCTCATCGAATACGTTTTTCAACGGGTACATACTTTTAGTCGCACTAGCGATAACTGCCTACTTTTTTGTAGGACATTGATTAATTTCGATAGAAAATATGTTAATCTATCATGTGGCTTTTGTGACCTACAGTTATTAATGAGAAAAATATTACCGTGAAGTCGACAACTTTTGAGTGTAGGACTGGAAAAAGTTACCTCTGTATTTGTAGGACAGTGTGACCATTTAATTGTAGTAATAGAGAGATATCGGTAACCCGAATAGGTTCATGCAGTATTAGCGCCTACGTTATTTTGACATTAAACCTATGCGCGATTCGATTTTTAACACTACGTACTAAAATAACGTTACCGCATAACGTAATTTGCCAAGCATTTACGTTAAGCGCTATTTCGAATAACGTCTAAAAATAACGCCGGGGAATAATAGGTTATGCTATGTTTATTGTTTATTTTATTATTTTTGATGTGTTCAAGTGAATATGGATTGTTCAAAAAATAGTAAAAAAGCAAATCCTCTGTCCCTGACCAAGAACAACAGACAACACAAATCAAATCGCAACAAGGAACAAGTTAGGCTACGGTTATAAAATAACGGATGCGAACAGGCAAATTTTACGTTAAACTGTTTTCCGATAACTCTAATTTGAAAGTATGATACCGCTTTACTTTTAAAAAAATAACTCCTGACGTTATTACCGTCCATACGCGCTATCTGTTTTACCGATATCTCTCTAATATTCACTAAGCTACAGTGAAAAAATCAACTGGTTATTAATCATTTTTTATGTAACGTAATTGCTACATGTTTGAGGGAGGGGACATCATGGACCAAACCCTTTATGTTGTCGGACAAATGTTGTTTCAAATTGTTCATAAAATTATCTCAACATTTAGCTAAAAAACTAACTGTTATTAATTAAATTTTCATAATCACCAAATCGACATGTTTTACACCTGCGCAGTATGTTAGCTACCTGTTTTCGCAATTTTCGTGAGACAAAAGTTGGGCGTCTCGGTGAAATGAAGCTGCATTGAAAAAACTAGCTTGTTATTAATGATTTGGAAAAAAGGGCCTCGGCCCCCGGACTATTTAGGAAATTTTCCAATTTTAATTGAGAATAGTTAAATGTTATTCAGAATGCGTTAATTATTATTGACAATAGTTATATGTAATTGAGAAACCATCAAATGTAATTGAGAAAACGTTAAATGTAATTGTGAATGCGTTAATTGTATTTTAGAAAACATCAAAATAAATTCAGAATAGGTCAAAAGAAATTCAGATCATGCAAATTCGAAACTGTGTAAAATAATTAAGCAATCCGTATCCGATATCCCCATAAATTTTCACGAATTTGTGGCACCTTGTATATAAAATTTTCGAATCTTCATTATCTCAACTTTATTTTACCTATTTTGAATGTCATTTGATGCTTTCTGAATTACTTTTAACGTTTTTTCAATTACATTTGACGCTTTCTCAATTACATTTGACTATTCTCGAATACATTTAATGAATTCTGAATATTAGCTGCTTACGATCAAGCACTTTTCTTACCTAAGTTAAAGTTAGTTTCTTAGCTGAGCTAAGTTGTTTGATCGTACGCGCAATTCATATCGCGTTATTTTGTATATGTGATCTGTTCCATCGACTGGTATATTTAAAATTATTATTTCCTCGTCGTTAAATTCAAAACTGACAAAGTTCCTGTTCCAACGACCAACTTTCAACAAAACAAAAATAAAGAAATATAACCTCAATTTAGAAATTATTAAACGTGAAAAATTCAAAAAATGCGTACTTCGCGCCAACTTAGGTCAGCTAAGTTATCTCAGTTAAACATCCGGGTGTCTCAGGAGGAGTAAGAGGGGAGGGGAGATTCTAACTTAGTTGTGACAAATCGTACGCGCAACTTAGTTAGATTCTTCAAGTTAGGTAAGAAAAGTGCTTGATCGTAAGCAGCTATTATTTTACTATTCTCGCAACTACATTTAAGGCTTTCTCAATTACATTTGACTATTCTCAATTACAATTGACGCTTTCTGAATTACAATTGGAAATAAAGATGTAGACTTTTCATGAATGAAACACTTTGAAATGCATGCCTGTGGTTGTCAGCGGACAGCGGGAATGAGAGGGGGAACCACAAAGCTTCTGCCGCCAGACCGCGCTTTCTTGTGTTTAAACGGCTCTTGTTAGTTTATTATACAAATCAAATCAAATTTATTCTTAAGTTACACAAAATATCGGTTTTTTACACGTCAATAGTACAATAGATACAAAAAATAATAACATATAACCAGAGCTGTCAGAAAAAAGTATCTTAGTTACTTTACAGTATCTTAGTTACTTTATAGTATCTAAGATACTGTATCTTAAATACTTTTCATTTTTGGCAAAAGTATCTAGTATCTTAGTTACTTTTCAGAAGGATCTGTAACTTGTATCTTAAAAAAGTATCTTAGATACCGAAAAGTATCTGAGAAACTTAAAAGTATCTTAGATACTGAAAAGTATCTAAGATACTGAAAAGTATCTTAGATACTGAAAAGTATCTTAGATACTGAAAAGTATCTTAGATCCTGGAAAGTATCTTAGATACTGAAATTGACCTATCTAAGTTAACGAAAAGTATTAAATTTACCGTGAAAAAAGTTCCTTCAGACGTTCACCAAACCCCACACAACAAGATGGAACTGGTTCAAACTACTTCAAACAGAATCAAGCTTACGTTTCATGTATTATTCATTTGTACTCACCCACCGCTCTGTGGAGACAGTTTTACCGTCTAGCTCTAGACAAAGCAACAAGACTATCTATATACTAGCAAGGCAAAGCAAGCAAATAGTGTACTGCCTTTGGATAGGAATCAGATCAATTTTAATCATAAGGTAGCAGACAAGAAAACCAACACGATTATCGTCATAGTCATACCACTTATTTAGCTATGGTTTGTATAGAGTATAGACTTTCATAAGTGTCATAAAATATAAAACACAGATAACAAATACACACTAAGCTCTTAAAAATGTAGGTGTTTTGTTTTCTTTATTTATGCAATTATGCATTTTATTTTTGCTTGTGTTGTCTTGATTGATACCATTTATTTAATAATTTCGTGTTACGTTAGTTGTGAAGCCATGACCCTGATTTTCAAATAAATTTTTTTGGTTTTTGGAAAATTAGTTTTTTTAGAAAATACAATTATTGATTTATTTGCAGACTGTAGACAGTGGTAATGCGCGTATTACATCTGTGTATTTTTCCGTGTATTTATTCATGTAGTTCAGGGTGCCAACATTATTTTGTTTTTTTCATAATGCGGATTTATGTTGCGTTTGAAGTTTTTCGGTTGTCACCCTGAACTACATGAATAAATACACAGAAAAATACACAAATGTAATACGGGCATAAGAGTTTAAATACAGATTATACTTTTTTTTTTAATAAGTGCAGTTAGTATAAACTCATTTAAAAAAAGGGTTGAATGACAGCTGTTAACTGTAAAAGCTCACGTCGCGATTTGTCCATTATACCTATTCTATAAAAATTTAACTATGATTTGTGATTGTAACTGTGATAACTTTCTAGTGTCTTGTGATTTTGACCCTTCTCGAATTTGGGATTTTTGAACTATAACAATTTTTGTTTTAAAATTTTCAAATTGAACCCGAAACCTGTAGAACAAATATACACCCATAACCCATAGCTTAATCGGTTTTTCCACTCACTATTTGGAAATAATAATAAAGTATCTTAATAAGTATCTTATTAAGTATCTTAAAAAGTAACTTAGATACGTATTTAAGATCCTTTTTTCAATGAGTAACTAAATACCCGAAGTAACTTCAGATACTTTTTCCAAAAGTAACTTATCTTGTAACTAGATACTTTTCAAAAGTATCTTTGACAGCTCTGCATATAACACTCAATTTATACAAAATAAGAAAAGCATATACTAAATAAATACATGAAACACATAAGGTACATAACATTTAAAATATTTCTGTGTCCAGGAATTTCTCCATACTGTAATAGGCCCCCTCTATGAGGGGCTGTTTCACGTAGGCATCAAAAGATTTTTAAGACATACTCCTATCATGATTTAGCAGTTTGTTGTAACATACCGGACAATAATAATTGATTGATACACGAGATCGTTCCAATCTGTGAAAATCGACCCTTATATTATCCCCGCGTCTAGTTAAGTAATCATGAAAGAGCTATTGTTATTATAATATTCAATGTTTTTCCTACAGTAAAGAACACACTCGTAGATATACCGGCTTGGTATTGTCAAGATTTTTAACTGAATAAACTTTTCTTTTACATCATCTCTATATCTGAGCCCCGCCACAATACGCACAGCCCTTCTCTGCAGTGCAAATATACGCTTGGCATGTGCTGAATGCCCCCATGTCACAGACAGCGATGAACTGGAACAATGCAAGAAATGTCTGTTCTAATGCGCCTTCCGGAAGCACACGAGACAAGTTTTTTAGCAGAAAAATACTTTCAGTCAGTCGTTCTGTGTGGTTCACATGAATTTCGAATTTTAGTGTAGGATCAAAATACACTCCAAGAAATTTCACTTCCTCGACATTTTCATTCATTTCTCTGAGTCCATATGCCATATTCACAGTTTTTGTTTTATTTGAAGTTGGTCTACTGGAAACAAACCACTTCTTTAGATCATCCATCTTTGCATTTATGCTTACTTCAACTCTTCCAGATTTACCCCTTTCTGAATCACTGTATCATCAGCAAACAGTGAAAACTTAGTATCTGGTGATGCGTTACTTATATCATTTATATATATGAGAAAGAGTAGTGGCCCTAAAAACTGTTTTTTTCAAAATATACATATAGTTGTTCTTTCATAAGGTATTAGTACACCTTCGACAGTACTGGTAACAACGATATTGGGCGGTAGTTATTTAGATTGCTTTTTTCTCCCTTTTTATAGATAGGTATCACCTTTGCATTTTTAAAGCTACTTATTGAAAATAGATCGGCATATAATTGATACGAAAGAAAGCCAATTAAATTTGCCGGTTTTGTATGTATGTGAAACGAATTTACTCACCTGTCAGATTTTTGTGTTACGCTCTTATTCAAAACTATACGGAAATCATTTCAAATGAAAGTTAGGTATCTTTAAAAAATATATATTGATTCAGGACAGACTTGTACAGACACATTTTTTTTTTAATTTTATTTTTTTGCATATCAACATTTTAGGCGGTTTACACTATTACTTGAAAAAATCAAATGAATATGACAAAAAGCATATACTTATACATATATTTTCACAATAATTAATAAAGAAAATTCTCAACTAAACAACAATTTGTAAAAATACATCCCAATAAAAACAAATACAATCACAGTTATCAGACAAAATTAGTAGTGATACCTCCGAGACAAGAGATTCTTGCCTCGTCGAGACAAGAGACCGATTTTCTCTGAAAAATTCACTTTGAAACAAGACGAGAAAATACTTTTCCCTGTCGACAATTTCTCATTTCTCTGGTTCTCTCGAGCAATATAAATGTATTATTATATTGGTTTTATTTGAATGACAAAAATAACTTGATAAATAATGTTTTATTTTATGTGTTCAAATAACTTTCTGTCTAAATTTTTAGCAAAATATAACGTCAAATCAAAACAACGGTCAATTGTATTTTGGTCAAAGTGCTATAAATCATTCGCGTCGTGTTGTTGTGAATATATTCTACACATGAATAGCCTATTCACATCATATGGATGGTTATTTTCCATACCCTAATTTTATTTTTCTAACAACAATAATTATTTAGTCATCATCAATTATCATAATTATATTTTTCTAGGCCCTAGATAAAGTTGTTTGTAAACAAGTAATTGTGAAATTAAAACCTAATTTGTTTATTGATATTCAAATCAATTTAATGTCGTTTGTAACTGAAAACAACCCCATTAATGCCCGATTGCACCATCTCTCTTAACTGAGGCTTAACGATAACTATCCCTTAAATTGACAGTTTTGCATGGAAAAATGTCACTTTAAGGAATAGTTATCTCTAAGCCTCGGTTAAAAGAGACGGTACAATCGGGCATAAGCTGTTTAATGTTTATTTCATTTAGTATTCAATTTAATATCGTTTGTAACTAAAAACAACACCATTAAGCTGTTTAATGTTTATTCCATTAAGATTACAATTAGTATTCAATTTAATATCGTTTGTAACTAAAAACAACATCATTAAGCTGTTTAATATTTATTTCATTAGGATTACGATTAGTATTTAGGAAGCAGGAACCAACATGAAAACACACTAGAGTTAGAACCTTCGTAGCGAGTAAGAGTTTTGTACCATAACAACAATAAAGATATTTCTCCCAGACAAAAGTAAAAGTTATTTTGAAGTTATTAAAACTCAAAGTTGTGACAGTGATCATAACATTGGTGACCGGATCACAACATTGGTGGCAGCGGATCACAACAGTGTTTCTAAAAGATAGTAGGCGAGTTTAAATGTTCTTAGTGGCTCGCATTTTTTTTATTACATTTATTAATTTCAATAGTAGATTTTTAGTCAATGGGTCACTTTCACATTTTTCAAAAACATTTTAAAATAATTGAGTTAATCATTCTTATAACATATCTATACTTTTGCTAAAAAAAAACGCTAATTTTTAGAAATAAAACGATTTGAAAATCGAATGTTTAAACTGCTGCGAAATCGCGGGCTCGGAAAGTGACGTCACTTTCCGGAAAATGACGTCACTTTCCGGAAAATGCGCGGATACCTTATTTCCCATTGGTTAATCATTAAAATACTCACAACCTAAAAACTATTTTCGTCCTTTACTACGTTATAAAAAAAAGGATAGGTACAATCGTTGAACTCATTTAAAGTTCGTATTGTGGCGCTGCGCCCTCGCCAGGCCGCACTGAATAAAACCTGAAATCTAGAAAATACTGCCTTATTCAGGAAAAGAGATTATCGCGTGTATTCTAGATTTTACAAGAATAGATTACGGGTATATAAAGGCCGGTATTAGTAGTTTCTAGTTTCAGATTGGTTATACGATTTAGATAGTGAATCTTGTAAGTGTTGTAGAGAGTTGTTTGAGTTAATTAGTGAAGTATTTAGTGTCAGAGTGTTTAGTAACGTGGAATAAATTATTGTTGTGTTAATTGGACTTTGATTTTTGAATAAACGCACCCAAGATTTCTGTCACGTACCCCAGAGACGTGACATTGGTGTCAGAAGTGAGATAATTCGAAGACTGCGAAGTGAAATCCGATTGCAGAATAGTGTGGACACCAAGTGAACACTACTGGGACAATTATTTAGTGTAAGCAGTGACAATCGCAAAAAGAGACTTAACCGAGTGTAAATTACTCCGGGAGTGACTGTATACTCGATTTTGACTGATAGTGAACTTTCAAGTAAGTTCTAGAAAATTCTATTTGGAAACCAAGGAAGATATTGAATTTGTGACTTCACCGACGTGTTTACTACAGTGTCCCCCATAATGTTCGCTAGATATGGGATTTTTTTTTATTTGTAGAATCTGGAATTTTTTCTTATGTGCGATCGATCCTGCATATCGGATTACCTAAAAGTACATCTTGACATTAGTCACGTGGTCACCGTTGTGGCAGCAAATTCGAAACTTCAGATACTTGTTTTTCGCTTAATGGATCTCTTATCAAATAATATTTTACAATTTTATTAGTGAAATAGTCCTCAATATATAATGTGTATTGGTAAAACAAACTTAAATTCTTCATTGCCATGATTCCTAGAGGATTAAATAAAAATATTCGACTAGCACATGAAACCTTTCTGTAGCAATACCCTGTATCTTGACAGTTTGTGAGATTGCCAATAACTTACTCTTGATACAACAATTATTGAAAAGAACCGTTATTGAGATTTTTTATTGATTATAGAGTTCCAAAACATGTTAGTTAACTGTCAAGATACAGGGTATTGCTACAGAAAAGTTCCATGTGCTAATCGAATATTTTTATTTAATTCTCTAGGAATGATTCCAATGAAGAATTTAACATTTAACACACATTAAATATTGAGGTCTTGGACTATTTGATAAGAGATCCATGACGAAAAACAAGTAATTTCCTGCTTTTTGTTGCTTTGGCTCCAAATTTCGCAGACAGCCCTAAAACATCACTTTTTTCAAATAACTTTTTCCGAAATTTTGCCATCTAACCCCACTTTTCGCGTTTCCATATCTAAATTTTCGAATTTGCCGCCACAAAAGTTATCACGTGACGTGACCAATGTCAAAATGTACTTTCAGGTTATCAAACATGCAGGATCGATCGCACATAAGAAAAAATTCCATATCCTACAAATAAAAAATTACCCTATACAGGGTGAATCTGAAAGTGAGGTTTTTTTTTTTTTAACAGGGTATATATCTCGCCAAAATAAGTTGTTTGGCAAAACATTGTTTACATAAAAAATTTAAGATAACGGAGGTACAGGTATTTTAGGGTTATGTGCATTAAAAATCTAATTTCAATAATCTAAGATTTAGTAGAGAAAATATGATAAAAATTATCACAAAAATTGTTCAAAATTATTTCCATTTGTATGATGCTTCATTTCCCTCCTAAATTTTGTCTGTTTCACTTTAAAACGAAAATTGATAGGTTGAAAATGAATTTTTTTCTGATGGAATAATGCAACTGTGAGTACCTATTATGGAATAAGACTCATTATGCTGGACTAATAATAGCTTTTTTGCGGCTTTTTTTTTGAGAAAATTTAAACAAAGTGATTTATAGTGGAAGTCTCCTCTAACCTCAAAATAGCTGTACCTCCGTTATCTTAATTTTTTTATATAAACAATTTCCTGCCAAACAACTTATTTTGGTGAGATATACATCCTGTTAAAAAAAAAGCCTCACTTTCGGATTCACCCTGTATGTAGCACATTTTGGCGGACACTGTATATCAATCGACATTCAGAAAAGACATTCAAGAACATTCTAGAACAATCTATTCGAGAATAAAGCAGTTATCCAATTTGTGATTTCACCGACGTGTTTGGAAGTTGGAAGTTCAATCAGAAACCTGGAAAGATATTTGGAGAAAGTTTGAGGAAAATTCCAGAATATTCTGTATATGCCTATTGAGACAATAAGCAAAAATGGAACAAGAAAAAATTGAATAACTTCTGTTGGAATGGTCAAGAGACCAAACGACTCCGCATCTTACTACAATAAAGCGTTTTCGAGTAAGGGCGGTTTGAAGTTACGAACCCCTAGGCTGTGACGTCACCCCGGTTTCGGAATCACAGTATTAACACGTGTGATAATTTTCGAAAACAAAAGTCAACGATCTCACTAGAGCAAATTTCAATCACTCAAAGTATAGAGCATGGATCACTGTCGACTGAACCAACAGAACGCTGCAATTTCGGCGGTTAGCCGGTGTGACGTCATAAGTTCCCGCAAAATTTATCTTCATAAGATATTTTCTCGGATACTATTTTGAATATAAGACTGCGGTTTTCACGAGAGATCTTAGATTTTTTTTCTTGATTCAAGTAGCTCAAGTTGTTTTTTTGGGCCACACCCCTACCCCTTTCAAGAGTGGATACTGGCAAGTAGCAATACACAAAGATGACAAAGAGAAAACCACCTTGAGTACCGGAAGCGGGTTATACCAGTTTAACGTAATGCCTTTCGGATTGTGTAATGCTCCAGCTACGTTTGAGCGACTGATGCATCTAGTTTTGCGAGGCCTTACATGGAGAACTTGCCTGGTATATTTAGATGATCATGGGAAATTCATTCCAAGAACATCTCAATAACCTGAGAGAAGTTTTTGATCGCTTCCGGAATACCAACTTAAAACGCAATCCAAATAGGTGTTTTCTATTTCAAAAGAAAGTGGAATTCTTAGGTCACATGGTATCTGAAGATGGCATACAAGTTATGGAAGGAAAGATAGATGCTGTCAGGGATTGGCCAAAACCACGCTAACTAAGAAGTTTTCTAGGATTATGTTCTTATTATCGAAGATTTATAGAAGGATTCGCTGATATAGCTGCTCCGCTTCATCGATTAACGGAAAAAAAATAATCAAAATTCAAGCGGACCCGAAAATGCGATTCGGCTCTCAGAAAATTAAAAGGAGCATTATCTACGAGCCCAGTGTTCTCCTATCCCGATTAGCAAGGCATGTTGATTTTGGACACTGGACACTACAGCAGAACCTTATCAAAGTCAGAACGACATTATTGTGTCACCACTCGCCAGAAGAGAGTTTCTTGGCTTGCCATAGTAAAAAAAGCAGTCGACCATTTCCATAAGTATCTCTACGGACGTATGTTTCTGAATTGAACAGATCACACGGCTCTAAAATGGCTTTTAGAAATGAAAGCTCCCGAAGGACAGCTTGCTAGATGGATTGAGAAATTGCAGCAATACGATTTCCTAATTAAACATCGACCTGGAAACCTGCATCAAAATGCTGACGCTAGACAGAGCGGCCATGCAAAGAAGACTGCAAGCATTCTCAAAGAATCGATATGCATGAGAAAAACACTGGTCCGGCTGTGAGAAGAACGGGTCTTAACGTTGATGATGAATGGACTACCAAACAAATAAGAGCAGATAAAGAAGCAGAGCAGGACATCGGGCGAATTCTACATCTCAAAGAAAATATAGGCCAGAATGGAGGAAAGTGTTGAACAAGAGTTTGATTTACAAGACGTTGTGGTATCAGTGGAACTCTCTGGCCGTAGAAAATGGTTTACTGAAAAGAGTTTGGGAAAGTGCCGACGAGAAATCTACTAAGAGCCAACTGGTTATTCGAAAAAATCGAGTAGAAGATCTATTGGAGGAACTATATGATGGAACTTCTGGGGCACATTTTGTTAACAAGACTTTGGACAAAATTCGGGAACGTTTTTCCTGGGTGCACTATCGTGAAGACGTTAAAAACTGGCGCCGAGAATGCGACATCTGTGCTAACAGTAGAAGGCCTAAACTAAGATCTCGGGGGCATGAAACAGTACAACGTCGGTCTCCAATTTGAAAGAAAAGCGATAGATGTTGCCGGACCGTTCCCTGAGTCAGAGCGTGGTAACAAATACATCTTGGTTATCATGGATTACTTCAGTAAATGGCCAGAAGTTTTCGCTATTCCCAATGAAGAAGCCATCACTATTGCCCAGGTGCTAGTGGACGAAGTTTTCAGTCGTCATGGTGTGCCACTAGAGTTGCATTCAGATCAGGGACGAAACTTCGAATCTGCATGTTCAAGAAAATTTGTGAGATCATGGGCATTCGTAAGACAAGGATAACACGTTTACATCCACAGTCTGATGGCATGGTAGAACGATTGAATAAAACCACAGAGGAACACCTGATAAAAGTGGTCGCAAAGAACCAGCGAGATTGGGACAAACATTTGCCTCTATTATCAATGGCTCACAGAGCAGCTGTTCACGAGTCAACAGGCGGAAATTCAGCTAAAATCGTTTTTGGAAGGGAACTCAGGGCTGGGACTCTGTATCGAAGTAGAGATATTTTCTCTATCTCTATTGACGTCTCCTCTCTATCGATTTGGACAGGCGAGAAAAAGACAGCAAGCGTCATAGCGACAGTGGCGGCTCGTGGTGTCTAAGTAACGATGGACGACAAAAATAAAAAACAGCTGTAGGCGTAATTTTTTTAGGATTTTAAGGTCATGGACTTTTCAAATGTTGCATCAAAAATATTTTTTATTTTTTCTGCAGGCTGGCCCCCACTGCATAGCGATAGAGATAACGATCTCTATCCGTTACAGAGTTCCAGCCCAGGTTACCTTGCGATCTGATGTTTGGAATACCCGAAGAAGAACGAAAAGAAATTCGAGAATATGCCGACGAAGTAAGGGCACGACTTCTGGGGATACATGATTTAGCTCGGGAACATATTCAGCTGGCCAGTGACCGAATGAAGAACAGATACGACTTGAGAGCCAATTCAGCCGGATTTCAGAAAGTGATTTGGTGTGGCTGTATAATCCAACAAGAAAGAAAGGAGTGTCGCCGAAATTGTCTTCAGCATGGGAAGGACCCCACAGAATAATCAAGAGGATTGATGATTTGGTTTATCGAGTTCAGCGCAACACCAGAAGTAAGATGAAAGTTGTACATCTGAACAGATTGACGAAATAACATGGGCCTGAAGAGGAGGGCAGTATGGAGGTGCGATTTCGCCAGGGCGCACAGAATCAAACCTGAATCTAGAAATTACTGCCTTATTCAGGAAAAGAGATTATCGCGTTCATTCTGGTTTTTACAAGAATGGATTACGGATGTATACCGGGTGTTTTTCAAAACCCGCTCACCCCTATAACTTTTTTATTTTTCCAGATAAACAAATGAAATTTGGTGTGTTTATTTATGACCCGGATGTGCATTATTTGACGTATTTAATTTTTTACTATCACTTCCTTATTTTAAATAAGACGCCAGGTAAATTTTTCCTCATTTCAATAGAAAACTACATTACGAGTACAATGACACCTCATTTGTCACTTTTTGACATTTTATCACCAAATTATTTAAATTTTTACTTTTAAATCTAGAGCACCATGAATAAGTCAAAATGCTTAATTTTGCTCCTAGGAACATGGGAAAATTTGTTTTGATCTTATTTTGTATTTTATATCCTCTACAGACTCATTCAAAGATAGTAGAAGCGCATTTTTAGAATTATATCAGTTTTTTCAAATGGAAAGGGTATGGCTCATGAGCATGTTCCAAAAGAGCGTTTTCTAACGAGCAATTCAGTACCACACAATTGCTAGTTCATCACTCAAATTAAGAATTTTTCTAGCATTCTAAATATTTTTGGAAAATTTTAGTTCAATATTTGAATAAACTAGCGATTGTGTGGTACTGAATTGTTTGTTAGAAAATGCTCTCTCGAAATATGCTAATGAGCCATACCCTTTCCATTTGAAAAAATTGATATAATTCCAAAAATGCGCTGCTACTAACTTTAAATCAGCCTTTAGAGGATATAAAATTCAAAATAAGATCAAAACAAATTTTCCCATGTTTCTAGGAGCAAAATTAAGCATTAAAGCATTTTAACTTATTCATGGCGCTCTAGATTAAAAAGTAAAAATTTAAATAATTTGGAGGTGAAATGTCAAAAAGTGACAAATGAGGTGTCATTGTACTCGTAATGTAGTTTTCTATTGAAATGAGGAAAAATTTACCTGGCGTCTTATTTAAAATAAGGAAGTTAGGGTCACTTCCGGTCAAACCGGAAGTCATAGTAAAAAATTGAATATGTCAAATAATGCACATCCGGGTCATAAATAAACACACCAAATTTCATTTGTTTATTTGAAAAAATAAAAAAGTTATAGGGGTGAGCGGGTTTTGAAAAACACCCGGTATAAAGGCCGGTGTAACCGCAATGGCATGTTCTCGGATTATTTAGAAATGACTTTCACATTTGTTTGTACAAAAAAACCAACTTTATTAACTAAAATAAATACGAAATAAAGTTAAAGGTCAAGAACGAAACAGGTTGTACGAAAGTCTCTATTGAACTCGCCGAGAGGGCGAAAGGCAAGGGTCGCTGTAGATGGCTCTGGAGCGGCGCGGTGTTGCCGGTACGCTTCATTCCGCCCACCTTGAATAGATGTCATTCAACAGGATATATTCACCTTTAGACACATAAACAAAACGCTTTATGCTTAAATCTAGTTTATACATAGAGGAAGTACATACTACAGAACTATTACTTGTTTTGCCTATGTAATTGAACTTGATACATACACAATAATGAAATATTTATAGAAACAATTTTTTTATATATATTTTAATAGGCATTATATGGAAATGGAAAATTTTATAATAATTACCTACAATACAGAACATTATCATCAAGTGACAAACAACAACGAAAAATTGTTTAATCAACAATGGTTAACCTAAGCTCCTGAGTTTTAAATATTAAATAAAGGGCATAATGCAAAAAACAGAGAAAAAAAATAAAGAAACTCTTCACCATAATATCAGGAGCATTTTCAAAATGCTAAGTGGGTTAAATGTACGTATATTAGTCCGGAATTGGTAACGCACACACCTTTCGAACTGCGCGTGTGAAAGTACCTTTCGCGGATTTAACTGTCACTACCCGTACGACTCCATCCGCACCTGGATGAATGTTCACCACTCTGCCAACTGACCACTGCAATGGAGGAAGGTTGTCGTCGACTAATAAGACCATTTTCCCAATGGTCAAGTTATCTACTGGTGAAGCCCCGTTACCTGACCGCTGTTGGACTTCCGTCAGGTAGTCTTTTGACCAGCGCTTCCAAAAATGTTGCATTATTTGTACGAGATGCTGGTATCTGGTAAGACGTCCAGTCTTGACCTCACACAAGTCTGGTTCCGGCACCGCAATCAAAGAGCTTCCAATCAGAAAATGGCCGGGGGTCAATGGATTCAAGTCATCGGGATCGGTTGATAATGGCGATAGGGGACGGGAATTCAGACAGGCCTCTACCTGCACTATAATAGTATTGAACTCCTCATATGTCAAGGACGCCTTTCCGATTACTCGACGCAAATGATACTTGACCGCCTTGACTGCTGATTCCCAAATTCCGCCGAAGTGCGGGGATCGCGGTGGAATGAAATGCCAGTGTATGTTGTCGACAGCAAAAAAATCAGCAAACACGTTTTGATTTTTACTTTGATTAAAGAACGTCGTCAGTTCGCGACTGGCACCTACAAAATTGGTGCCATTGTCTGAATAAATATGCTGACATTTACCTCTTCGCGATGTGAAGCGCTTGAATGCATTAAGAAATGCATTGGTTGAAAGATCAACCACCAATTCCAGATGTAGAGCCTTCGTGAATAAACAAATAAAAACACATAAGTAAGCCTTGACCAGCTGCTTGCTTCGTGCTAACCCTACCTTAATGTAGAACGGGCCTGCATAGTCTACGGCACAGTTTAAGAAAGGCCTGGATGGAGTCACTCTTTTTTCTGGCAGTTGACCTAATAATGTACTAGCTGTAGTGGGTTTAACCTTAAAGCATACGACACACTCTTTGAGCACTCTACGAACCTCATTTCGTCCCGCGATTGGCCAAAAGCGTGTGCGTATATGCGCTAACAATGCTTGCGGTCCCGCATGTAGAAGCTTGCGATGCTCATAGGTAATCAAAAGCTTGGTGACGACATGACCTTTCGGTAGAATTATTGGATGCTTAAAATCATAATCGAGGTTGGAATGTTTCAATCTACCGCCCACCCTCAGCAGCCCATCGTTGTCTAAAAATGGATTTAAATTTTTTAGTTTACTTTTATTGCTAACCACAGTTTTGTTCATTAACAATTTTCTCTCCTCGAAAAAAACTTGAGTTTGAGCAAGCTTGAACAAACGTTTCATAGATAAATCAAGTTCTTGACAATTCAATGGACCAGTTTGAAATGGCATTTTCAGAGCATTATTTTTAAAGCGTAAAATATATGCAACTACTCTTTGTAGCTTTAAAAATGAAGAGAATTTGAGAAACAAAGATAAGTCGGGTTCAGTGGCAATCATAATTTTACTGGTAGTTTTTCTTTCAGGGGTTTCTGCAATTTTTATTGGCATGCTAGCTGGCCAGTCATTGAAAACACGTTCTAGCCATTCAGGACCGTGCCACCATATTTTGGAATCACTCAGTTCCAATGGGTTAATACCTCTGGATATAATATCCGCTGGGTTATCTTCAGAGCGAATGTGTCTCCAATTATTTTTGTCAGTCAACTCTTGGACCTCCGCTACCCGGTTTCCGACAAATGTTTTCCATTTGTATGGTTCGTCAAGGATCCATGTGAGAGTAATGCTGGAGTCACACCAAAAAAATAATTGGTCGATATGCAGGCTGAGCGATTTCATAGCGGCATTGCTTAATCTCGCACCCAGCAGTGCACCGCAAAGTTCTAACCGTGGTAGTGTTATAACTTTCAGTGGCGCTACTCTCGATTTAGCACATAGCAAGTTCGTGGAAATGACACCTCGAGTATCTACGGATCTGACATAAATGCAGGCTCCATAAGCCGTTTCAGACGCGTCGCAGAATGTATGCAATTCGATCCTTATCGGACTCCTGCAAATAACGTGGCGAGGTACTGAAATATTTTTCAAGGACTGCATTTGTTCTTGGTAGGTTTTCCAGGTGGTGTAAATCTGCAGTGGAACACTTTCATCCCAACCTAGCGATAGTTGCCATAGTTGTTGTAGCAGAATCTTTGCCCTAATTATTATTGGACCCATCAATCCAAGAGGGTCGAATATTTTCGAAATGAACGATAAAATCGTTCTTTTGGTTACATATTTAGATGTTACACAAATAGTTTGCAAATTGTAGAGAAAACTGTCATTCTGGCTATTCCAGACTAACCCCAAGGTTTTGGCTTCCTTATTTTCGGAAAACTCCAAATTTTCAATGTTCAAATTTTCTTGAATAATTGAGGTATGATTTGACCTCCATTTCCGAAGCTCAAATTGACCTTGGAATAATATTTCTGAAATTTCCCTCTTCAATTGTAGGGCCCCCTCGATGGTATCAGCGCCTGAGATGAGGTCATCAACGTAGAAGTCTTGTTTGATGATATTGCTTGCTTGGGGCTTCCTGGATAAATTTTCTTCAGCTAGTTGATGCAAGCACCGCACTGCCAAAAAAGGAGCGCAAGAGGTTCCATATGTGACAGTATTTAGGGTAAAGGTTGTCAATGGCAGTCTCTCATCACTTCTCCAAAGGATCGCTTGAAGATGGCGTTGACTAGTCTCAACATTTATCTGCCGATACATCTTTGCACAATCAGCGGTTATAACATACAGATGTTTTCGAAACCTCAGAAGAATTGAGAACAGATCTTGTTGAATGGTTGGTCCAGTCATTACCACGTCATTTAAGGACATTCCTGATTCCGTCTTGGCAGATGCGTCGAACACTACCCTTACCTTTGTTGTTGAAGAAGAATCTTTAAACACACAAGTATGTGGCAGATAGTTCAGCCCTGGCGAGTCAGAATTCACCTCGGACATGTGGCCAAGTGATTGGTACTCATCCATAAAAGCAACATATTGCGCCTTCAAGCTGGTGTTATTGTGCAACCTTTTTTCTAAGGCATTGAATCTTTTTAGCGCAATTTCCCTGGACTCGCCCAATCCTGTTATCGCATGCTTTAAAGGAAGCTGAACCGAAAATCTTCCATTTGCCTCACGTGTATGAGTGGATCGAAAGTTTTCCTCACAAGCCTTTTGTTCAGAAGACCACATTGGCCTCGTCTCACAATGCTCTACCTGCCAGAAACGTTCAAGTTGCTTTTGCAAATCCAAATTCAAAGAAAAATGACACATCGTCTTACTAGGATTATTGTCTATATTAGCAACTTGACCTGACAGGATCCAACCCAATTTAGTTTTCTGTGCTAATATTTGAGTATTGGCTAATTTGATCTGCCCAATGCAGAGTAGATTCCAAAATATGGATGCGCCCAACAAGGCATCGATTTCAGAAGGTACATTACACAATGGGTCTGCTAAGTTTATATTTTTAGGTATTTGAATATTTGATAAATTGATGTGGTTTACAGGCAAGTTTTCAGTTATTTGATTAACCATAAGAAACGAAAGATTAATTTTGAAATTATTATAAACTGATTTGATTGTTGCTTGCGTTTTTTGTGTAACATTTGTACAAGCTTGACTCAAACCGGAAATAGGAATATTTACACTTTGTTTGGGTAACTTAAGACGTGCACAAAGATCCTTCGTAATGAAATTACTTTGTGAACCTGAGTCCAAAAGAACTTTGCATTTATGCAGTTTACCAGAATAATCATTAATGAAAACAATAGCCGTAGATAACAAAACCTGATCGTCTTTAAATGTGGTATGAACAGACACTGACTTCTTTTGACTTGTTACACTGTTTGCACCCTGTTCCTCAGAATCCTCACTGTTATCAAAATGCAGTAACAAATGATGTTTTTTGTTGCACACACCACAATTATTGTCCACCGTACATAACTGAAAAGAGTGACCTCCACCCAAGCAATTCGCGCATAATCTATGTTTTTTAACCTCGAGGTACCGCGCTTTGGGTGATAAGCTTAAAAACTTGTCACAAGTATTCATTTCATGAGCGTGTTTACAAATAACACATGCTTTGACAGAAAAATAATTGTAAGACTGATCCTTATTGGTGTCATGTTTAATATTTCTAGGAAACTGTGGAGGGGGTGGTTTTGTGTCATGTTTTTTACAGCTTAATGTTTGGAGCAAATTAAATCTTTTATTTAGAAAATCTGTGAAATCTTTCATAGTAGGGGTAGTTAATGGCTCGGAAAATGTTTCCCATTCCCGTCTAGTAGTATTGTCTAATTTGGAACAAACTAAATATATGAGCAAAGTGTCCCACTTGTCTACGGGCTCATTCAAGGATTCTAAGGCGCGTAAATGCTTATTAAGATTGTCTAATAACAGTCGCAGACCTGTGTGAGACTCTCTACTCAAAGAAGACAGCTCGAAAATTGCACGAACATGATTATGTATAATAAGCCGTCTATTGTCATATCTGTCTTTGAGTAATTGCCAAGCTACTTGATAATTTGGTGAGGTGGTCTCAATGCCAGATATAACATGCGCAGCCTCATTTTTCAATGAGCTTCGAAGATAATGAAAACGTTCAATATTAGTTAAGGTAGGATTATCATTAATCAGAGCATTAAAAGAATCATGAAAAGTCATAAACTCGTCATAATTGCCGGTAAAAACTGGTAAATCTATTTTGGGAAATCTTACACCTGGAATTGGAGGGAGTCCAACATTTTGATTAGACTGTGCTGCGGTTTGATTCGGTACATTTGCATCTAAAATATTACTTGCCTCTGAAACAACACGATAGTAAGAATCCTCAAACCCAGCACGTTCCTCATCGTTGGTGTTTCCTGCATCACCCTCCTCAAGCATTTCTACTTGCACTTGTACTTCATCAAAATCATACAATAACTTTCGACATTGCTCTAATCTTATTTTCAATTGGGCAAAATCGCCTCTGAAATTAGTAACAAAAGTCCTAAATCGTGAAAGCTGACCCTTTAAACTGGCTCGTTTTTTCTTAAAAGTTTGTAAATCGGCCATTTTCAATTTATTAAATTACTGTGAGTACAAATTATCAATTATTGCGAGTAAACGGTCATGCAAAAAATATCAGAATTATTTGTAACACTACTATAGTGCAAATAGAAACCCAGCGAAATAGTAAAGGATATAGAAAGATAAAAAGGAATTATACGACCTGGTGTATCACGGCTTCTTGAAGACGTTTTCCTCCAATCGGCACGAAATAGTCTTTTCACAAGCGCGAACAGCGGGCTCGAATAATTAATAATTCCCAAAAGAACGAAAATCGGGAGCCGCCCCTAGCTTTTTCTTCGGTAGGTACTACACGTTGTATCACTACCTTGTACCAGCCCGGCGGCGATGATACGCGCTCGTCGCTGACGTCACTTTCTCTAGCCTCGCGACACCAATCTTTCAGCACCCTCGAACACCCGGGGTTTCGACTTCAGAACGAAGCACCTTGAAACGAGGCTAAATGTCCGTCCCCGAAAGCTTGAATATGGTTGCAGGGCGTACTTGAGAAAATCGATAAAAGCGCGCACTAATATTTTAATTTATATTCAAATTCGGACTCGAAGGACCAATGTAACCGCAATGGCATGTTCTCGGATTATTTAGAAATGACTTTCACATTTGTTTGTACAAAAAAACCAACTTTATTAACTAAAATAAATACGAAATAAAGTTAAAGGTCAAGAACGAAACAGGTTGTACGAAAGTCTCTATTGAACTCGCCGAGAGGGCGAAAGGCAAGGGTCGCTGTAGATGGCTCTGGAGCGGCGCGGTGTTGCCGGTACGCTTCAGCCGGTATTCGTAGTTTTTAGTTTAAGATTGGCTATTATACGATTTAGATAACTAGTGAATATTGTAAGAGTTGTAAAGAGTTAAGTTGTTTGAGTTAATTAGTGTCAGAGTTACTACTCTGTCACTAATTACTTCTACTACTACTAATTACTACATGGAATAAATTATTGTTGTGTTAACTGGATTTTGATTTTTGAATAAACGGACCCAAGATTTCTCCCACGCACCCCAGAGTCGTGACACTATTTTTAAATGTGGCAAAAAAATCACAAACACGTGATTTTTTGTTTAAATTTATTAGGTGATTTTTATTTATTAATTTATTTAATAATCTGACTGAAATCTTGCAAAATATTGTTCATTCTCGGTTGCATCCATGCATCTGCATGAAAAAATATCATATTACCATATTCCTGGCATGTGAAAGTGGCCTATTGACACTTGTGTGAACCGCTTAATATCAATGCTGCTTTTGATTCTGACATCTTGAAGATACATACAAGCCCTCAACCTCAACTATAAAGTTTTAGGTACCTATATTTTAGGTAGGTAGATTCTGGAAAGAGCTAGTGAGAATGTGGATACATGAAGATGTTTTTTTGTTATTATAGGTTTTGCAAAGCTATTGTTGTTCACACTTATTTGTGATGCATGATGCATTTTTTTTTTTTTTTTAAATATGGCTCAAGATTAAAAATAAATTATTTATTTTAATATACAAGGTGTTTCCGAAGTTGGCCTCCCAACATCAAGGTGCGATTCCTTATATTCAATAAAAAAATTATTGATATCACAAAACTAAAACCGTCGATTTTATTGAAACTATTTTCATGTAATTAGATTAGGCTTGATTATTTCAGTGGCGTCTAGAACCGTTTTGTTGAGATAAAAAAGTAGGTAAACGTCCACAACACAGAACCCTGGGTAATATTACATTCTTATACATTTTAGTTGAGCAATGAGCAAAATTTTCTTTTGCATTTTCTTTACCTTGGAGACAAAATTAACTTATCATGCGTCAAAACTCACGAGAGACGAAAGAAAACGAGAACAGCTCTCTCGTCTCGTATTGAGGATCTCTTGTCGAGACTCATTTTCTCTTGAACCTTCGAGACAAGACGAGAGAGCATATTCTCGTCTGGTCTCGCGGCATCACTAAAAATGAGTGTAATGAATAAGTTTTTCCATGTAATTCTTCTGTAATAACAAATAGGGGGCATATCTTTCGGCCAAAGGATGATAAACCCGATAGTGAAGCATGAACTACGTTTTTCTAATGAATCCAGCGGTTGGAGGAGGTGAGATATTGGAATCCGCAGTGATGGGATAAGTGGGATCCATCCTAATATCACTTGTTCCAGGAGACTGTTTTTCAAATTTTGGAGATGGCAAAGGTATTTCTATCGCCATAGTCTGTTGAGGAATCTTATTATCTGTTTGGATGTTCATTGATGTATAGATTTCCTTAAGAATCATTAAAATAGTGTCCTCAGATTCCCAGTAACATACATGACTCGTCAAAGCAAAAATATATTCGTTAAAAAATTCCAATGGGGCTTCTTGTAGGACATAGTCAATTCTTCTTCCTTTATTTAGCTGTCCCAATGGAATGTCTGTTTGTTCTTCAATAGGTTCTGTATCTAATTGCACATCGTCTTCTTGATTGGTTTCCAGTTGGTTTTGAAGATTTTTATTGACTTCGGCTTCCAACGATGGTTGGTCAGACCTATGGAACATTGCCAATTGATAAAATGAATTCCAAGTACTTTTCATGGAGTCGAAAACTTTTTGTTTAAGGTCGGCTCCTACTCTTGCCATCGTTTCTTTGAGTTCTGGAACAAAGAAAACCTTATTGTATTATATTTTTATATTGAGCAGTCAAACACAAGAATAGTGTTCAATAAATATTATTCACTTCTGAACTGTATAACTTATTTAATTAGTTAACGGAGGACTCCTAGAATAAAAACTAAGAATGCGACTAACCATTTATCGGTCGCGCGACCCGTAGCCACGTCTTAACCGATAATGCATAAAAGCCTTAAGGCCGTAAATGTCATGTCAACATTTTTATAAAGTGAGAAAAATTTGAAGTGCTCTTGCATTTGATATCTTTTAACTTACCATAACTCGAAAATGACTCGTTGGATTTTTTTTAGAATGTCCAGGAGCACAACATATCCAAATTTCAGAAAATTTCACTGAAAGCCATTTTCCATAAGATTAGTCCCTTAATCAAGATTTAGATAGTTTTTGAATAATTAAAATTTGGTAATCCGTTCTCTACTGGCGCACGAAACGTGAATAAATGGGGCAGCGAGGCCAATTTCAGGGTCACACTCCTTACTTTGACGAGCTTAGGGCGTTAACTATAAAAGATAGAATAGGGCTGTCGCACAATATTTTAATCACCATACCCTAAAGAATTTTCTTCATTTTTTTTTTTCAATTTCGTTTAGCAGTATTAGCAGCGTTCTACTACAACTGCCATTTTTTTTGAAAACCGCCTCCATTCAGCGAGCCAACCCCCTAACCTGCTGCAAACTGAGATTCTGACTCATTATGTTCATCTGAAGAAACTGGCAAAATTTAAAAACTATACTATTTGTTTCTCGCAAACCACGTTTTTTTTGCTTCATTACCTGGACTAATAATCGATGAAAGAATGTTTATGCCAAATTTGAGCCAATTCTGATGTTTTTTTTTCTGCTTTGCAGACCAATTTAAAAAAAAAATCAACCAATCAGAGCACAGACTGACAGATTTTAACGTCATTACCGTTCTCTTAAGACGTCAAAAAAATAATTTAGATTCGACCAAAGTCGACAAAGTCAATTTTACAACTGGGAATTTGGGTAGCCAGCGTTGCGTTTGCAAAGTAGAAGGCCAAAGCTGATCGAAATTATAGACCACAATTCTGAACACACCTAATACTATTAAAATTAGTCAAAACAATGTATCAATATAAAACAAAATACAGTACTTTACACCTAATTTCTCACCTAAATGCATTCGTTTCCTTCCTTTATGATGGGGAATAAGCACAGGCTTCAATTTAGCCGATTCAGGATTTATCAGAGCCTCTATTCGGTAGGCCACTGGATCGTACGGATGGAAAACATTGAAAAAAGCTGGGCAAGTCGGCAAAGCGAAATTCTCTCCTAGTTTATGAAGGCCTCTGACTGTGACGAACATACCAATCGGGCTACCAAGAGCGAAAAATGCTTGAGGCTGGAAATTAAGATGCGGATAGCTAATCTTGGGTTGTCCTGCACCAACAGATCCCATCATATGACTGATTCTTCTCGAAAATTTTTTTTCGTCAGGAGCATTGCCATCACTAAGATCATCTGAAAATAATAAGGTTTTGAATATCCAATAAAATCGAAGAATAACATTTTTTCTACTCTACTTTCTGCACGAATTATGTAAGTGCCGCTTTCCCGTAATCATTTGAGAAAAAGTTAACTCTTCCACAAAAACCACGATTCGGGGATTATTGGTATTGATTTATCTGTTAAAATAATCCGTTCATTATTTCTAGTTAATTATACAGGGAAAACAGTCCACCCCGATTTTTTGGATTTTAAATGAAAATCTGGAAAAACGCTCGCACACGCCGATTTTTGATTTTAGGCGGAAATATTTTTCAGTTTATTTTCATCCCCCTTCAACTTCAACAGTACCGCTTTTACTCCCACTAAAACAATAGTCTATTTCCAAGATTTTGACACGCTGTCATTTCGTTACGGATGGAAATAATAAGGGCCATGAAGAACTCGATGAGACCTTTAAAAAGAGGTATGACACGACCCCTATCCCCTATTCAAATTTGGGGGGTTGTTCCCCTCAGCTAGGGGGTTGAAGGTACGGGGATGAAAAAAAACTGAAAAATAGTTCCCCCTCAAATGAAAAATCGACATGTCCGAGCGTTATTCCAGATTTTCGTTCCAAATCCAATAAATCGGGGTGGACTGTTTTCCCTGGTACACCCTGTATATGTGATTTTTGCATTGTAGTCCCTGATGATGGACGACTAGGAACAATAGGAACATAGATGTTTGGTATTAATGTACACTTTGTGAAACATTGTAGAGGAGAGATTGTTGACGTATTTTCATTTTGTGTATGTTTCTTGATGTCAAGCATATTGTAACCATTCAATTTGTAAATTCATTTTGAGCGGTTTGCTCTTTCCTGTAGCCAAAACATTTCAATATCAGAAAGTCTAGTGAACGCCAAAGCTCAAGAGATAGCAGCAAGATGTAACGTTTGCTAACTTGCGATGGTTGGCTAGAGAAGTGGCCTTAGAGGTGATACCAAATATAGTACAAACCTGCATTTTGAAGTTTTTAAGTTGCTAAGACTTTCTCAACCTCCCAAAAGCATAAACTCGAGTGATGATAGAGCTCGCCAAAATAAAAATGAGAGCTCCCATAAATTTTTTCTTTAAAACGTTTTAGGCAGACCTCTACAAATTTGGTGTGAAAAGTTATTTTTTTGTTGATTTTCAAGAAAACTCCTAAAGCAATTTATTTGAAATTTACTAGAGGCAGGTTTTTTTTTCAAGATAAACCTATTTAGCCCAGGATTATTAGGTGAAAATTAGCCAGAGACACAAAATGCTTTATAACAAGCTGAAATTTGGTACAATTATTCTAGGTGTAATATTGAGTCGTCATTTAAAAGTCCCCACACCTCCCCCGCTTGCATCATGAGATATTTAATTATACAGGTGTTTATTTTGAAACTTACTAGTTATTCAACATTGTCCGCGTAAATAGGTAGATTTGTGAAATTCGTCGAAGCATGACAACTAATTTGTTGAGTGTGAATGTTTTTCACGAAAAATTATTCACCCCTTAACCCTTTGACGCCTAACGGGACTTATATGTCCCAGCAAGAGTCTAAAAAATTCTGCTGGGCTTATTACAGCTCTTAAATGTATAGTATGGGATCCCAGCAGTAGTTTATGGACTCATTCAAATATTTTGGCGAATGCGGTAGGAAATCTCACAACACTTTTTCGCGGAAGACTTCAGTCGTTTGTTTACCTCGTTCGCCGCCACATGTTCGTTGTTTATTTTCGAATTTTTGAGTGGTTTTCGTCACTATTTTGTGCAATAAATGAAAATTAATAGTGGTAAAGGTAAGTACCAACTAGTTTTGGGGTTTTGTATAAAAAAAAAATTGCCCTCTATTATATTTTATAAGAAATAAGACTGTGGGACATATATGTCCCATGAGTATTTTTTAGTGGGATATATTTATCCCAACAGTGACTTTCATTCTTATTATTTTACCCAGAATGAATCGAAGACCACTTTCTCAGAATGAGTTGGAGATGCTGCTAGAGGACCAGTCCGATGGAGAGGATCCTTTTCATGCTTCGGACGAGTCGGATAGCGATTATCTGCCATCTGATGAAGAAACAGATAGACCACAATCTCCGTTTTCTCCAATGGAGGAAGACGAAAACAGTTCTGACGATGAAGATCATGCTCTCAACCAAAACATGTTTGGCCGAAGAACTGATAGGAATTGGAAGAGAAGGAGCGAAAATAGTACGAAAGCGAGCGACAGGAAGACCGTCAAGCTCATCGAGACATTTATATAATGTAGGCGATCATCTGCCCGTAGAAGGACGCACTCGTCGAAGATGCTTTAGATGTGCGAAAAAGAAGAAAGAAGTTCGGACAAAAATCATGTGTACTACGTGTGATCTACTCTTCTGTAAAAAATGTTTTACACCTTTTCATACTTGAATGTATAAAAATATTTAAATAAAACAACTATTTTGAAAATATAGCATTTCATTCCACATGCCTTATGGGACACATATGTCCCATGTCCCAGTCCTGAAGGGACATATATGTCCCATACTCAAAAATCAATAAGAAAATATTTAAAAATTCCAAAATTGTAAATTTTACATGTTTATGGCATATGTTTTTGAATAGTGATACAAGATATGACAAAATTTAATTGAGCAAAACTCGGCGTCAAAGGGTTAAGCCCCCCTACCTTAAAACCGCCACCCAATTCTTTTAAAGGGGTTGTGACCCTAAACGACTAAGCTTCTTAAATCAAGAAAAAAAATCTACGAACCCTCGTAGAAACCGCAGTCCTATATTCAGAATAGTTTCTGAGAAAATTCCTTGTAAAGATAAATTATGCGGGAACTTGTGACGTCACATCCGTCGAAATCGTAGTCTTCTGTTCGTTCAGTCGTCAGTGAACCGTACCCTATACTTTGAGTGGTTGCAATTCATTCCAGTGAGATAAATGTCTTTTGTTTTGGAAAATTCTTTCACGTGTTAATACTGTGCCTGATAATCCAGTGTGACGTCACAAACACCGAGTTGTAACTTTAAACCGCCCTAACTTGAAAACGGACCATCGTAGCAAGATGCGGTTTAAATAATTATTCTAAGAAAACTTTCATGTTTGGGTCACACGTACCCCCTCTAAGACACAGCGCGCGGGTGTAGACATAATTTCAAATAGATTTTTTATTCTGTACATTTTGATGTCTCGTCTTTACCGTTTTTGCGGGATTTGGACTTCGAACCTAACCTCTAGACCCTAGGGCTACCAATCCAAATGTGGAAGATATGGAAAAATAAAATGTAGAGAATAAAAAATCTGCATTATTATTAAATTAACGTTTTATTGAATAAAGCAAAATCAATTAAACACAAATGTTTATTATTGTAAAGCATTATATTACATTCACTGGTCCGCATGCCCGAAACACGTTTTTCACGACTCTATAGAAAAAGGGAAAACGACTTCAAGGAGGTCAACAAAAACGCAACAAAGATGTGAATAAGGAGAATTTGGAAAAGTGCCGGATCGATATCAGCAACTGAGAGACGACGGCGGGTAGTCCACGACGAACCACACACTTTTGAAGAACAGCATCGCAGACACGAGACCGAAAAAAAATACCGTGGGAAGGAGCGAGAGAATGGAGGCTGGGTGTGCCATGACTGTGGAAGAGTGTGCGGCTACAGAATTGGTTTACGTTTTCATCAGAAAACTCACAATCGACGGACGACAATAAGAATAGAATAGAAGATATACTCGTACCGAGTGATCGCCTATGATGATGATGAGATTGTATGTATTCGTGTATTCGGTCAATCTCTTCTTTGTATGCTGATACCGGCTTCGTCTCTGACAACGAAAGAGGATTCTGGCCTTCAGGAAATAATGATCACCACCTCTGCATAGTGGTCCACGTTGGTCTGCCTTTTTGTACTTTCAATATCGTTTCTGACATCATGATAAGATTATTGGGATTTTACTTTTATGAAACAGTCATTTAACATTTAATCAATACATAGATTATGTCTTAAGTTCAGGAAACACTTCTTTGCAATCAATAAAATGGAAACTATTCCTAATGTGATTTTCTCGGGAATAAATTCCTACGTATTCATCAATTTATATAAATATTTAGGTAGACCACTGCTATTGGTTAAGAATAATATACTGTTACGATATCGCTAACGCCAGGCCAGAAGAACAGCGTCCGCCGCCAGGCTGTCAAGAATCTAGCGAATTATTCTACGATAATCTGGAAAATAAGATTATAGTGTGAATTCTAGATTTTACAGGAATAGATTTAGGGATATATAAGAAGGCCGGCATTGGTTTTGTAAGTTAAGTTTCAGTTTGACTGTGATACGATTTAAATAGTGATTATTGCGAGTTGTAAGAGTTTAATTGTTGAGTTTGTTATTAAAGAAATTAGTGTCAGAATGTATTGTTAAGTGGAATAAATTATTGCTGTGTTAATTGGACTTTGATTTTTGGAATAAACGAAACGAACAACGAACCCAAGATTTCTGTCAGGCAATCAAAAGCTGTGACATTGGTGCCAGAAGTCGGATATAAAGGACTGCAGAGTGAAATCCAAGTGCGGGGACACTAGTGTAGTGTAAAAACTGAACACTAAGTGAACACTGGGACAGTTAGTGCAGTGCAAACAGTGGCAATCACAAAAACAGACTCAACCGATCGTGTGAATTACCCCGGAAGTGACTCTATACCCGATTTAGACTGTGATAGTGAATCTTCGAGTGAGTTCTAGAAAATTCTATTTGGAAACTAAGGGAGATATCGAATTTGTGACTTCGCCGACGTATTCGGAACATCAATCGTCATTCAGAAGAGGTTTTTCGAGGAGTTTCGGGAAAATTCTAGAACATTCTATTTGGAAACCAAGGGAGATATCGAAATTGTGGCTTCACCGACGTGTTTGCTGTATCAATCGACATCTAGAAAAGAAGTTTCAAGAAAATTCCAGAACATTCTATTCTAGAATAAAGCAAGTTATCCAATTTGTGACTTCACCGGCGTGTTTGGAACTTCGAGCAAAGACCAGAAAAGATATTTGAAGAAAGTTCGAGGGAAATTCTACAACATTCTGTATATGCCTATCAAAAGACAACAAGCCAAAATGGACGAACAAAAAGTTGAAGAACTTCTGCGCAAAATGTTGGAACTTCAAGAGACCAGACGACAACAAGAAGAACAAGACGAAGAAGCCAGACGACAACAAGAAAAACAAGACGAAGAAGCTAAACGACAACAAGAGAAACAAGACGAAGAGGCCAGACGACAAAAAGAAAAACAAGAAGAAGAAGCTAGACGACAACAAGAAGAGGCCAGACGACAAAAAGAAAAACAAGAAGAAGCTAGACGACAGCAAGAAGAGGCCAGACGACAGAAAGAAAAACAAGAAGAAGAAGCTAGACGACAACAAGAAGAGGCCAGACGACAAAAAGAAAAACAAGAAGAAGAAGCTAGTCGACAACAAGAAGAAGCTAGGCAACAACAAGAAGAAGCTAAGCGACAACAAGAACGGCAGGAGGACCTTGGAAGACTGCAGAAAATATTCCAAACCATACAAGGAACTGTCGCTAACCTACACCAGAGGATTGAACAAGTTAAAGACGATGTGCAAGAAGTTAAACACGACGTTCAGGAAGTAAAAGCTGAAGTCAAAACCGATGTTCAAGAAGTTAAAGAAAATGTTCAAGAAGTCAACGACGATGTTCAGCAATTAAGACAAGAAGTGGAGGACCAAGTTCAAGCACTCGAAGATAAGGTGCGTAAATTAGAAATACAGTCCATCAATCCAGTTAGTGTTGGAGCATTCTCCAGTATGAAGATAAAACCACCAACTTTTGACGGTTCTACATCCTGGACCATGTATATTCGACAATTTGAAGCTGCTGCAAACACCAATGGATGGAACGACCAAGAATAAGCCACAGCACTAATAGTGGCGCTACGAGGACCTGCCTTAGACCCTTAGACTATATACCTACATTCTGTAGAGACAGGACAAGGTGCCTGTTTGTTTTGCTCCAACATTGATGCACATTATAAACACCACATTGCTCGGCGTAGTAAATTATTGTTGGAAAACATTTGGTCGCGATCACACTAAACGTCCCCAAATCTTCTACTTACCACCAATAACTGAGTGTCCTTTTCCAACTTCTTATACAAGACAAGGATAAGCAACCACACGGCTACCTAAGAACGCACCCCTCGACTCTACTCTAGTCGAGTCTTGCGATCTTCTTTAGTGGGTTGTTGACATTTGTGGTGGTCAAAACGGATTTATTTTTATTTTCTAGCGAATATTTTGTGATTTTTTCGTTCGTTTCGTGAGTTTTTTTAATAAACAATGGTATTAGCCCGTTACAAGTGCCTTGTGTGCAAAATTTCTAGCAGTCATAATCCTCAGCTCAGCTGAGTTTTCACGGGTAAGTAAACAAAAAACAGTGGCGGGTGACAAACAACGCGCATTTTGTATTTTTTTGATTTCTATTCTCAAGTCTAGGGTATAGTTTTTAATTTAAGTATTTTTGTTTAGTTTATTTCAAATTATGGTCCTGAAGATTAGCGCTTTTACCCTATCGCTCACAACGTCCTTGTAGTGTAGGATTTTTTAGTTGAAGGTAACATTTTTTTGTTCAAAGGGTTAAAGAGTTGTTTAATTAATAATTAATTAGTCAATTAATAGTTTTAAACACACAAAGTGTATTAGTAAAATCGAATTTGTTAACAACGGAAATTATTATCTTTTAAAATATTATTAAATCTACTTAATTTTGTATTTAATTTTCATAATATAAATAAAAATATAACTTTTAGTATTCCAACTAATCTGGATGAACAGAGAAAATGGTTCTTCCTATTAGGGTTAGCTGATAACCTTGATAACCACCCATCTATAAAAAATCCTAGAATCTGTGCCAACCATTTTGAAACCTCATTTTTGTGGCCACTATTGAGAAGTTTCACTGTAATAAATAATTATTCAAATAACTATTTTTTGGGTATTTAATTGTCTTGATTTATATTTTATAGATCAGCTGCAACCGAGGCTGCAAGAACCAGAGGAATCAGCTTTAGATAACTCTAATGAGGCTTGTGGTGAGATGAGTCTAAGGTGAGATGATAAACTAGTTATACAATATTCGAAACAATATTCAATTGACTTTTTTACTAAGTAGTGACTTTTGATTTAAACCGTTTACTTTATGGTCGTAACATTACTATATTGTTTTAATTTTGTTATAGACCAGTTGTGGTGACTGAACCAAATCTAAATGAACCAGCTTTGGACGACTCTTGTGTGACTGGTCCTGATGGTTTGTCAATAATGGAGCAAGAAACTTTTCAAACTGAAACATGCAACAAAGAAGCACTTTTCTCAGAAACCGACACCTTAAGTTTGGTGGGAAGGTATGGGCTTTTCAAAATATAATATCACAATGTTAATTTTCACGTATAATTTCATTATAGAGCATCAATTTAACTGCGTCATGATTGCAAAAAAAAATGTTTATATCTTAAAATACACGAGAATATACCATATTTTAGATACATTATACATAATCAGAGGAAAAAATAAGCATATATTTTTTTTTAGCTCAAAACACTCATCATAGTGCCAAACGGAAAAACTCCACCGTTCATTGAAAGGGTTTCCCATAGTATGCCAGAGGTACCCTTTTGTCACAGAGAAATACGAAAATCCCTAAAAAAGCTGGATACAAACAAAGCAATGGGTCCGGATGGCATTCCCGCAATAGTACTCAAAAATTGCGCCAACGAACTCACCCCAACTTTCGCAAAATTATTCAATTTGTCTTACAGGCAAGGAGTATATCCATCATCATGGAAGTCTGCCGCAGTACAACCCATTCCAAAGAAAGGAAAAAAGACAGATCCGTTAAACTATAGACCAATTGCTCTACTTCCGGTGATATCAAAAGTAATGGAAAGAGTTGTGAACAATCACCTAACCAAGTACTTGGAAAAGTACAAAATTATCAACGATAAGCAATACGGATTTCGAAAATATAGATCAACTGGCGATTTACTTACATACGTCACTCACTTATGGCAAAAAGCGATTGAGTTGCGGGGTGAAACAAGAACAATTGCCTTAGATATATCTAAAGCATTCGACAAAGTTTGGCATGAAAATCTTCTCAACAAGCTCAAAGCAATGGGATTATCGCCGAAACTTTGCACTTGGTTTGAAAGTTACCTAAAGGACAGATCCATTTATGTTGCACTGGATGGCCAGAACTCCAACTCTTACCAAATAAATGCTGGTGTGCCACAGGGAGCAATCCTTTCGCCAACTCTTTTCCTGATTTACATAAATGACCTCATAGATAAAACAGTAAATCCACTTTATTGCTTTGCAGACGATGGTAATGTAGTCTCCTCACTCATACCACCCACAGGGCTTTCCGCACGTGAATTCCATCATCTTAGACTAACTCAAATATCGCAGATAAATAACGACCTGGAGATAATAGAGGACTGGGGTAACAAAAACCTTGTACAGTTCAATGCGCAGAAAACCCAAGCAGCTCTGTTTTCAAAAAAGACCAGCACCGGTGAGCCAAACATCATGCTATCTGGAAGTGCTGTCACATTACAGAGTCAGTTGAACATCTTGGGGGTTACTGCAGAGACCAACATGTCTTGGCACAGTCACGTGGCAGATATTGCTAAAAGGGCCTCCCAAAAGCTGGGGGTGCTATTTCGTACAAGACATCTGTACACACCAAGCCAATTGCTGACACTCTACAAAGCCCAGATTCGACCAACTATGGAGTACTGCTCACATATATGGAGTGCTGCACCCAAACATACCTTAATGCTTTTGAATACCGTGCAAAAACGAGCTATCAAGCTGATCAATGACCCCGCACTTACTCGTAACTTGGATGGTCTCGAACATCGCAGATCTGTGGGCGATTTATCTCTCTTCTACAGGTACTATCACGGAAAATGCTCTGAAGAGTTGGCACGTATGATTCCACCGAGAGTAGCACCTACCAGGCGAACGCGTCAAACAGACGGTAACCATGAATTTACTGTCAAACTAGAGGCACCAAGAACCTCACTATATCAGAATTCATATCTCTGGAGAACAGCATCGCTGTGGAATAAACTCCCTGCGACGGTTTTCCCTGCAGGTTACAACCTGAACCGTTTCAAGACCAACATACACCGAAATTTCCGCGCACTTGCCGCTTCTCGAGCGTGATAGGACATTGTCCTTGCGAGTGCGCATATCCGTAAAAAAAAAAAAAAAAATATACTGCAACAGCTTCTTCAACAGAGAGGGAAATATTTCACTTCCAAGAGAGGCTGTAGGTTTAAAATCCAAATTTAGAGGTACTTTAGGAATAATCGAAAAACCTGTGCAGAGGTAAAAAATTCAAGATACAAACTTTTTCATATGAGAATGTAATGAAAACTCCTTTGATTTTAGGAAAAGAAGGTACAATGGCGACCTAACTGGTGAAGATTTTGGTACACCTAGAAAAAGGCAACGAAATCCGCAACTAGTCAAGGAAGTGGTTTATAAGCATCGAAGTAAAATTAACAGTTTGCAAGCTACTGTTAGACGTTTGAGAAATAAAATCACCAATTTAAACAGCCTTATACAGCATCTTAGAACCAATAGGTGCCTACATAAGTATTGCATTCAGCTTAAAATGTTTTATTTCTATTAGTCTACACATCTATATATTATATTTGAACAATATATTGATATTTCTTGTATTAAAAACTTTCTTTTATTTACTTTTGCCTCTTATCGCCTTGTGCTCAAATTGAATAGTAATAATTTAATCTTATATGGTACAGAGTGATCCATTTGAAAAAAATGACCTGACAGAATTTGAGAGATATCTTTGCATTTTTGTAGTACAATAATACCTAAGGTGACTTTTTATCCCAAAGCAAAGCGAGGGCTACAATTTGCTGAGGGATGAGAAATCACTTTACTCATGTATGTATATGTATACTACATTTTGCACTTATTGTATCTGTTTTTATTAATTTTTTGAAGTTTTTGAATACAAATATAGTCATTTTTATTTACAATTAGAACTTGGTTAGAAAAAAAATCAATGGTCATTTTAAATTAGGTTTTCAGTATTTTTCTTAAAATTTATAATTTTCAACACTAAATTTCACCTCTCCTTTAATTTTATTTTAGTCCCTGAAATTTCATTTTACTCCCCCAAATTTATTTTAGTCCCTGCGAGAAATGGAAAGTCTAATTTCTACCTACCAATTGACACTCAAAGTTTTTTTAAATGTTAAATTTTCAACTGTCAAACGGTGAGATGTATAGGTATGTATATAACTCTACACAAATTATTTTTAGAATTTTTTGTAGAATCCAAGATTTCAATATAACCCATGACATGTCAGAATTTTATGAAAATGTTTGTACCTATTTCATGCAAATATTTTTATTAAAATTAATGCAATGGTCTAAGGCAAAAAGTGCTTCACACTGGTTTTATTAAAAAATATTTACTTGGAATACAAAAAATTTCATTATTTGCCTATTAAAATTATTTGTTACTATCCCATAACTCCAAAGCTAACTACGCCTATGGTCGGCGGCTGGTGCCAACAATGTGAAACAACGCCAAACAAGCCGGCTGCAGCCTTCTCCCACCACAACGAAACATTGGCTGCACTCATTGATAATTTATTCTAAGCACATTCTAAGCGTTTGTTGATGTAAAGTCGCACTATTTGGTGATTTATGAATGACTTGTCCTGTCTCTACAGAATGTAGGTATATAGCCTAAGCTTAGACCTTCTTCAGTCCATTCCTTCAGTCTACCAACAGAATTACCAGCATCTAAGTCAAACTTTAGAACTGCGCTTCGGAGACCATTACAGACAAGAAGTATTCAGAACTCAAGTTAAATCAAGAGTTCAAAAACCCGGCGAGAGTCTACAAGAATTGGAATCGGAAGCTAAAAGGCTAGTGAGTTTGGCGTTTCCTGCAGCTGGGGAAGACATGCAGGAATGGATGGCAGTATCTGCGTTTATTGATGGTCTCAGAGATTCGAAGATCCAGGAAAACCTAGGAATGTCCAAGTTCAGACAAAGTAGCGAAAGCGAAGCCCTTGTCCGAGCATTAGAACTGGAAGCAATCTTTGGTGCCTCACGACCCAGAATACGAGCAGTGTCCATTGAGGACCCAAAGGAAAAACAATCGTCAAAAGAGGATGGCAGTTTCGAGAACCTTATGAGTAATTTCATGGAGGAAATAAAGAAAATATTACGAGAAGACAGAAAAACGGGAAACGACTCCAGACAAACACCAACACAAAGAAACCGATTAGAATGTTATCGCTGCCATAAGATTGGACACATTCAACGAGATTGTAGAGTAAGAATGCCCTCCATCAAGGGATCGTTTCCAACGCTTTTCGAGATCAAGAGACGCCAGCCCTACTAACAGACAGGGAAACGAGAACTAACCAGTATGGAGGGGCGAATGCTGGTTAGTAATGACGAAGCCCCCAGGGTTGTTTACATAAAATCATTGGGCAGTCATTATAGAGGATTAAAATTCGAAGGACAAATTAATGGAGAATTGAAAACCATTACTTTTGATACGGGTGCTGAAGTTTCCATAATTAGAAGAACATTAGTCAAGTCTCGGGCAATCCAACCGCTCACTAGAAACCTGTCACTACGAACAGTCACCGGCGAATCTGCACCAGTTCAAGGAGAAGCTATGGTTGAGCTCACTTTTGGATCTACCACCTTCAGGCACAGAACATTAGTCGCCGATATAGAAGATGATTTTATTTTGGGAATGGATTTGATCGGCCAACATGGATTCTCTTTTGATCCTTCCATGTACATCCTTAAATTTGGTAATGAAGAAATTGTCCTAACAACACAAGAAGAATCCGATGCCGTTAAGATCTTGGCCACAACCCCAGTGAGGATTCCGGGAAGTACGGAGAAGATCATTTGTGGAAGATTAGAAACAAAGCCTGGGTGCTGCGTTGGACTAACATGTAATTTTGGAGATAAACCAGAAAGATTTCTTGTTGGGAAGACTCTAGTAAGAACAAATGGAGACATTATGATAAGAATTGCCAATGTTTCTTCCGAAACAGTAAGAATAAAAGAAGGAGACATTATTGGAGCTCTCGAACCAGTTAAACAAATATCGAACTGTGACCTACCAGATAAGCGACATTTTGTGAAATCCAAATTGGATACAGACACCTTGATGCAGACTTTGGTGAAATCATGGAAACATCTCGATCCAGATAGACTTCAAGAAGCCACAGAGTTCATCTTGGAAGAAGCAGACGTATTTGTGATGGACAATCAAACCGGACGGACCAGCTTGATTCAACACAAAATTAATACTGGATTGGCACACCCAATTAGCAACCACCAAGACGTATGCCAGTAGCTAAGCAACAGGAAGTGGAAAACCAAATTGATAAAATGCTTCAAGAGGGAATCATTGAAGAGTCAAATAGTCCATGGTCTGCACCAGTAGTATTGGTTACAAAGAAAGATGGGAGTCTTAGATTTTGTGTGGACTACCGAAAGCCTAATAACGTCACCAAGAAGGACAGCTTCCCTCTCCCGAGAATAGACGATACATTAACAACTCTATCGGGCGCCAAATGGTTTTCCACCTTGGATCTCAAAAGTGGATACTGGCAAGTGGCAATACATGACGATGACAAAGAGAAAACTGCCTTCAGTACCGGAAGTGGGCTATACCAGTTTAATGTAATGCCTTTTGGATTGTGTAATGCTCCAGCTACGTTTGAGCGACTGATGCATCTTGTTTTGCGAGTCCTGACATGGAGAACTTGCCTGGTATATTTGGATGATGTCATGATCATGGGAAATTCGTTCCAAGAACATCTCAATAATCTGAAAGAAGTTTTTGACCGCTTCCGGAATGCGAACTTGAAACTCAAACCAAACAAGTGTTTTATATTTCGAAAGAAAGTGGAATTCTTAGGCCACGTGGTATCTGAAGATGGCATACAAGTTATTGAAGGAAAAATAAATGCTGTCAGGGACTGGCCAAAACCACGCGACAAACATGAACTAAAGAGTTTTCTAGGATTATGTTCTTATTATCGAAGAGTTGTTGAAGGATTCGCCAATATAGCTGCTCCGCTTCATCGATTAACAGAAGAAAAATCAACATTCAATTGGACCCAAGAATGCCATTCCGCATTTAGAAAATTGAAAGGAGCATTATGTACGAGCCCAGTGTTGTCCTATCCTGATCAGAAAGGCATGTTGATTTTGGACACAGATGCAAGTAACACCAGTGTTGGAGCTGTCCTTTCACAAATCCAAAATTCACAAGAACATGTCGTGGAGTACTACAGTAGAACCTTATCAAAGCCGGAACGAAATTATTGTGTCACCAGAAGAGAGTTGCTTGCCATAGTAGAAGCAGTCGACCATTTTCATAAGTATCTCTATGGACGCAAGTTTCTAATTCGAACAGATCACGCAGCTCTAAAATGGCATTTATAAATGAAAACTCCTGAAGGACAGCTTGCTAGATGGATTGAGAAATTGCAGCAATACGATTTCCAAATTAAACATCGACCTGGAAACCTGCATAAAAATGCTGACGCTCTGTCTAGACGGCCATGTAAAGAAGATTGCAAGCATTGTCAAAGAATCGATATACATGAGAAAAACACTAGTCCAGTTGTAAGAAGAACGGGCCTGATCGTCGATGACAAATGGACTACCAAACAAATGAGAGAAGATGAGGAGGCAGACCAGGACATTGGGCAAATTCTACATCTTAAAGAAAATGATGAATGTAGGCCAGAATGGAGGGAAGTGTCAAACAAGAGCTTGATTTACAAGGCGTTGTGGGCCCAGTGGAACTCTCTGGCCGTAGAAAATGGTTTGCTCAAAAGAGTCTGGGAAAGTGCCGATTGGAAATCCACTAAGAGCCAACTGGTTATCCCAAAAGACCGAGTGGAAGATGTATTAAAAGAAATACACGACGGAACTTCAGGGGCACATTTCGGCGTTAACAAGACTTTGGATAAAATTCGGAAACGTTTTTACTGGGTTCACTACCATGAAGACGTTAAAAGCTGGTGCCGAAAATGCGACATCTGTGCTACCAGTGAAGGCCCTAAACTAAGATCTCGGGGGCCCATGAAACAGTACAACGTCGGTCTTCCGTTTGAAAGAATAGCGATAGATGTAGCCGGACCGTGCCCAGAGTCAGAGCGTGGTAACAAATACATCTTATTAATTAGGTAACGGCCCAATTAAGGACCGATTGAGAAGTGTTTTATCTCTGCAAGACCATCCGTGGACGCGTTTCGCTGTATCACAGCTCATCAGCACGGTTTAGGTCCCGCAGAGAGAAAACACAACCCATTTTTGGTTCCATCCCGGAACTGGGTTTAATACAAGTAAAATGAAGACAGGGTCTCCATCTATTTTCTGATCGGCACACTAAAAATTGCTACTAACAACCGTATAAACCAGTATTAAATTAGAGCAAATCGACTCGCAAAGGCATTCGCCACAATTGCGAGAATAGCTATTCTAGTTGCCAACCAGAAGTAAAGTCGGTTGGTACCGAAAAACATTGATATTAATTAGGTAACGGCCCAATTAAGGACCGATTGAGAAGTGTTTTATCTCTGCAAGACCATCCGTGGACGCGTTTCGCTGTATCACAGCTCATCAGCACGGTTTAGGTCCCGCAGAGAGAAAACACAACCCATTTTTGGTTCCATCCCGGAACTGGGTTTAATACAAGTAAAATGAAGACAGGGTCTCCATCTATTTTCTGATCGGCACACTAAAAATTGCTACTAACAACCGTATAAACCAGTATTAAATTAGAGCAAATCGACTCGCAAAGGCATTCGCCACAATTGCGAGAATAGCTATTCTAGTTGCCAACCAGAAGTAAAGTCGGTTGGTACCGAAAAACATTGATATTAATTAGGTAACGGCCCAATTAAGGACCGATTGAGAAGTGTTTTATCTCTGCAAGACCATCCGTGGACGCGTTTCGCTGTATCACAGCTCATCAGCACGGTTTAGGTCCCGCAGAGAGAAAACACAACCCATTTTTGGTTCCATCCCGGAACTGGGTTTAATACAAGTAAAATGAAGACAGGGTCTCCATCTATTTTCTGATCGGCACACTAAAAATTGCTACTAACAACCGTATAAACCAGTATTAAATTTAGGGATAACAAACTATCGATAGGGATATCGATACTATCGATAGTTTTTCAATTTTCGATAGTATCGATAGACCTGTACCAATATCGATAGTTCCAATGTAGCCAAAGGTAAATGAAAACATCTGTATATTGAGAGAATTATAAAGAAATCTGTAGTTTTTTTGAGAAATCTGTAATTATTTTTGGGGATAGACATGCTGTGCTGCCAATTTTTCGGTTAGGAGGAATTAGGCAATTCAATCCATCTGTCAAAAAGGAAAATTCAATGTGGCGTGGCGGCCAAGCAAGTTTGTTTTGAATATGTTTTTATGCGTATTTTAAATTATTTTGCATAGAAATTTGCTTACAACTATGATTTTCATTATTTAATGAAATATTTGTTAACTAGGTACTTAAACTATTAATTCGGACAGAAACTAGATAATTTTTTGGGAGTGAATCCTACGCCTACCGGTAGGTCCTTTTTTATCCACCGATTGTGCGCCTACTGGTAGGGTAGGTCCTTTTTCGTCAATTGATCAAGCGCCTACTGGAAGGTGTTTTATTACTTTAGAATCCGTATATCCTATATCCTACCAGTCAGCTCTTGCTAATGCTAAATACGTTGGTAAAATATTGTTTGTTAGTAATAGTATAGTCATTAAGAAATTCGTCCACATAAGCCTTTATTAGTATCTTAACATTTTTCCAATTTGGGCTTTAAACTTGTTGATGTTTCGAATCTGCTTCATTCGCTAGACGGCAACCTATATTCTATATTGAAAATCTTTCTGCACACACCTTGAGTTTGTTTTTGAGTCTTCGATGGCTCACTACTCTCGCCAAACCTCAAAGAGAGGATCCTTGGGAGCGCAAATCCACCAAAAACGTGAAAAACCTTTATTAAATATAACATCTTGAAATTTTAATCATTTTTAAGTCTCTGATTGCTCGCTCCGCTCGCCAAACTTCAAAGATAAGATCCTCGGAAGCATAAATCCACCAAAAACTTGGAAAATAATTTTCAAATAAGGTCAAATATTGATCACTGGCTTAGATCTATTCGCCAACATGAACTTTAAACATTTTTAAGTATGTTAACAGTAACAACAGTGTTAATAACTCAAGAATGAACATTTTGTGGATTACGACCATTCACAACTAGGGCGACGAGTGTCACCTTCTTGTAAATGCAGGTATAGTTAGGTTAGATAGGTAGGGTAGGCGACGGATTCTTGAATTAATATGAACCTACCGGTAGGCTCAGGATTCTTTCAACAAAGAGTACCTACCGATAGGCGTTATATCATGTGCCAATTGGGGACCTACCATAATGTTTTCGCGGTATACATAAACGGTAGGCACACAATCAATGAAACAAACAGCACCTACCGGTAGGTGCAGAATTCACTCCCTACTTTTTTTGTGTTTTTTGGCCCATGTATGGCCGCCACGCCATCTTGAATGTCACGTGGTTTGAATTGCCTAATGACGAGTGACTTTGATGGACTAATGGAGGTTGGAGGTTAATGTTTATCGTAATTAATTACAAATTTGGTTACTTTGGTCAGAGCAAACTATCGATAGTACAATCGATAGTTACTATCGATGAGTAGGCCATTCTATCGATATCACTATCGATAGTTTTTTTTTCGATAGTTTGTCAACCCTAATTAAATTAGAGCAAATCGACTCGCAAAGGCATTCGCCACAATTGCGAGAATAGCTATTCTAGTTGCCAACCAGAAGTAAAGTCGGTTGGTACCGAAAAACATTGATATTAATTAGGTAACGGCCCAATTAAGGACCGATTGAGAAGTGTTTTATCTCTGCAAGACCATCCGTGGACGCGTTTCGCTGTATCACAGCTCATCAGCACGGTTTAGGTCCCGCAGAGGGAAAACACAACCCATTTTTGGTTCCATCCCGGAACTGGGTTTAATACAAGTAAAATGAAGACAGGGTCTCCATCTATTTTCTGATCGGCACACTAAAAATTGCTACTAACAACCGTATAAACCAGTATTAAATTAGAGCAAATCGACTCGCAAAGGCATTCGCCACAATTGCGAGAATAGCTATTCTAGTTGCCAACCAGAAGTAAAGTCGGTTGGTACCGAAAAACATTGATATTAATTAGGTAACGGCCCAAACCAGGAACCAAAAATGGGTTGTGTTTTCTCTCTGCGGGACCTAAACCGTGCTGATGAGCTGTGATACAGCGAAACGCGTCCACGGATGGTCTTGCAGAGATAAAACACTTCTCAATCGGTCCTTAATTGGGCCGTTACCTAATTAATATCAATGTTTTTCGGTACCAACCGACTTTACTTCTGGTTGGCAACTAGAATAGCTATTCTCGCAATTGTGGCGAATGCCTTTGCGAATCGATTTGCTCTAATTTAATACTGGTTTATACGGTTGTTAGTAGCAATTTTTAGTGTGCCGATCAGAAAATAGATGGAGACCCTGTCTTCATTTTACTTGTATTAAATACATCTTAGTTATCATGGATTACTTCAGTAAATGGCCAGAAGTTTTCGCTATTCCCAATCAAGAAGCCATCACTGTTGCCCAGGTGCTAGTGAACGAAGTTTTCAGTCGTCATGGTGTGCCACTAGAGTTACATTCAGACCAGGGACGAAACTTCGAATCTGCCATCTTTAAGAAAATTTGTGAGATCATGGGAATCCGTAAGACCAGGATAACACCTTTACATCCACAGTCTGATGGCATGGTAGAACGATTTAATAAGACCATAGAGGAACACCTAACAAAAGTGGTCGCAAAGAACCAGCGTGATTGGGACAAACATTTGCCTCTGTTTTTAATGGCTTATAGAGCAGCTGTTCACGAGTCAACAGGTGAAAGTCCTGCCAGAATCGTCTTTTGAAGAGAACTCAGGTTACCTTGCGATCTGATGTTTGGGATACCTGAAGAAGAACGGAGAGAAATCCGTGATTATGCCGACGAAGTAAGGGCACGACTTCTGGGTATCCATGATTTTGCTCGGGAGCATATTCAGCTAGCCAGTGACCGGATGAAGACCAGATACGACCTGAAAGCCAATTCAGCCGGATTTCAAGAAGGTGATTTAGTGTGGTTTTATAATCCAGCGCCGAAATTGTCTTCAGCGTGGGAAGGACCCTACAAAATAATCAAGAGGATCAATGATTTGGTTTATCGAATCCAGCGCAACACCAGGAGTAAGATGAAAGTTGTACATCTAGACAGATTAACGAAATATCATGGGCGCGAAGTTGATCGGGACGATCAACCTTAAGAGGAGGGCAGTGTTACGATATCGCTAACGCCAGGCCAGAAGAACAGCGTCCGCCGCCAGTCTGTCAAGAATCTAGCGAATTATTCTACTATAATCTGGAAAATAAGATTATAGTGTGAATTCTAGATTTTACAGGAATAGATTTAGGGATATATAAGAAGGACGGCATTGGTTATGTAAGTTAGTTTCAGTTTGACTGTGATACGATTTAAATAGTGATTATTGCGAGTTGTAAGAGTTCAATTGTTGAGTTTGTTATTAAAGTAATTAGTGTCAGAGTGTATTGTTAAGTGAAATAAATTATTGCTGTGTTAATTGGACTTTGATTTTTGGAATAAACGAAACGAACAACGAACCCAAGATTTCTGTCAGGCAATCAAAAGCCGTGAAAATACCTACTCTATTTTGATAAAGGAGCAGATGTTCTTCGAGAGATAGGCTCCCGAAATAGGAGATTGAAAAAAAAAAAAAAAACACCAATGCTGTTGAAAGAATATCTTATCATGTGGCTGGAATGAATAATGGAAGGTAGACAAGATTGATCCTAAATTCACGTCCATGACAGGAATCACAAAAAGCAACATGGCCAGAGGTTCTGAGAAGAAAGGACTAGACGCATGGGGCGTAAAATAGGAAAAACTGGATAAATTACCATACCATGTGACCAGCTGTGGAAAACTATAGCTGATACTAGACAATCATCAGTCTTAGATCACTCAATTCAGCTCTGTATCTACTGAATTTGTTCCGACTTCTTTATCACAACTACTACCTACTTGTTTGTGAAATGTATCTAAAGAGCTTTATAAAACATGGGAGAATAATTATTAGTTCAATAATTGCCTACATTGCTCTATGAGCTTGATCTATGAAACTTGCGCATTAAAAGTAATATTTATTTCTTTGAGAATAATTTGCTTTTTGAAATACTTACTTCTCTGCTGTTATGTATGTGCAAACATTTTGGTTCGCTTTCATGACGTTTGCTTAACATAACAATGCCAACAGTGCCCAATAGGAAACTGTCAGTACTGTCACTGTCACTGTAAACCGCTTACCCAGAAAGCAGCGCGTGCCCTTGAATAGGCTAGGGAGTGGGAACCCAATATCTCATGAAGCAAGCGGAGGAAGCGCGGGGAGTTTTAGCATGTTATTTCAGACAACATTGGGAATGAAAGATAAACTGCTGTCCATAGAAAAAAACCAAACACACTAAAAAATAAACGGAATTAGAAAAATGCAACGACGTTACGCAGATAATAGATTGTTTCAACAAGTAGGCTGTAATTTATTATGATTGGATTTTTCAAGCGATAAAATCTTATGACCTAGCATGTCATTTAAATCCGTGCATTTAAGCTGCACACCATTCGCGAAGTGGAAGAATTTGGTCCTGCAGCCGTACAGCCTGCACAACATCGTCAATTGAAGATATCGTCATAAAGACTTTATGGTGAGCAATTTCCTTGAAATAGAGGCTCCCGTATGAACCATCTTCCATCGAGTTATGAACTGAGCCAAGCCAAGACCCCTCCCCCCACTCCTGCAGACTGCAGTTAGCGACGAGAATCTGATACATGACCCTGTCGCATTCGAGAAATCAGTGTATAGAAATCGACCTGACGCCCGCGCTGCAAAGCGCTCAGCGCTCAACAAATATTCCACAGATTGAATTACATTACGTTCGGTCGACATGCCCTTCATGAAGCCGTAAGTACTGGTCATCACTGATAAACCCACCTAACTGGGGTGTCAGGTGGCCTGTTATAAGACATTCGAAAAGCTTAGGAATCAGTGGCGTCACTAAGGGCCCGCAGTTGCGGGGGGGCTCCGTGATCTTGGGGGTCCGGCGGGGCCCCAGACCAGGCGAAAGTACTAAACTGATGACAAGAGTAGTAGTAAACTGAAAATACTTTAACCTATGAACCTCATAATACATATCAACCATTGAAAAAGTATGTCTGGTCTAACCAATGTAAGAGATCTCACAGAGAAATAAATGTTCAGACATAGGTACATCAGATTCAAAATTAACTGTCTGTTTTAACTGATACCACTACTGCTATCTCCGAAACAGGAGGTATGGGTAAATCAAATAAAAATGGCAGGATTTAATATCCATTGGAGGTAAGTTTACAGGATTTTTTTTTTTTTTTTTATTGTCAAACACATTGTTTTTATTACATTACAATCTAGTCAGTAAGACTAATTAGCAATTTTGTTTTAGCCTAATTTACTACAAAGTTTACAATTCTTGAGGTTCACTCAACAGTTTTCCCCACTTTGCTTAAATTGTAAATCACAATTTTGATGTGTTTATAGCACTATTTTGTTGTGTTTTTCAATTTCAGTTCACTAGCTCGAACGGCTTCACCCTTCTCAGTCTTCTAACTAGCTCAGTGTTGTCTAGGAGCTCAATCACTTCCACATTCACATGCCGAAGTTTACAGGATTGCCATTTTTTTATTTGTTTCCGAGATATAAAGTAAAATGCCTCTGATATATAATGTAAACACAACTAGAAGCTGTGTGAAGATAACAATGACGCCATTTTGTAGAGAAGAAAGAATCTTGGAACTTTTGCATTGAACACTTTTTTCTAAAGTTGATAGATTTTGAAATATTCATTAAATAGGTTTTAAATGTTTTTTTTTACTTTTCCCTTATCTCGGAAACGTACAAAGATTTGGCAACCCTGTGAACTTACCTTCAGTGAATACTAAAGTTTGCCACTTTTATCTAATTTAAACGACTTCGCCCATCTCACCCTTTCCGAGATAGCAATAGTGGTACCTATCACTTGAAACGGACACCCTGTGTAAAGAAAAATTTTAATATATATATATATATATATATATATATATATATATATATATATATATATATATATATATATATATATAAAGATGGACCCCGGGAAAATCCTTGCGAGGGAGCCCCGGATTTGAAGTTACGCCACTGTTAAGAATACAACTCAGAGTGAACGTTTCTGTAATCTTCATACAGGTTGTTTGGTATATCGATACGAAGTTTTCAATGAGTGATAGTTGGGGTCATTTGGGAGCTGTTTGACCACATTTACCCTAATGCAAAGTTTCGTCATTTTTGAGATATCAGCATTTTTAGCTATTTTTGGGAAATATTTGAATTGTTCCTAAAACTTTTGGTAGTAAACACTAACCTTTCTCATTTTTTTTCCGATATTCCTAATATGCACTCTCTCGGAGAAAAAACGGAAAGAAAAACCGAATGATTGATCCAAAAAATATGTAGCCCAAGTTATGTGTTAAAATACATGGATTCAAAATATCTAAAATGGCGATATCTCAAAAAACGGATCACTTTGCATGAGGGTAAATATGGACAAACAGCTTCCAAATGACCCCAAGTATCACTCATTGAAATCTTCCTATCGATGTACCAAACACATATAACAGTGACTTCGTCAGATTTATGAATCGCGCAGCATAACTCAACGAACGAGACGAAAAACAAACCGCTTCTGAGGTGGTCAATGGAAATTAGATAGTGGTTTAAAATTATAAAACTACACAATCTAAGGAACATCGGCGATACTCCATCAGCGCCAAGACCCTTGTTGAGATCCATTGTAGAAGTTTTATTTATACGAGTTGATAAGCCTGTCTCTGCCAGGCAATGTAAATAAGATTGTTTGTCATATTATCAGAAGAATGTGTACGATGTATAATTACTAAAAAAATATTTACTTTTTTCCGCCACACCAGGCAACTGGGAAAATAATAGCCACTTTTTTTTTTAGTGGTCAATTTCAATTTCTCGGGTTTTTTAACTGAAAAGGATATTTGGCAAGACTGTCTCTGTGCGAAGACGCGACGAACGTGGATGGGGTATGACTTCGACGTGGGATCAGAGATAAAACGCGAGAAAAGTCCGCGCTAAAACCCATTTTTTGCCTTAATTTTTTTTTCTACATTGACATTGAAAAATCTGGCTCCATTAGGTTCTAGCCAGTATCAAAAAAAACAACAACTGTGCCAAATTTGAGAATTCTATGTCAAGTAATAACGTCAGAATGGCGTGGAAAGACATATAAACTCCATCAGCAAATTATATATGTAGATGTTTGATACGAAAATTTGAAAATTCTTCAGGGTTATTTTCAAAGGAGTCCTAGAATACACCTGAGAAGCGAAAAAAAAAGTGCAGGATAGTACTTATTGAAATTTGAGCCTATAAATGTGGACACCCTGTAAACCAGTGCAGCCGTAGAAATAAAATTATGAGCCTAATAAGTTCCAAATTCGAGTAGCTACAAGACAAAAAAAAAATGAATTGAATCGGTTGAAAAATAAAAATTTTAGAAGGGTGGTCAGTCCTTTAAAAGCGGGACACACTGCATAAGTTTAACAAAAGGATCCCGCACATTTCTTATGGAAAAGTGATCTATGTGGAATTTTGCTGAATTTTTGATATTGTGTATAGGGAGTCGTCCTTAACAAAAGTGATCATTGCGCTAATGTTCAATACCCAACAGTTTTCAAGATATCAATTAAAAACTTTTTTAATTTGATACTCTTCAGTATGAAGTCACCAGTATGCTCACAGCACCGAAAATTAAAACTATCCTTTTCACTTTTAACTTTGACTACCTATACTTATACTCTTCTCTTTTTAACATTTAGGAAATAAAAAAAAAACAACAACAGGTACAAATGAAATCGCTATATGACAGACATCATAGGCGTATTTTAGCGAGAAGTAAACATCATACTACACCTACTACGATTCATGACGTCATAGTTACCCAAATAACAGGTGGAGTGTATTTGACAAAGGGTCCAAGAGAGCAAGCAAGCAAAATTTTGCGTTTTCGAGTTTCAATATTATTTCTCCAGTGAAGATTCTCGAATATTTTCGATAGATTGTGGTATTTTTGAATTTCATGGGTAGGTACCCTATGCCGAAACAAAAATAAAATTACACTTTTGTGCACAAGTGAAGATTTTGTATTTCTTTGCAAAAAACCTTTAAAATAAAATCACAGAAAACCATGGCAAAATGAGGAAAAACAATCCTCTATTTATAATGGAAAGAACTGTGTCGGTGATCGTAGCGTAATCAGCTGATGTTTTGCCCATATGCTTATTTTCGTGTATTAGAAAAAGATGCACTGACATACTACAACCAGTAACTATCCCTCGTAGGATGGTTACATGATTACAGCCGAATTTTATGATGTGTTTTATGTTGTGACGTCATAGTATGTTAGCCATGATCGCTAAAATGTAGTATCCCAAGTAAATACAACATACTACTGGGTTAAAACTCTCGCTAAAATACGCCTCATGACATGAAGTTGACGATTGCGGCAGGAGCTAGAGGTGCTGTTTGCATACCTACCTATTTGTCACCAATCGCTATCGCTATCTTTTTTTTTTCTTAATGTTAAAAGGAGAAGAGTAAAGTCAAAGTCAAAAGTGGAAAGGATAGTAATAATTTTCGTTGCTGTGAGTGACGTCATACTGAAGAGTATTATTAAAAAAGTTTTTAATTGATATCTTGAAAACTGTTGGGTATTGAACATTAGCGCAATGATCACTTTTGTTAAGGACGACTCCCTATACACAATATTGTCACAATAAGCTAAACGTCCGCCAGGCTGTCAAGAATCTCTCGGTATTATCTCTTGAGTATACTAGAATCTAGTGAATTATTCTACTTAATTCGGGAAAATAATATTATCGTGTATTCTAGATTTTACAGGAATAGATTTAGGGATATATAAGAAGGCCGGCATTGGTTTGTAGTTTAGTTTCAGTTCGAGTGTGATACGATTTAAATAGTGATTGTAAAGAGTTGAATTGTTGAGTTTGTTAATAAAGTAATTAGTGTCAGAGTGTTTTGTTAAGTGGAATAAATTATTGCTGTGTTAATTGGACTTTGATTTTTGGAATAAACGAAACGAACCACGAACCCAAGAATTTTGTCAGCAGGCAACCCAAAGCCGCGACATTGGTGCCAAGAAGTGGGATATAAAGGACTGCAGAGTGAAATCCAATTGCGGAAGTGTGGGGACACTAGTGTAGTGTAAAAACTAAACACTAAGTGAACACTGGGACAGTTAGTGCAGTGCAAACAGTGACAATCACAAAAAGAGACTCAACCGATCGTGTGAATTACCCCGGAAGTGACTCTATCCCCGATTTAGACTGTGATAGTGAATCTTCGAGTGAGTTCTAGAAAATTCTATTTGGAAACTAAGGGAGATATCGAATTTGTGACTTCGCCGACGCATTCGGAACATCAATCGTCATTCAGAAGAAGTTTTTCGAGGAGTTTCGGGAAAATTCTAGAACATTCTATTTGGAAACCAAGGGAGATATCGAAATTGTGACTTCACCAACGTGTTTGCTGTATCAATCGACATCTAGAAAAGAAGTTTCAAGAAAATTCCAGAACATTCTATTCTAGAATAAGGCAAGTTATCCAATTTGTGACTTCACCGGCGTGTTTGGAACTTCGAGCAAAGACCAGGAAAGATATTTGAAGAAAGATCGAGGGAAATTCTAGAACATTCTGTATATGCCTATCACAAGACAACAAGCCAAAATGGACGAACAAAAAGTTGAAGAACTCCTGCGCAAAATGTTGGAACTTCAAGAGACCAAACGACAACAAGAAAAACAAGACGAAGAAGCTAGAAGACAACAAGAAAAACAGGACGAAGAAGCTAGACGACTACAAGAAAAACAAGACGAAGAAGCCAGACGACTACAAGAAAAACAAGACGAAGAAGCTAGACGACAACAAGAAGAAGCTAGAAGATAACAAGAAAAACAAGACGAAGAAGCCAGACGACAACAAGAAAAACAAGACGAAGAAGCTAGACGACAACAAGAAGAGGCCAGACGACAAAAAGAAAAACAAGAAGAAGAAGCTAGGCGACAACAAGAACGGCAAGAAGACCTTGGAAAACTACAGAAGATATTCCAAACCATACAAGGAACTGTCGCTAACCTAGACCAGAAGATTGAAAAAGTTAAAGACGATGTGCAAGAAGTTAAACACGACGTTCAGGAAGTAAAAACTGAAGTCAAAATCGATGTTCAAGAAGTTAAAAACGACGTTCAGGGAGTTAAAGCTGAGGTCAAAGCCGATGTTCAGCAATTAAGACAAGAAGTTGAGGACCAAGTTCAAGCACTCGAAGATAAGATGCGTAGATTAGAAATACAGTCCATCAATCCAGCTAGTGTTGGAGCATTCTCCAGTATGAAGATAAAACCACCAACTTTCGACGGTTCTACGTCCTGGACCATGTATATTCGACAATTTGAAGCTGCTGCAAATACCAACGGATGGAACGACCAAGAAAAAGCTACAGCACTAATAGTGGCGCTACGAGGACCTGCCTTAGACCTTCTTCAGTCCATTCCTTCAGTCTACCAGCAGAATTACCAGCATCTTAGTCAAACTTTAGAACTGCGCTTCGGAGACCATTACAGACAAGAAGTATTCAGAACTCAAGTTAAATCAAGAGTTCAAAAACCCGGCGAGAGTCTACAAGAATTCGAATCGGAAGTTAAAAGGCTAGTGAGTTTGGCGTTTCCTGCAGCTGGGGAAGACATGCAGGAATGGATGGCAGTATCTGCGTTTATTGATGGTCTCAGAGATTCGAAGATCCAGGAAAACCTAAGAATGTCCAAGTTCAGACAAAGTAGCGAAGCCCTTGTCCGAGCATTAGAACTGGAAGCAATATTTGGTGCCTCACGACCCAGAATACGAGCAGTGTCCATTGAGGACCCAAAGGAAAAACAATCATCAAAAGAGGATGGCAGTTTCGAGAACCTTATGAGTAATTTCATGGAGGAAATAAAGAAAATATTACGAGAAGACAGAAAAACGGGAAACGACTCCAGACAAACACCAACACAAAGAAATCGATTAGAATGTTATCGCTGCCATAAGGTTGGACACATTCAACGAGATTGTAGAGTAAGAATGCCCTCTCCATCAAGGGATCGTTTCCAACGCTTTTCGAGATCAAGAGACGCCAGCCCTAATAACAGACAGGGAAACGAGAACTAACCAGTATGGAGGGGCGAATGCTGGTTAGTAATGACGAAGCCCCCAGTGTTGTTAACATAAAATCATTGGGCAGTCATTATAGAGGATTAACATTCGAAGGACAAATTAATGGAGAATTGAAAACTATCACTTTTGATACGGGTGCTGAAGTTTCCATAATTAAAAGAACATTAGTCAAGTCTCGGGCAATCCAACCGCTCACTAGAAACCTGTCACTACGAACAGTCACCGGCGAATCTGCACCAGTTCAAGGAGAAGCTATGGTTGAGCTCACTTTTGGATCTACCACCTTCAGGCACAAAACATTAGTCGCCGATATAGAAGATGATTTTATTTTGGGAATGGATTTGATCGGCCAACATGGGTTCTCTTTTGACCCTTCCATGAACATCCTTAAATTTGGTAATGAAGAAATTGTCCTAACAACACAAGAAGAATCCGATGACGTTAAGATCTTGGCCACAACCCCAGTGAGGATTCCTGGAAGTACTGAGAAGATCATTTGCGGAAGATTAGAAACAAACCCTGGGTGCTGCGTTGGGCTAACACGTAATTTCATTGGAGATAAACCAGAAAGGTTTCTTGTTGGAAAGACTCTAGTAAGAACAAATGGAGACATTATGATAAGAATTGCCAATGTTTCTTCCGAAACAGTACGAATAAAAGAAGGAGACATTATTGGAGCTCTCGAACCAGTGAAGCAAATATCGAACTGTGACCTACCAGATAAGCGACACTTTGTAAAATCCAAATTGGATACAGACACCTTGATGCAGACTTTGGCGAAATCATGGAAACATCTTGATCCAGATAGACTTCAAGAAGCCACAGACTTCATTTTGAAAGAAGCAGACGTATTTGTGATGGACAATCAAACCGGACGAACCAGTTTAATTCAACACAAAATTGATACTGGATTGGCACACCCAATTAGACAACCACCACGACGTATGCCAGTAGCTAAGCAACAGGAAGTGGAAAACCAAATTGATAAAATGCTTCAAGAGGGAGTCATTGAAGAGTCAAATAGTCCATGGTCCGCGCCAGTAGTACTGGTTACGAAGAAAGATGGGAGTCTTAGATTTTGTGTGGACTACCGAAAGCTCAATGACGTCACCAAGAAGGACAGCTTCCCTCTCCCAAGAATAGACGATACACTAACAACTTTATCGGGCTCCAAATGGTTTTCCACCTTGGATCTCAAAAGTGGATACTGGCAAGTGGCAATACATGACGATGACAAAGAGAAAACTGCCTTCAGTACCGGAAGCGGGCTATACCAGTTTAATGTAATGCCTTTCGGATTGTGTAATGCTCCAGCTACGTTTGAGCGACTGATGCATCTTGTTTTGCGAGGTCTTACATGGAGAACTTGCCTGGTATATTTGGATGATGTCATGATTATGGGAAATTCGTTCCAAGAACATCTCAATAACCTGAAAGAAGTTTTTGACCGCTTCCGGAATGCCAACTTGAAACTCAATCCAAATAAGTGTTTCCTATTTCAAAAGAAAGTGGAATTCTTAGGTCACGTGGTATCTGAAGAGGGCATACAAGTTATGGAAGGAAAAATAGATGCTGTCAGGGACTGGCCAAAACCACGCGACAAACATGAACTAAGGAGTTTTCTAGGAATATGTTCTTATTATCGAAGATTTGTGGAAGGATTCGCCAATATAGCTGCTCCACTTCATCGATTAACAGAAGAAAAATCAACATTCAATTGGACCCAAGAATGCGATTCCGCATTTAGAAGATTGAAAGGAGCATTATGTACGAGCCCAGTGTTGTCCTATCCTGATCACAAAGGCATGTTGATTTTGGACACAGATGCAAGTAACACCAGTGTTGGAGCTGTCCTTTCACAAATCCAAAATTCACAAGAACATGTCGTGGAGTACTACAGCAGAACATTATCAAAGCCAGAACGAAATTATTGTGTCACCAGAAGAGAGTTGCTTGCCATAGTAAAAGCAGTCGACCATTTTCATAAGTATCTCTACGGACGCAAGTTTCTAATTCGAACAGATCACGCAGCTCTAAAATGGCTTTTAGAAATGAAAACTCCTGAAGGACAGCTTGCTAGATGGATTGAGAAATTGCAGCAATACGATTTCCAAATTAAACATCGCCCTGTAAACCTGCATAAAAATGCTGACGCTCTGTCTAGACGGCCATGTAAAGAAGATTGCAAACATTGTCAAAGAATCGATATACATGAGAAAAACACTAGTCCAGCTGTAAGAAGAACGGGCCTGATCGTCGATGACAAATGGACTACCAAGCAAATGAGAGAAGATCAGGAGGCAGACCAGGACATCGGGCAAATTCTACATCTTAAAGAAAATGATGAATGTAGGCCAGAATGGGGGGAAGTGTCAAACAAAAGCTTGATTTACAAGGCGTTGTGGGCCCAGTGGAACTCTCTGGCCGTAGAAAATGGTTTGCTCAAAAGAGTTTGGGAAAGTGCCGATGGGAAATCCACTAAGAGCCAACTGGTAATCCCAAAAGACCGAGTGGAAGATGTATTAAAAGAAATACACGACGGAACCTCAGGGGCACATTTCGGAGTTAACAAGACTTTGGACAAAATTCGGGAACGTTTTTACTGGGTTCACTACCATGAAGACGTTAAAAGCTGGTGCCGAAAATGCGACATCTGTGCTACCAGTAAAGGCCCTAAACTAAGATCTCGAGGGCCCATGAAACAGTACAACGTTGGTCTTCCATTTGAGAGAATAGCGATAGATGTAGCAGGACCGTTCCCAGAGTCAGAGCGTGGTAACAAATACATCTTAGTTATCATGGATTACTTCAGTAAATGGCCAGAAGTTTTCGCTATTCCCAATCAAGAAGCCATCACTGTTGCCCAGGTGCTAGTGGACGAAGTTTTTAGTCGTCATGGTGTGCCACTAGAGTTACATTCAGACCAGGGACGAAACTTCGAATCTACTATCTTTAAGAAAGTTTGTGAGATCATGGGCATTCGTAAGACAAGGACAACACCTTTACACCCTCAATCTGATGGCATGGTGGAACGATTCAATAAGACCATAGAGGAACACCTGACAAAAGTGGTCGCAAAGAACCAACGAGATTGGGACAAGCATTTGCCTCTATTTTTAATGGCTTACAGAGCGGCTGTTCACGATTCAACAGGTGAAAGTCCGGCTAGAATTGTTTTTGGAAGGGAACTCAGGTTACCTTGCGATCTGATGTTTGGAGTACCCGAAGAAGAACGAAGAGAAATCCGAGATTATGCCGACGAAGTAAGGGCACGACTTCTGGGTATCCATGATTTTGCTCGGGAGCATATTCAACTAGCCAGTGACCGAATGAAGACCAGATACGACTTGAAGGCCAATTCGGTCGGATTTCAAGAAGGTGATTTAGTGTGGTTATATAACCCAGTAAGGAAGAAAGGAGTATCACCGAAATTGTCTTCAGCATAGGAAGGACCCTAAAGAGTAATCAAGAGGATCAATGATTTGGTTTATCGAGTCCAGCGCAACACCAGGAGTAAGATGAAAGTTGTACATCTGGACAGGTTGGCGAAATATCATGGGCGAGAAGTTGATCGGGACGATCAACCTTAAGAGGAGGGCAGTGTCACAATAAGCTAAACGTCCGCCAGGCTGTCAAGAATCTCTCGGTATTATCTCTTGAGTATACTAGAATCTAGTGAATTATTCTACTTAATTCGGGAAAATAATATTATCGTGTATTCTAGATTTTACAGGAATAGATTTAGGGATATATAAGAAGGCCGGCATTGGTTTGTAGTTTAGTTTCAGTTCGAGTGTGATACGATTTAAATAGTGATTGTAAAGAGTTGAATTGTTGAGTTTGTTAATAAAGTAATTAGTGTCAGAGTGTTTTGTTAAGTGGAATAAATTATTGCTGTGTTAATTGGACTTTGATTTTTGGAATAAACGAAACGAACCACGAACCCAAGAATTTTGTCAGCAGGCAACCCAAAGCCGCGACAATATCAAAAATTCAGCAAAATTCCACATAGATCACTTTTCCATAAGAAATGTGCGGGGTCACAGCCTCCTATAGTTAACAAGCCATGAAGTTGGAAATGACGGCAACGTCGCGTATGGTGCTATTTTGTTATTGGGTTATGTGTTTCTGTGTATTGCTTTCATTGTGTATTGTTGCAATTTAGTATTTTTATGGGCATTATTGACGAAAAAGTGGATAGAAACACACCAATATATTGCCCATATTTAGTTGATACCTGTTACTTTGTGCTTTGATTGCAAATTTTTAGCAAATGGGTACAGGAGCAAAAATGAAGGTAAGGTAAGGTAAAACAATAAAAACAATATTAATATTTGTCTGCAAGAGCATAGGTCTCGATATAGTACCTAAGATATTTAAACTTGTTCCAGATGCCATGAAACTACTGTGTTCCTGGGTGCAAATCGAACTATTAGGAGTTCCTTAAAAACTGAAGAAATGCAAACATTTTTATTTCCAAAAAAATTCTGAAGTGCAAAAAATGTGGATGAAAGCAATACGCAATACACCAAGATAATTATACCCGAGATTATACAATAACGAAAAATTCTGTGGTGTGTTGTAAACATTTTAAAGAAACCGAAATAATTAGATTTGAAACAAACAAGAATGAAGGCGTAGTTCGAGAGTTCAAACTAAAACGTCCAACTCTTAAAAGTAGGTACCTCTTATTTTCGAAAATCAGCTCAAGTATTTGGATGGACTTGCCTTCCGAAAAAATCCCGAAGAAAGAAAAAGTTAGATTTTCAAAAGATATACTGAAACATAACACTTTAGACTCTAGAAATATATTCATTTAAATCAATTATTTACTGTTATTATTTACACAAATAGTTAAATTATTCATTGAATTACTGTTTTTGGCGCTTTAGTACAATAAATTATGCATTTTTTGTGATTCATATTAATAAAATAAAAAATATATATTTATACAAACAAACACCACCAGCACCACTTGGCGGTAAGATTGCGGTGTTGCCTTTTTAACTTAATGGCTTGTTAAATGTAGGAGGCTGTGGCGGGGTCCTTTGGTACATTTTGCCTCGTCTTGCGCAATGAGCGTTCTGTGTTTTTTTTTATCTAATGAAGTTTTCGTATTATTACCTCTTTGTTTGGTAAAATAGATAGGTCTACTGTCACGTGACATTCTGATAAATTATAAGAAAAAAAAAAGGCAAGGAAATTTGTGAAGGTCTGTAAATGACATTTTATTTAAACGCCCCTCTTAAGGATTCCTGCCATACTATCAGCGAATGAAACAAAGCTAAGACATCAAGGAAGTTTTTGGAAAAATTCGCGATACTCCGAGATGCATAGTTTTCAAGATATCGTCACTTGAAGTTGAGAGTTTTACCGGCCGTGCACTACTCCGGGTAGCTTCGCAATACTTCGCGGCGCGACGCAATTCCCTGAATCTGCCTGTTTTTTGAGCGTAGATGCATTGTCATGATTATTCAAGCAAATGCACCATGAATATCAATTTTCACAATAAGTATTAATTTAATGATGGCGGTTCAAATAAGCAAAAAAAAATGAGTAATTTATCACTACTTTAACGACTTGTCGGGAAGTAGATTCCTTTATTATTGATGGTATCAGTATGGTATCAATTTAAGAACTACAACATTAGGAGAAGGAAAGCAGCATTGCGCATAAACAATCATTGTTGCAGGAAAGACGTAAGCAACTATTTTCTCAAAAAAGGCAAAACTTGCAGGATCCGACCTATAAAAATGACAGGACCAACACTGGGTCTTGGCCTCATCCATAAACGTATTGGACATCAACGTGGAAAATAACATGTCTTGGCGTAACCACGTCACCAAAATCGCCAAAACAGCAGCACAAAAACTAGGGGCTTTTTATAGAATAAGGAAGGTGTATATCCCATTTCAGCTTTAGCTACTCTTATAAGGCCCAGATAAGAGCATCCTTGGAATACTGCAAATATATATGGAGATCGGTATCCAAACACTTGCTCAAGATGTTGGACTTGATACAAAAGAGAGCAGTCCGTCTTATCGATGACCCGGACTTGACCAAAACCTCCAAAGCCTTGAACATCGGTAAAAAATGGCGGACCTATCATTTACTATCGATACGACCTATCATTTACTATCGATACTACTACGGAAGGTGTTCGAACGAGCTAGCACTTCTGATTTCGCTTATAGTTGCACCAAACAAAAACACTCGTCAGGCACAAGCAGCTCATCAACATACAGTTCAGTTATAAATACCTAGAACAGAACATCGCTGTTTCGAGACTCATTTTTCTGGAGGGCCGCCTCGCTCTAGAATGCACTTCAAAGTCGCATCTTCCCCGAAAACTAGAACCTACAGCGACCAATGTCCATCGACACCTCCACACACACTCCACTCGTTGATATAGGACTTTCCTTTTGTGTGTGTGCCATGTGCCGACCATGAAAAAAAAGCCTAATAAATGAATCAACAGTCATAATGACAGGTGGATTCCAGGATTCTGAACTTTGTTTCATCTGGAAAAATTAGATAGTACTCAAAAAGAAGCTAATACCAGATTATTACCTTATGTGCTAATAGATCTAAAATCAGTTAACACAATTCTGGTAAAATCTGTTGATATCGATGTCCTAATACCTAATGCTTATTCGTGTTTACTGCACAGTACCAGCAATTCCCCAAAGTCTATTTATACAGTTAGGACATAGTAGAACTGCATATTTTTTTAACAGTAGATGATATCTATATGTAGTAGGAAATTTGAAAAAAGGAATTTGCGAGGATTATAATGTTGGAGTGATTGCGAATATCCAAACTGACGTAACAGTTTGCGTATTTTTGCACTCCCGAACACGACGTGATTTCGCATGATGATTTAGAAGATTTTAAATTTAATGTGTATATTTTGGTGTTTTTTTTTCCTACATAGGGCTTATAAAAAAATACCCTATGCATTTTTTTGCTCAATATTGGGGAATTTTACAGAACGAACCCTTGCTTTTTTGTTGTTATTTACAACAAGAGTCAAAATATTTCCAAGACCAAATTATAATCAACATTCGAAACTGAGAAGCTCTGCTGAGAAGGTTTGTGTTTACATTGTTTACAGTGAAGTTAATTTTCCTACGTGTAATCACCAATAACATTAATATAAAAGACAAGTTCAATCTGTCTGTCATTCATAATTATTAATGAAATTAATGTACGGATTTCCTTAAGTTAAAGTTGGTTCAACTTTTCCGTGTTTTACGTTAATTTTCTTAAATTTTAGGTGGATGTAAACAACTACATGTAAGTACATGATCTTCAACTTTTTTTTAAATTAATTTTCCGTAGGTACCTTGAGTTAAGTGGATGTAAATGACACTAAAGACGCGCGCTGCGCTAAGTGTGGCGAAGCTACCCGGAGTAGGTAGTGCACGGCCAATAAAACTCTGAACTTCAAGTGACGATATCTTGAAAACTATGCATCGCAGAGTATCGTTTTTTTTTTTTCAGAAATTTCCATGATCTCTTAGCTCTGTTTCATTCGCTGATAGTATGGCAGAAATCCTTGAAACAAAAAAGTTTCTCGCTTATTGAAAAAAATACTGCATAAAAAGTGTAAGTTGAAGTTTTACCTAGTTTTACGAATAAAGCGAGTTTTTCAGAGAAACAAAATTATCTTACTGATTTTCGTTAACATAATCTCTTTAGAATAAAAAAAAATTAATGAAATTATCTCGATTGGTTTCGGAGATATCGCGAGGTATGTGTGAAAAAGTATGAAAACTGAATTTTGACAAATTCATGACATTTTTCGATATAAAAATTGTTGGACCTAGTAAAAAAAAAATTAATTAGCCAATAATGTAATTCTTGTACATTTTTCTCATCTAAGTAGAAATTAAAATAAAAATAAAATTACAAAGATAGAAACACAACGACAATGTGCTGCAAATGGCAACACGGTCTAGGTTTTCGTACTCAGGGGTCAAATGGAATCGCGCGACAGAAAGCCTGGATCCATCGGAGGGGCCCGATTTTTAACATGCAATTATCCTTCTATTTCGTATATTATTCTATGGTAAAAGTTACGCAACAAAGAAAAGCTCTTTGTTTGAAGTGTTTTTTGTTGGGCATAAACACTATTAGCGTTATTTTTTTAGTCATAGTAAAGGTTACACAACAAACAAAAGTTGTTTGTTAATTTGCAGATTTTTTGGATTGTTTTTTTATAGGTTGTAAGTGTTTTTTCTCTGTCTCGGGTGAAATTTGCCCTGACTCTTTGACAAAAGTATCAATTCGTGCTAAGCTGTAGAAATTGAAGTTTTTTTTTTGAAGTTTTCTTTATATTAGATTTTTGATTTGTTAATTTGCTGTCAAGTAGTTTATGAAGTGATTTTATAAACAGCCTGATGAATCAATGACGACTCATTATCTTGAGAAAATGGAGCTGCTGAGAATCTGAATTAAAGGAAGAAAAGGTGTATCGTGCATTACAGATACTCCCAAATGGAGGAAATACTAGAAATCATTAGTAATTTCTGCAGTATAAACTTCTATATATTGAAGTAAATAGAGCAAAGTATAAAGTAATTGCTCCTAGTACTCACCTACTTTAAGAATTATGTGGAGTAAATGCTATACTTTTTTGTGAAAACTGTGAAAACTACAAAATGGAGCATTTGCTTGAAGTAAAAGCAAATATGTACTTTTTTTAAGCATACCGCCCAATATGTCATCCCCTAAAGTAATAAAAAACCAGTTACATACAGACCAGGGACCAGCAGGGCTGAGACTCTGTAACGGATAGATTGTTATCCCTATCGCTATGGCACTTGCTGTCTTCTTTTCCCTATTCGAAATCAATAGAGCGGGGACGACAATAGAGATAGAGATACATATCTCTATTCGTTACAGAGTCCCAGGCGTCCCAGGCGATGAAGGAGCGCTACTTGAGGGAATCTGTACTTGCAGTAGCGGATCGTGGCGATCCTCTGGGATAAGAATATTAGAATAGGGTAGTGGACAATTTTTTTGAAATATTTTTTTTAATAATCTCCATAACAAAATAAATAGTAGTTGATGATTCTTTGATTTTAGAAAACAAAAATATACCTAAAAAAAAATAAACAAATTTATCCTTTTTTTAAACGGTATAATTTACCGCCCGGAAATTACGTCACAGCTGTTATGTCTAAGGCATTCCGACATTAATAAGAGTGGCCGAGAGCGCGGTCAGTGCGTCCTTATATTTTACATGCTTCTAGAAAAAGATGCAGATAAGCTCAGTGCGCATTGATTGACAAATGAAAATCTCTCAAAAAGTGAGGTTAAGTTGAGGGTGCGCCCCGACAGACGCTGATATCTCTCTTTTTTGCACTAATGAGCGAGTGTGTGTCGAATATAGGACGAAGGTTTAATTCATTTCACACTCAAATACAACAGCTATGACGTAGAATCAAGGCGCGAAATATTTTCGTTTAAATAGTGCGTCCCAAAATTCCACTTTTACAATCGTTTTAAACCAAGTTAGCAATTTTTTCTGAAATTTCTTTCAATAGGAATATTTTTCATTTACTCCATAGATGAACAATAGATCGATTTCATTGAAATTATACCTTGTCCACTACCCTATTATTACAAAAATATCAATACAAACCTTGTTTTGATTCCTCAGTCACATCTTCAGGATGTTGGTGTGCCAATAGGTCAAAAAGGATCAAAGATCCCAAACTATGACCTCCAAGCGAAACTCCGCCATTAAATGAAGGATTTCTTTGCTTGAATAAATTGTAAACCCTATTTAACTCATCCCCAACTGTAGAGATAATAGTTTGGCTATACAATGGGCTAGTGTAAAACAAAACATCCAAAATTGTATCGTTGGTAAATTCACGTAATCGCGGAATGCTTTCTAAACTGATTTTTTTCAATTGTTCATCAATTCCGGTTTCTTCAGAATGTAGTTTTCCATGCCAACTTATTGGCAGAACTTCAACTCTGTGGATCATTCCTCGTTCGCAGGATGATTTATAATGCGATTGGGTTAGTTGAAGAGCTATGTTGCGGAATTCATCAACTAAAAATTATTAAAAAAAAAAAAACTTTAATTTTATAGTTAAATGAAATGAAATATTCAATATTTTTAGCACTAAAGCAGTTTTCTAACTCGATTACATTACGTTGCATCAAAGAGTTACTGAATTTTTTAAATAAACAGTAAGGTTAAAGACAAGTTTAACACGGCAATAGGTTCCGGGTTATTCACTATATTTGGACCCACACCTGGAGAGGTCAATAAAGGTGCTACAAAAAAAAAGTTTAATACAAATATTGTATGGTTTAGAGAGCAAATCCTTAAATCTAACCGCCTTTATCTCGAAAACGTTAAAAGATAAGATAGTTCTATCTTATAGATATTTGTCTTAGAATTTAACGTAGCATCTAGAAATCAAATAAAAAACAGGGTATCCCATTTAGAAATTTCTAGTTGCGAGCTATGGACCACTTCGGGGATACCTTGTATAAATAAAACTGCACTTTTTTTTTTTTTAGATTAAACAATTTTTGTATTAAACTTTCTTTTGTAGCACCTGTAATTACTTCTCCAGGTGGGTGGGTCAAACATTATATTTTGACCCCGGTATCTAATTGATCACAACAGAATCTACCTGATTCATAAATTCTATTCAGGGACAATGGGTCAAGTCACCATATTTGAATTTCATTCCTTTCTTATTTCTAATCAGTTGTATGAACCAAAATTAAAATATCCTTGCTTCGAGTTGGCTTCACAATGTCCTATTTTTTTATTAAATGATTTTTAAAAATGCTGTTTTCATACCACTGACGCACATCTTTGATAATTTCCAATTTCCTTGTCTAAGCAAACAACCGTGACATTCTTTTTTTTTATCAGAAAACTGTTTTTTGTGTATTTTGTGGTGTTTTGAGGTGATTTTTTAGTGCTTGGAAGGATAATTTCTGTATTCTAAGATGGAGAGTTTTTATTTTAAGAAGTCATTAGTGGAAAACCCGGGGTTATTGGCAAAAGCTATGATTTCTTTTTGACAAACCTTTACTACTCAACAGTTATTATTGTCTGCTATTCAAGATATCAACACACGTTGAGGATGGTAAATGGCTTGGATCCCATACACCGTTTACGTGGCGAGACTTTTTGTTTTTTTAATATGGATTTAGTCAGATTTTTTCGCTTTTGTTGCAATCCATGAAGTCCTACGAAGTACCGACAAATCATTTTTCTCCGTTAAACACCTTTATTTTGTCTCTGCAGGAACGGCATAAAACGTGACTTTGTCGCCATTAGAACGGCCCCACAACTAAGTACAATACATTATAACGTAGGCATTTTTCAAAAAATCAACACTGTACTACTTTACAGACTTTACACACATCAAAAATCACAATCAAACGCAGTGTTTAAACAAACACAGAGTACTAACAGAGTAGAGTACAGACGGTTGGCATTGGCCGCCATTTAATTTTTTTTAAAAGGTCGTTGGTTGCCCTATTTAAAACAAAAACCAAAACAAACTGTGAAATTTCAGGTTATTATAGGGCGAATTCATTCATTGATGGATCCATCTGCTGCCAGCATTATGAGACAGCCATTCCGATTTTCTATGAACTAGACAAAGATAGACTGGTCGATGGATCCATTGGTGAATAAAAGAAAGCGCCCATATTTATCTGCAAATCTTAGACAATGCGACGTCAAACTGAATGTCGTGATTTTTTTCTTCCGTTCGGTATTTTCATCTCGGTATACCCGATTTTGACTGCGATAGGGAATTTTCAAGTTAGTTCTATTTGGAAACCAAGGGAGATATCGAATTTGTGACTTCACCGATGTGTTTTCTATATCAATCGACATCCAGAAAAGACATTTCAAGAAAATTTTAGAACATTCAATTCGAGAATAAAGCAAGTTATCCAATTTGCGACTTCACCGACGTATTTGGAACTTCAAAGACCAGGAAAGATATTTGAAAAAAGTTTGAGGGAAATCCCAGAACATTCTGTATATGCCTATTACGAGACAAGAAGCAAAAATGGAAGAACAAAAAATTTAAGAACTTCTGCGCAAGATTTTGGAACTTCAAGAAACCAAACGACAACAAGAAAAACAACACGAAGAAGCTAGACGACAACAAGAAGAGGCTAAATGATAACAAGAAAAACAAGAAGAAGAGACCAGGCGACAAAAAAAAAGGAGAAGCTAGACAACAACAAGAAAAGGCTAAACGAAAACAAGAAAAACAAGACGGAGCGGCCAGACGACAAAAAGAAAAACAAGACAAAGAAGCTAGAGGACAACATGAAGAGGCTAGGTGTTGAGACTCATGTGATTTTATTTTAAAATCACATACTTACGTTTTCAGTTTTAGTTTATTTTAATGTATTACTTATCATACTTATAGGTGATAGAGACAAACGGCAACCGAACAGACCTCAGGTGCTCTGTCTAATCAGTGTACTGGGTGTTTGTTTATAACTGGAACACTCAGTAACTTTCTTATTATTGAAAATAAAGGGCATGTTTAACTTGGAAAATTTCTTGGTAAATTGCAACCTTGAGCGATACAATGATATTTTTTTGTCGTCATAGGTATACAGGGTGCGCCAATAAGGTATCTTTATAAAATGGAACGCCTTGTATATTTTTGTTTTTCAAATAGTTTTTGCTATATTTGTGAAGCTAATTTTCTAAGAATTTTAAAAATACAAAAATATACAGGGCGTTCCATTTAAAAAAATTACTTTTTTGGCGCACCTTGTATACCTATGACGACAAAAAAAATATCGTTGCGGCGATTAAGATCGTTGCAATTTACCAAAAAACTTTCCAATTTGAACATGCCCTTTATTTTCAATAATAAAAAAGTTACTGAGTGTTCCAGTTATAAACAAACACTCTGTACCTACTAGTTAGTCATTTTTTTGAATACCAAGCATAAAGGGACGGGCGGCTTTGCCAATTGTCTCCAGTCATTATTTATTTTTTCTTTTGTTATAATAATTATAATTTATTCAGTTTTTAAAATCATCACGATCATTGTTATCTTTCCACACCTAAGCTCCATATATTATTGAATATATTGGCAATAAATAATTTTTAACATAAACAAGACATCAGTATTATTCAAGAATCAGCTATCTACAAAAAGGTTTTCCCTGTACAAAGGGAGATTCCTACATGGTCTCAGGAGCTGGATACATAAACCATCCAGCCGATATATTCAAGATTTTCATGCAAGCAGGTCCTTCGAGTATCGTTCCTAAGGTTTATTAGCTGTAGAAGAGAAACAGAAGAGGAACGAGCAAGAAATTGGGATTGGAAAAGGTTCCAAGTTTCCAAATCAACGTCAAATCGTTCATCCATCATCAGCCATTGGAGCAGAGTGCGCGTAAGGAAGAACAGGAATTTAGCTCTAAGTCCAAGAGCTGATGGTATACTCAATCAATCATTATCATCATTTCTTATATTATTGCATCATCAATCTTTATTAATTGGAAACACAAGCCAAAGTTAGGTTGCTTCATCTGTTGTTGAAATTTCACATTTTCATAAAATTCAATACATATTGCATTTATTGGTTTTGACAAGGTTTTGACAGTTAATCAAACATGCCAAATACTAAAGAACAGAATGAAGAGCAATTTCTTACTAAAATCGAGGGTCTTTAGAGTACCAGAACAAAGATATTTGAAGCATTAAATAGGTTCTCAGATTTTGTAGGCTCATTTTCAGATAATAACAAAATTTACAACCTTCAGAGCAGATTGGAGAGGATACAAGCATTATGGGCAGAATTCATAGGTGTTCAAGGTGACCTAGAATTATATGATGTGGATGTTGATCATACAAAATATAGAATAGAATTTGAAGACATATTTTTTGACAACACAGGAATGGCTAAGGCATTAATTGGCAAATACTTCTCACAAAGCCAACCAAGTACACCTCCCACACATTCACCAAGGATCGTAAGTAGCAATATTAACATGAATTTACCAAAAATAAAATTACCTGAATTTTCAGGGGTGTATGAGCAATGGTTGCAATTTTCAGATACGTATAAATCTTTGATTCATAGTAAGAGTACCTTGAGCAAAATTGAAAAATTTTGGTACCTAAAATCTTGTTTAAAGGGCGAGGCAGCAAACATTTTGCAATTATTAGAAGTCTCTGAAGTTAATTATGACAGAGCATGGACTCTTTTATGCGATAGGTATCAAAATAATAAAATTATAATCCAAAGTCACATGAAAGCGATTTTTGACATTCCATCTATTCACAAGGAATCGTCCGTTAGCTTAAGAACTTTGATAGATCATTTTAATCAACATTTACAAGCTCTAGCATCATTGGGTTTGCCAGTGAAACATTGGAACACCATAATAATTTTTCATATTACATCCAAACTTGACCCCATTACTAGAAGACAATGGGAAGACTTTTCTTTACCATTACAGACAGACACACCCAGTTTAAATGATTTACCATCATTTCTCAATAGACATTGCCAAATGCTTGAAAATATCCATTCATTGATCCATTCTCACCAACCAGTAAATAAACCCCCCAGCAACAACAACCCTCGAAACACTTATCATAAACACAATACAAGTTCAAGTTCTGCAATCACAACAAATTCTTGTCCCTTGTGTAAGAAGGATTATTCCATTTATTCTTGTCCATCATTTCTGGAACTTAGTCCAGGTGATCGGCTTAACAGAATCCGCAAAATCAATGCTTGCACAAATTGTTTACGTCAGGGACATACAGTAAAAGATTGCAATAGCAAATTCACCTGCAGAAAATGCTCTAATCGTCATAATTATTTATTGCACAATAATAAAAACAACACTAATGAGGATATTTCTCCACAAATCAACACAATTCAAATTTGAAGCTTTTGCCATCAGTTCAAGAAGCACAAGCACTTGCTACTTCTAGCACTCAACAGCAAGGAAATTCACAGGCTTTTTCTGTGACAAATGCACCTACAAACACTTTCACCATCACCGAAGAACCATACGTCATTTTACCCACAGCAAAGGTAACTATACAGGGTGATTGATGGTCGAGGGTAGGTTAGACGTTTATGGAAAACGGAATGTTGGATATTTTTGAAAATTTGCATGCCCAAGTAATTGCTCCTGATCTATCATTCTAAAATAATTTCAACGATGCGGCGTTGCCGCTTATACCAAAAAGTAATATGAACTTTGAAATTTTAAATGAGACACCCTGTTTATTATTGCATTTTTTGCTCCGCTATTACTTTCTGATCATTTTTGTATAATACTGTCCTATACCTATCTCTAGTGATTTTCGACTTATTAATTAATTTCTTTATTTTTTCTTCAAAACATAGCTCTAGTTAAATTTGTATTACTACGTCCCTGAGATCGTAGAACGTTTAAATTTTGGAGATAACTTAGGGAGGTCCTGCATATTCCTTTTGAGCAAGTAAATTTGTTCTACATTATACAGGGTTGGTCAAAATTGGTAATTGTGCTGCCAGGTACAAAAAAGATGGAAAGTGCACTTTTTCAAATAGAACACCCTGTATATTATGAAATATTATGAAAGACAATTAAAATCCCTTACAAATGATGTATCATGTTCCTATACCTAAGTAGTAAGGTTTCGGAAATACAGGCAAGTTTCTGTAAGAATTTGATTAGGTATTTAAAAATTATGTCTTATTAAATAGCAGTAACAATAAGTGTGTTAAGTGAACTTTTTTTCACGAATGTGACGTGCGACAATCACATGCGTAAAAAAAGGTACTGTGCACACTTATTGCATACAACATTTTTTCTACTATCAATAAAATACGTGAGAAAAATAAATTTAGACAAATACTTCACGCACTAGTGCGTGAAGTAATTTACCAGAAAAAAAACTAAATTGACAGTGTCAACATCTGTCATTGACATTACTTTACGCACTAGTGTGTGAAGTGAAATTTAACGTCTTCGCAATAGTGCATAAAGTGAGTACTTTACGTGAAGTAGTAGAAAAAAAAAAATACTGTCACAACCTATTTTGTTGCAACTGGGGGTTTGGGATCTTTTTTTCCTTGACCGCATGTGGATTTTGATTAGCCCAAAAGTGTTGATTTCTCCTTTCAAAAATACCTTCTGTAGAGAATTTAGCTTCATGTGTCCATATTAATTTTTTTTAGAAAGTTTAGATACTAATAAGTGTGATTGGTCAGAAGTGTCTCTTAATATCGAATTTGACGTTGGTAATCATCTGGTTTCAGCTGTTGAACTTTTGTGAATTTGAAGGGATGCATATGATTGTTAAAAATTTTGTGCACATAATAATAGCTCAGGCCTAAATCACCTTCTGCACTTCGGATGGAAGCTTGGGGATATGCGTGAAAGTAGGCTGAAACATTCACGATGTTTCTTCATCAGACGTTACAGGCTTGGGTAAGCTTGGTTCATTCTTAAGTTTTGAACCAAATTGTATAGAGTTATTTTTTGGGCAACCGTCCGCAAAATTCAATTTCGCGGCCGCCACACCTGACGTGTATAATGGATCAAATCCTTGTCAAATTCATACAGTTTTTCTGTAACTTTACATAATTTTTATAGTTCCATAAAAAATAGTGTACCATGACCGCGAAACTTTTTAGCGTACTTGAGAGTATCTTGCCTCGGCGATAACTTTTCTCTACGTACGCTAAAAAGGCATTTCGCGGCCTTGGTATACAAATAACTATTGTGTCCGAACAAATTTTCTCTCATTCATTGGTCGTAAATCAGGGTAGATTTCGTTGAACTTTTTGCATATTCTTGCTACAATTTTTTTGCAGATTTATTCTTTTTGACGTTTTGTAAAGTTTTGCTGTGGGAAAAACCAAATAAACTTGCTGACAGCTGATGGCAGGCAATTTTTTTAATTAAAAATTATTTTTGACACCAAAATTATCACTTCTGATTGGTGAAAATTAACAGGAGGGAAATAGTCATGGGAAAATGTATGGCCCACTTCCATAGATGCCTATAATACCTAAGACTTTTATGACGTCATTGGATTGAACTATCAAAAACACCATGAGTAGGAAAGAGACAAAAACAAAACAATGACAATATTTTTGCATATCACACATTGTAAAAAGTGGAGCATCTTATGCATTTGTTTTTAATCCTAGATAATAATCATGGTTCCAATCACCTGCCAATCATGTGGTTTGTATCGTTTGAATTACCTAATATGTTTCATCGTGACATAGCTATTTAATGACGATTCGGGTTGGTAGAATGAGTGTAAAGAAAAAGTATTTCTATCTGTTTCTACAACAGGCTGAAAGAAAGAGATGAAAATATACTCAGTGTGAATTAAATCTACCAATTGGAAACGCCATTAGACAAATATCCCAAAATAATCCAATTCTAACAGAAACTTGCCTGTATTTCCGAAACCTTACTATTTAGGTATAGGAACATAATACATCATTTGTAAGGGATTTTAATTGCCTTTCATAATATTTCATAATATACAGGGTGTTCTATTTAAAAAAGTACACTTTTCATTTTTTTTTGTACCTGGCAGCACAATTACTAATTTTGACCAACCCTGTATAATGTAGAACAAATTTTCTTGCTCAAAAGTAATATGCAGGACCTCTCAAAGTTATTTCCAAAATTTAAACTTCCTACGAATCTCAGGGACGTAGTAATACAAATTTAACTAGAGCTATGTTTTGAAGAAAAAATAAAGAAATTATTTGATAAGTCGAAAATCACTAGAGATAGGTATAGGACAGTATTATAAAAAAATGATCAGAAAGTAATAGCGGAGCGAAAAATGCAATAATATACAGGGTGTCTCATTTAAAATTTCAAAGTTCATATTACTTTTTGGTATAAGCGGCAACGTCGCATCGTTGAAATTATTTTAAGATGATAGATCAGGCGCAATTACTTGGGCATGCAAATTTTCAAAAATATCCAACATTCCGTTTTCCATAAACGTCTAACCTACCATCGACCATCAATCACCCTGTATATGACAACACAAACAAGCCACATATTTGTCGTGTTTTGCTCGATAACTGCTCCCAATCAAATTTCATGTCTGAAAACTTACTCAGAAAACTCAATCTTGAGGAATTTGAGGTAAAGCATACAGTTGAGGGATTTGGCAGCAGTTTAACAAAAATATTTAAAAGAGTTCAAGTAGATATATTTTCCAATTCGAATAACTTTTCCCTGACAAATGTATCTTGTCTTGTCACAGATAAAATTACCAAAAATTTACCAGAATTTTCTTCTAACACACAAAATTTGAACATTCCCAAAGATATCGTAATGGCAGACGATGCCTTTAACAAAACATCTCCCATCGACATGCTAATTGGAGCTTCCTATTTTGGGACTCTGATTTGTCCCAATCAATTGAAACTTTCCAATAATGGCCTTATTTTACAAGAAACTCTACTTGGGTGGATAGTTTCGGGTCCTTTATCAGTTTCCAATCATAACTCATCGAGTTGCAATCTTTCTATTGACAGTAATGTATCAATTCATAAACAAATTGAGAAATTTTGGCTCCTTGAGGAAGCGGCCCCAATTTATCTAAGATCATCAGAAGAAAAAGAGTGTGAGAACATTTTCTCAAACACACCACTCGAAATCCATCGGGCAATTTTGTTGTAAAACTTCCATTGAAAAACAATATAAGTGAGTTGGGTGATTCATCCGACAAGGCTTTAAAGAGGTTTTACTATCTAGAAAAGCGCCTCAATTCGAACCCATCGTTGAAACCTCAATATGACGCCTTCATCAATGAATACATTTCCTTGGGGCACATGTCCAAAATCAGTAATTCTGATAGAATCTTAACACCCGACAACAAGAATTTCTTTCTACCTCACCACGGAGAATCAAGGAATCTAGTACAACAACAAAACTTCGAGTCGTCTTCGACGGCTCCATGAAATCAACAACTGGGCTTTCTCTCAATAACACTTTAAAGGTCGGACAAAAAACACAAAGCGATCTCATGGACATTGTAATGCGATTCCGGTGTCATAAATATGCAGTAACAGCCGATATAGAGAAAATGTACAGATGCGTAATGATACACGAAGATGACCGACCTCTTCAAAAAATCTTATCGAGATTTAATTCATCACAAGGTATAGATCATTATCAGCTTAATACTGTTACCTATGGCACTTCTAGTGCTTCCTTTTTGGCTATCAGGTCTTTGCAGCAGATTGCAATAGGGTAGTGGACAAGGTATAATTTCAATGAAATCGATGATCTATTGTTCATCTATGGAGTAAATGAAAAATATTTCTATTGAAAGAAATTTCAGAAAAAATTGCTAACTTGGTTTAAAACGATTGTAAAAGCAGAGTTTTGGGACGCAATATTTAAACGAAAATATTTCGCGCCTTGATTCTACGTCATAGCTGTTGTATTTGAGTATGAAATGAATTAAACCTTCGTCCTATATTTTACACACACTTACTCATAGTGCAAAAAAGAGAGATATATCAGCGTCTGTCGGGGCGCACCCTCAACTTAACCCCACTTTTTGAGAGATTTTCATTTGTCATCAATGCGCACTGAGCTTATCTGCATCTTTTTCTAGAAGCATGTAAAATATAAGGACGCACTGACCGCGCTCTCGCCCACTCTTATTAATGTCGGAATGCCTTAGACATAACAGCTGTGACGCAATTTCCGGGCGGTAAATTATAGCGTTCAAAATAAGTATAAAGGACCCCGCACACATCTTATGGGATTTTGGTGCCCGGTCAAATTTGATGAAATTTTGGTATGTTGTTCTTCTTGAGGTCCTGATCAAATGTGTCCATGGGCACAAATGAATCCTATGATTAGTTTCTGAGATACAGGGTGTTTAAAAAGTTGAATAGTCGATTTAAATTATGTGCTAACCAAACTATTTTTTGGGGTTTTGTAATAATGATTAAGGCGAAATAAGACTTTTACATAAATAAATGCTTCCAAACATAATACATTTAAACGATTTTGTATACAGGGTGTATCACACGTTTTTATTTCAATTTTTTTGACCCAATCAATTTCGGAATAGGTACTTCTAAAATGATTTGATGTAATAAATAGTTTTGAAATATTTTTCTATTTCTATTTATACAAAATTACGAATATTTGAAAGATAGTTGCAGTTTTCAGCTATATTTAACTTTGCCAAATTCAGGGTACTGCATATGAAAAACTTTATTATTTGGCATTTTTCACAAAATGTTCTTGATGAAATGTTCTGCTTTATAAAAAAAAAAAACTTCTGCTTTATTCCAGTCAGCCATGCTGTCAAATATTTCATTCGATTATTTGGTTGCTAGGTGATGATGGCAACAGTCAGAATATTGACGGTTACTGATATTTTGTGCATTCGATTAATTATTTCTTCTTTGTTGAATTATTTATTTTTATTTACATATTCTTATTTATTAATTCCAACGAATATACCATTTACATATACTAATATATAATTATAATAAAATAAGTGCTCTTAACGGTATTTGACATGGCATTTCGTCTCAGATTCAATTGTTATGTTTGTGAATCTGTCAATGCTCCTCGACAAGTAATTCCTTTTGTCCAAAATGAGGAGCTTAGAAACACGGCAGTTAAACGGAGGCAAGAACTGCAACTTCTGGACGAGGACCCAAATGATAACTCTCGAATATGTTTCACGTGCTATCAAAGTATTTTAGAAGAGCTTCAAGTTTATGCTGAAGATCCCGATCCAACTGTTTTCAAGGTACTTTTTAACCGCCGTCGTAACTGTATTGTTTGTAATCAAGAGGCTTTCCAGCGTATTTCTTTAAATGCCAGAGTTGACGTATTTGTAAGAAAAGACATTTTTATTCCTGATGGTTCCAGAATATGTCCCGGTCATTTGACTATTCATCAACTGGTGGTAGCTCCCTTGCAAAATGGCTTCAGGGGTATCACGAGGCCTTATACACTTAAAGGTTCCGAATTAAATGCTTTCATTTCTCAACTTTGGAACAACGTAAATGATTTTAACAAGTTTGATGATGAAAGTAATTATACAGATGATGAGATGAAATCTTTGACCTCATTAACAAAAGAACAGTTCAACGCTGTTTTTGATAGTTGTAATAATGTGGTCATATATAACAGGTCAAGAGTAATAACGAAAAAAGATCTCATATGTTTTTTATGTAAACTTAAACAAGGTTTATCAGATAATTTTTTAACTGCTATGTTTTCCTATCCAAGTAGACAAACAACGAGTCTCGTCATTGCAAAAGTTACAAGTTCTCTAGCAACCTTTGTGAATCAAAACTTAGGATATGATCATATGTCACACGAACGATTCATTAGAGAGCATGTGACCCCTTTCGCTAATCAATTATATAATCCAGAGCCTCAGCTACCAAAAGCTATTGCTTTTATTGACGGAACGTACTTGAAAATTCAAAAGAGTAGAAACTTTCAGGTTCTTAGGAAATCATTTTCGGTACATAAATCATATCATCTCTTGAAGCCGGCTTTAATTGTTTCCCCAGATGGTTACATAATAGATGTGCATGGGCCATATTTTTCAAATTCTCGTAACAACGATGCAAGAATGTTAACCCACGAATATCAAAATGATCTTGGACAACTTCGAAATTATTTTCAAGAAGGAGACATATTTGTACTTGATCGTGGTTACAGAGATGCTCAGGAATTCTTACAAGACATTGGAATTCGAGTTGAAATGCCCGCTCATCTTGGCCGAAGATCTCAGCTAACAACAGCTGAAGCAAATCAGACTCGGCTTATAACAAAATGTAGGTGGATAGTCGAATCCCGAAATGGACATCTGAAATCAATATTCAAAATATTCAGAGACCAAATTCCTAATACTAGTATTCCACACATTCGCGATTACATCAGGATAGCATGTGCTTTAATAAACAAATATCATCCCTCAATTGTTATGGAAGAAGCGACAGAGAATTTGGCCCGTGAAATGTTATTGAAGTCACAACAGCGCAACATATTGCAGGAAAGACTGGAAAGAGAAGGATTACTTCGGAGGCATGGAGTATGGGAACCTCTTACTGAAGATCAGCTCGATTTTCCAATATTACCCATAGAAGAACTTCAACATCTAACTTTCGGAGTTTTTCAATTGCGTTTAGCCCCATCATACATTCAAGACAATAACGAAAATGATGGGAATCATTGTTTTGAATACGATACGAGATTAAACGATGCTAATTTGTTACGAATAAGAATGAAATCTCGGCACAGGAATTCTGTTAAGTATCAGCTTTTCATCAATTACGACACAGAAAGGAATTTAATATTGGGATATTATTGTTCATGTCGATCTGGTGCCAGAGTAGTTGGAATGTGCTGTCACGTTGCTACTGTAGTATGGTTTCTAAGCTATGGTCGCCATCAACCGATTATTAATTTTCCAAGCGGAGATATGTTTAGGAATGTTAGGGATGCTGCAGCAGCAGATGTAAATGATTTGCCAGACATTGTCCACTAACAGTGATTGGACAACCCCAACTTACCCACTACTTCATTTCTTCAATAATGTATGACTAAGTTGTTTCTAGGCTTCACACCGTTGCCGTTACCACAGACTTCTGTTGATCTGGCGGTCTACTCTACGGCCGAAAGCTACCGGACTTTAATATTACTTTACTTAAGTGACATTTTGTGTGATAACTTATTATATTACATTGATATTTGATTTTTCGCATTTAAATATTTAGTGGTCGGCCTCATTGGCCTTATGACTGTATCAAGTAGTTTAGTTAAATGCTTTCTGACCTGAAGAATGTAGTTGTTTTAACTTCAATCCGCGTTTGCCTTTCAGATTTAGATTACTGGTTCTAGTAACTTCTTCAGGTCAAAAAAGCCTTAGTTTTAGTGTGTAAAGACCTGGACCTCTTATGTTTTTGAATAATATTTTGTAGCAGCTGGCAAGAAAATATGCTATACCATTTATAACTGTGATTTTTTTTATTTCATTGATTATTAAGTCATGCCTGGAATTCATTTCCAAGTCCATGGCATAGCAGCTTTTCAGCCTCTAGGGCTCTGCTTTTATTGTTGAAGCGTGCAGCATTTGCCATATTCTGCTGCACGGGTGGTCGGCATAGTTGGATTTAGAATTTATCAGTATTTTTTTTTTCTTGAGACCAGTGTTTGGAACACTGTTTAAAGAAACTTTGAACTTCTTTTGTATGTATTTGTTCTGTAATAAATGATTTTCAAAAAAAAAGTAGTTTAGTAAAATACTTGTTGACCTGGGGAATGCCTTTGTTTCAACTTTGATCCGCGTTTGCCTTCCAAATTCGGATTACTGATTCTAGTGACTTCTCCAGGTCAAAATAGCCTTAGTTTTAGTGTGTACAGACCTGGGACCTCTTATGTTTTTTTTCTGTTTTAATAATATTTTGTAGCTGCTGACAAGAAAATATGCTATACCATTTAAAACTGTGTTTTTTTTTTATTTCATAGATTATTAAGTCATACCTAGAATTTATTTCAAAGCCCATGTCGTAGCAGCTTTTCAGCCTCTACGGCTCTCTGCTTTTATTATTGAAGCGAGCAGCATTTGCCATATTCTGCTGCACGGGTTTTTTATATGCATCTAACTGGTAATTATTTCAGAAATGATTGGGCCAAAAAAATTGAAATAGAAACGTACGATATTCAGATGCATTATGTGTGCAAGCATTTATTTATTTAAAAATATTGTTTCGTCTTACTCACTTTCGTAGAAGCCCCAAGAAATAGGAAATAGTTTGGTCAGCACATAATTTAAATCGACTATTCAACTTTTTAAACACCCTGTATTTCAGAAACTAATCATAGGATTCATTTGTGCCCATGGACACATTTGATCAGGACCTCAAGAAGAACAACATACCAAATTTTCATCAAATTTGACCGGGCACCAAAATCCCATAAGATGTGTGCGGGGTCCTTTGTTTATTTTTTTTTAGGTATATTTTTGTTTTCTAAAATCAAAGAATCATTAACTACTATTTATTTTGTTATGGAGATTAATAAAAAAAATATTTCAAAAAATTGTCCACTACCCTATTGACAACAAAATATTTTTCCAAGAGCTCATGACGTCATACTATCATCATTCTATGTGGATGATTTGCTTTCAGGTTGCTATTCCATAGAAGAAGGCAAAAATTTATTTTCTGATGTCGACAAAATTCTCAGGACTGCTGGATTTAGACTGCGAAAATGGGTAACTAATAATGACATGCTTCTAGACAACATACTTGACAAAAAATCATCTACGAATCAAAAAATTATGACTGACGAAAAACCCACAAAAACTCTTGGATTAACTTGGAACTCCCAAGAAGACTTTTTTCAATATACAGTCAATTCAACCCACAAAAACAAAATCACGAAAAGGACAATTTTAGTCACTGTTGCTAAAATATTTGACCCTTTGGGCTTGATTGGTCCTTGTGTCATCAAGGCAAAAATTTTGCTTCAAGTCCTCTGGCAGGAAAGTTTAAATTGGGATGAAGACGTTCCCACTGACATCTTGAATGTTTGGACTTCTTTTCAGGCGCAATTGCCAGAAATTCACAACATCAAAATTCCAAGACATATTTTGTGTAGTAACCCAATCAAGATAGAACTCCATGGTTTCAGTGATGCTTCAACAAGGGCATATGGAGCATGCTGTTATTTACGATCAATTGATGATTCAGGCACGACTCAGGTTTCTTTAATTTGTGCAAAATCTAGAGTCGCACTAAAAGCGATGGCCGACTCATCAATTAAATATCACTATTTGCAAGAATCCGTCTGGCAGAAAAATACAAAGGTACCAAACCCACCCAACCCGACCCAAGATACCCCAGCATTTCTCTGACGAGAGAATATCCTAGCAAATTGAGAAAAATCAATCTAGAGATATAGGCTCAAAAACAACTATAGTCGTAAGATTTCCGTAACAAGGGACCTCGGTTCCCGCCACAGATGGGCTAACTAACCAAAAACTCTTCAGTTTTGATTACAGGTGGTATTGATTGAATGTAATGTGTGTAATTGAAATTTTAGCACAAGAACAGGGGCGGTACCTAATTTGAACTTTTATTGACCTAAATTATTGACAGTATGTTTCGATTTTTGGGGAATCAAGGTTTTCTCTTCCGTTCTCTTTTCCCTCGTTAATTCCAGGTCGAGAACGGTACGTTTTTTTGAAAATAAAGGAGGCGTTTCACAAATTTTGCGTTTCTTTTACATATTACAGCTTCCCTTAAATTTCCCAAATATTTGCTATGTCGGGCGCATGTCCAGTAAGTAAAATTAAGTAAGTTTTCACAACGTAGGTCCTATTTGTTTTTCATTTCATTTTTCAGAAGATTTGTTGTTTTAAAGGTAATAAAAATTCTCATCGTTTAATCTTACTGAACGAACCTGGGTATGTTATACTACAGTACCAATTTTCAGCTCTATGCGAGTTTTTGTTATTTAACCACTTTTTTTTGTTTATTTTGACTGAGTATAAATAAACTTATAAAACAGTAAGTTCATAACATACCGACTTCTTCAACAGTCCTAAATTTCAAGTCACATACTGATCCAATTCCGTGTACCATAAACAAAAGATGATCTACGTGCTGCGGTTCGCCTTCATCAATATCAAATTCATCCATACCTCGTTTAACAGCCCTCGGCTTGATCTGATTTGGCACGTTTGTCCACGCATCATTAGCTTGAGTTGGCTGATATAATACCAAAACATCTGGAGCATGAAATTCAACAATATCTCCATTTGCCAAATTTACTCTTCTATTCCACTGGTTGCATTCAAAAGCAGTTTTGAATTCTTCTTCCAATTTTGTTGCAATGTTTTCATCATAAGGCATGTAGCTTCTGTCGTTGTTACTTTTGTAAAACCAAGAACAACGTCGTACTTCGGAAATTGCTCCTTTCCAGTAAACTGGTGTTCTTTGACGTCGAAGAATATTAACGTCATATCGACCACCATCAGTTGATAGTACCTTAGATGGATCTAAATCATCTATAAATAGCGAAAAAGATTATTATACAAAAAACTAAACGAAATAACACTTACTAGAAGTAAAAGCATGTTCTAAACTAAGTGAATCTACCATGGAAAGAGGAGACCATGAGCTTTTGTTGTCTTTTCTGTGGAACCAATGATGATAAACTGGCCTATAGGTTTTATTTGTTGGTATCTAAAATTATATATATTTTATTTAATTTGTACAAAAAAGTATATCATGTATTTTATATAAATTTATATACCGGCTGCCCATGAGATTTCTTTCCGGCTGCCATTTTTTTTATTTGTTTATCGATATCAAGGAAACTTGGTAGGCTTGATATTTTAACAAAACGCCATTTTTCTGCATTTAGGACAATTTTTCCTGACTTCCGGTTTCACTGGAAATGACCGAAACTTTTGATTTTCAAATGGCACACCCTGTATATTTTTTGTTTTTTGGATTCTACAGATCGTTTTACGTCCTAATGTACCACTTTTAAATTGAGTTTTGTCCAAATTTCGTTTTCATAATTAAATTTTAAGTAGAAAAAAGAAATTACCTAAATAAAAAAAAAGAAATATTTGAACGAAAATTAAGAAAAATGTCGTAGTGTATTATATCGTTGGATTCGCTTTAAAAAACTGCATTTAGTAATGTCATGAAAGTGATATGTTTCTATTCTAGTTTTTGAGTTAGGGCAAAAATACCAAAATAATGAAGTTTACAGCCCTCTATCAAAAAAGTTTACAAAGATAAAATTGAGTTTGTATTTTTCTGAACTTAAGTAAAGTATGTAGAGTCATTTTAGGATGATCATGGCACTCTAGTTAAAAAAATAAAATTTAATTTAAAAATAAAATTTGGACAAAAACGATTCAAAAGTGGTGCATTAGGATGTAAAACGATCTGTAGAATCCGAAAAACAAAAAATATACAGGGTGTGCCATTTAAAAATCAAAAGTTGCTGTCATTTCCGGTGAAACCGGAAGTCGGGAAAACTTGTCATAAATGCATAAAAATGGCGTTTGGTTAGAATATCAAGTTTCGTTGATATCGATAAATAAATAAAAAAATGGCAGCCGGAAAGTGATCTCGTGGGCACCCGGTATAACAGAAAAAAATGAAAATTATATTCGCGGATAATAATGGTTGGGCGTCCCCATGCCTGCTAATGTTGCTATATGTCGACGATGCATCCGTGGTTGATAGGATAATGGATTCCAACAGCCATTAATTCCGCATGTATTATCCTACCAACTTCTAATCCACTACCATACCAAGGGTAACCACCGAAGGTTGCCGTTGGTCTTCACAACTGACATTTTTAAATTGACGAAAAACTGACAGAATGAGACAGGTCTCGGTCAGAATGAGACAGATCTCGGAGAGAAATGAGACAGGTCTCGATATCTCTGTTGGTTAAAACGTTGCACTGGACATGCAAGGGTCCTGGGTTCAGATCCTAGTCGAGGCAAGACAATTTTTTGATCGATTTTAATTAACGTCTGCGTGCCACTAAACTCGTTGACACACTATAAATAATAATAAGTTTCTCTCAGAATCTCAAAATACCGTAAGAGTTACAAAGAAAGGATAACGCACTGCTAACATGGGATTTTTGCGCTCTATGGATTTTGCCCATATTTTTATATGGATTTAAGTTCTAACCTCTAAATGCGACCAAATCTTGTACGTATTACTGTCTGAGAGATGAGCGTTGAAAGATGAACTTTTTTGCGACTTTTTGTGTGGAGAGTATATGAACTATGAAGTACTGGTGCTACTAGTATTTATCAGTCAAAATATTGATATGTCCACATATTTTACGTCAGTCACAAATGGGTATAGGTTATCGCAGGACGCAACTTCCAAAATATTGTTAATAGGGGAATTTTTTCAAATATGCTACCCAAAAGACAATATTTTCTTTTAATTTTCTCATAATTTGGGAGAAAAGAGGTATAAATCTCAGATTAACACATAAAATAGATAGGTTTATTATGATTAGAAGATGCCCCAAACATTGAATCCCCATCTAAGATCAGTTGCGGACACTTACTGCAGATCTGCCATTGCCATATTAATAAATTGTCCTAAGTTGCAGGTAAAATGAAATTGGAAATTGAAGAAAAAAAAACGTAAATATAAAAGCCTAGATAGGTATATACATACAGGGTGTCACTTTGAAAACTTACAATGGCTATATCTCAGGAACCAAAAAAAAATATAAAAAATAGGGGGGACCAAAATTATGTAATAACTAACTTGTTTTCACTCACCCCTAGCCACCCCAACTAAATTATCTTAAATGAAATCCCCCTACTTGTGATACCTTATTTGAAAGCCCTTAAAAAATGCTTTTCTATGGTAGCCTACAAACTAACATTTGAAATGTGAAATGTGAGTTGAATTAATTTAATAAACATTCAAAAACATTCTTATTACTATCATAGCATTAATCTTGAAACTCCGCAGTGGTACATTGTCCCCTCGACGATAACTTCTTCGTAAAAAGGGAATTTGGTTCTGAAGAAGGGTTGTAAGTGAAACGCCCGAAACCGGTCAACCATTTGAAAAAAATCTTGTGAGAAAAAGGTCTGTTATTTCCATATTTTTCTACCTAAAAACAATAATTGATTGACGCAACAAGACCTAAATAAAATAATTTGGGGAGTATCAAACTAATATAACATGGTGTTTGTGAAAAAATTTGGCTTGGCACCGTCTACAACAATTTCTTGAAATAGAGCCAACAAAATTATCATATAAGCTAAGAAAGAGATAGATACTGCCAGAAACAAATGTGGAAAGGCCACTTACAAAAAGAAACAAAATAAAAAGATTTCATATTATTGCACTTACAGGCTTAGGTACGTTTGAACCTTCAGGAAAAACATCTGGTTGCGAGAACAAAAGTTCACTAGCTGGAATAGCATCCATGACTGGTCCTAACTGTAAAGGATGGTGTTGAGGATGAGGAATATTGGGCTTCACAACTGGGAAACTGGCAGGTTGAGGATTAATTGGTTTAAATTGATTATGAAGTGCAAATGTATTGTCTTGAACTGAGGAAGTGGAGCTAGCAGGAGATATGGAAGGTTGAAATATGGTTGCTGGAGCACTAGGTTGAGGTGGTGTAAAATAGGTTTGATATGTAGGTTGGGTTGGTACGGGGGGAGGAATTGTGTTACTAGCAAGACCTGGAACTGGAGCATAAACTGGACGTTTCAAAGCTGAACGCCTGAATGTATTTACAGGACCTAGAGATAAAATATAAACATTACTGGAAAATTCAACTAAATAAAACATTGTTTAGTTAACATAAGGTTTCTTTAAATAATTTCTTGTTAGCATTTTTATGTAAAAATATCGCGGTTACTAACTGATCTAGGGATTTTGGGATGAATCTTGGTATCTTTTTATCAAAAGCGCCACATGAAATTCAAATCCACCCTTGTTAAACTACAAAATACAGAGCTATAGTATTGAGCAGGCTACTGTCAGTGCCCTAGCCATGTTTATTCCTGTGTCACAGATCACCTACATACAGATGTGAAAGAGCGGCGAATTCTTGGTTCAAGGTTGATTTGGCGGACATATGCTGGCCGCACAATGCCGCATCAATAAATTTTGAACATATTCAATATTGAAAAGCGGAAGCTCAATAATATAATATTTTTTTAATTGGATCACAAACAAACAAAAAAATATTCTTTATATAAACAACAAGAAATCATGCGATCGATGACGCAAATATTCTGCGGCAAATCACAAAAAATATACAGGGTGTCCCACAATCAACGTTACAGGCCATAACTTTCTTATTTTCAAAAATAAAAATTTGAAACAAAAAAAAATATTAATGGCTAATTAAGCTCTCTTCAAAAATATAAAAAAATCATCCCCTGAAAAAATCATCCTCTATTTACAACCCTTGACTTTTTTTTTCAAACGGCACCCCTATTATTTTTTTTTTAATTTTTGAGAAGCTTATGAAATTACAAAGGACCCCGCAATATCTAAATGGAAATTGGTGACCCGTGATATTTGGATGAAATTTAAATATGTTATTGGAAATGCCTTAAGCAACATTTTTTACCTTGAACGCAACCCTGTAAATATGACAGGTGAGGCGTGGTTAGCTGTCAAATATTGGAATATTATATCCAAAAACAGAGTAACTATAGCAGATTTTGATGATCAAAAAATCTATTTCTACTAAGTCGACCAAGATAAGTCGAAAAATGTCAACCATTTTGATACCTGTCAAAACTATACCAAACGGCAGCACTCATCTTTTTCAGTTTTTAATATTTCATGATGTCATTTGACATTTTTAACTTGTATGTAAATTCTGAATTCAAAAATTGAAAAAAAATTACAGAACTGTCAAATACTCTAATCTGGTTCTTTTTGGTTTCAAGGTAGTTTATTGGTGATAAAACTTTAAGCAAAGTTCATGCATGTCACATTTTGAGAACTGTCAGAATCTGTTAGTTGTCAAAATGTGACATGCATTAACTTTGTTTAATGTTTTATCACCAATAAACTACCTTGAAACAAAAAAAAACTAGATTAGAGTATTTTTTTTCTACTAAAAAAAAATGACAGGTTTTGACAGTCCGTCATATATTTTTTTAATTTTTGAATTCAGAATTTACTTACAAGTAAAAAATGTTGAATGACGTCATAAAATATTGAAAACGGGAAAAGATAAGTGCTGCCGTTTGGCAGGGTTTTGACAGGTGTCAAAATGGTTGACATTTTTCGACTTAACTTGGTCGACTAATGGCGATTTCCATTTATCAGTCAGTGCGCACTGAGTGTATCTGCATCTTTTTCTAAAACCATGAAACATGTAAGGATAAGGATACATTTTTTTTGCACTGGTTCGACAAATGGAAATCGCTATTAGTAGACATCGATACTTCGTTCATCAAAATCTGCCATAGTCACTCTGCTTTTGAATATAAGATTCCAATATTTGACAGCTAACCACGCCTCACCTGTCATATATACAGGGTTGTGCCCATGGTAAAAAATGTTGCTTACGGCATCCCCAATAACATATTTAAATTTCATCAAAATATCACGGGTAACCAATTTCCATTTAAATATTGCGGGGTCCTTTGTATGCTGTATAAAAAGTTTGTTTCTCCATGTCTCTTGGGGAAAAAAAATGGGTGTCCCACCCCACCCTTAGTCTTATACAGGCAATCACATTTTTGTCTACAAAAATAAAAATATGACAAAAAAAATTAATTGTGTGCAAATTAACCCCTTTTCAAGAATATTAAAAAAATCTTCCCTAACAAACTCATCCCCTAAAAACAACTCTTGCCTTTCTTTTCAAACATCAGAACCCCATTATTATTATTTTCATTTTTGATTTTTTTTCCAACTAAACATGAAAAAACAAACTTTTCATACATCATTGAATTTGCAATTTCATGAACTTCTCAAAAATAAAAAATAAAATTAGGGGTGCCATTTGAAAAAAAAAAGTGAAGGGTTGTAAATAGGGGATGATTTTGTCAGGGGAAGATTTTTTTATAGTTTTGAAGAGAGCTTAACTACCTAACCATTAGTCATTTTTTTTTTCAAATTTTTATTTCTAAAAATAAGAAAGCTATGGCCTGTAACGCTGATTGTGGGACACCCTGTATCTGAGTTTACAAAATGGTTCAATATTTTATTTTTATTTTACGGTTGATTATTTTTTAACAAATAACTCAATTACATATTATATTTTGGGAAAGTCTGTAAGGTGAGGAATAAAGTTGATTTTGCTCATTTCAGTTTTAAAAAATTGCTCAAAACATCATCAAAAAACGACAAAAATATGTATACTTTGTTTTTGTCGATAGTTTCAAATTCTTTGGAAAAATAAACACGTGTCACATGAATATTTTTGTAATGCTATTCATTAAATACCCGCAAAAATATGTAAACACAGCAGGCTGGAACACGCTCACGCACTCGGCCGCGTTAATTGTCCTGAGGCCTATGCGTCTGGCTTGCGGAGCCGTGGTTTCGTAGCTTTGAATCGTCGACGGCAAGGATACTTACTTACGCATCTATATTAGGTGATCTGTGCCTATGTCCCTTGGAAGGACTAGGTCGACCTAGGTGTTGGAACTGATTGCAGATGATCTCCAAAGAGTAAGGCAACTTGTATATTGATATTCTGTAAGTATATTTCACCTAACTAGGTTAATCTGAACAATATTAATTTTGAATACTTTTCAGGTCTATCAATAATAATTGTCAGGTCGACTGTATTCATGCAATTTATTTTCAAATTTCAAAAATTAAACCTGGCAACCTGATAAACTTCAAAACTGAGTAAAACCTACGATAAAAGTACAATGAACACGATTTCAGGTCGTAGATAAATAATTAGTTGCCAATACTTGCTACAAATAATAAAATAATTATGAAGACTGATCTTTGTATTACCTGTTGGGACTGCGAGTGCACCACTGCATTGTGTAATCGAAGCTGTGGCATTAAATAACGGCACTGTAGGCGCACTAGAAATATCCTGACATTTAAAAGTATCCAATTGGGCAGGTGCTGGTACGGGTGCCTCTTCAAATGTCTGCACTTCTCGTTGCTGACAGTCGCCAGCACCAATACGCAAATAACTCGTAAATGATGACAGTACTGAAGTGAAATTTGATTGATCAGCTTCCGATTCTTGTGGAGAATTGACCGCAAACTCCTGAGGTTCTTGATTGGAACATGTGCCTGGAGTGGGTTGATGTGGAGAACTAAAATAATCAACTGGTGGTAATACTGCCAGGGATGGTTGTTGTTGTGGAGTGATTGTACTTTGCAGTATTTGCTCTAAAAACAACAATAATTATTGATTGACAAAAAAAAAAAAAAATGGTGATTATCAAAATAACTAATGTATAAACTATAAATGGACGATAGGGCAATATAGTACCTACTTATAGGCGTTTATTAAGTAGAATTGGCGTAAACTAACCAACCCTGTAGGTGCTGGCATAGGTGTCTCTTTGAATAATTCTTAGATGAAAGGAAATTCGACTAATTAGTTACAGGTTCTTGTGAATTGAAAACAAACTCTTGAGGTTTTGATTCAAATGATGAGGCTTGATACATGTCGAATAAACTGTTATTTATATCAGTGAACAAAAATTAATATATTAAACTTTGATTATTAGCCTTTTACATTGCTTATTTATATTGTAGCTTTATCATAGTTTTTATGCTTAAACAAATCAAAAATTCTTTACTTGCGTGTAGTGAAAATTATCATGTCCAGTGTGCCAAATTGAAGGATCAGTTGAAACAATTGGTGAGTGTAAGAATCTGTTTTGGGTCTGTAATGACTGTTGTGTTGATTGAGAGGTTGATGAAGTTATAATTAGCTGTATCTTGCTAAAGACCTGTCGAAATGGAAAAAACAAGTGAAAAAATGTAAGGAAAGTACAAACACGATTCTTAAAAATAATATGGGAAATATATCTGTAGTTAACAAAAATTAACAATGGTCAAGTGTCGTCAAAAGGAATTTACCATTGATAATAAGTTCAACCGAAAAATGCGAACCAAGATAGTGCAACAACTAAAAATGTTTTGGAAAGAAACATAAAACCTTTATCGGTGCAATAAAGAATCCAAGAATAATGAATCATTGCAGAAACCCCTAAATAAGGCAGTGGCGAAGCTATAAATTCTAAAATTATTGTTGTTGGTGTTAGAGAGGAACATCTTGGGAAGAGGATATATTTTTTTAAAAAATCGAAAGCCAGGACAGTCTCAAAAATTGGAAAATTCCTAAAAGGCATAATGTCTTGTTAAAAGTATAATCAGAAGTCTTCGGAAGCCTATTGAGCTGCGGAAGAGTGTTTTTGGATTAGGATAGTCTAATATGAGCATTTAGGAGTTTCTAGATATTATAAATGTTGAAAATATGGGTATAAAGCTGCTGTTTGTCGTCAAGAAGCCATTGTCTGTCCTTTGTGTAATAAAAACCATAAAAGTGAAGAATGTCAGTCAGAAATAAAAGAATATACAAACTGTAGATATGCCTGTGATGTTTCAAAGATGTTAAGTATGATCTTGTCACATCAAAAAGCAATAGAAAGAATTAAATACTGTATTCCTTTTATACATCGAGTTACACCAAACGAGCTCCTCGGAGTCACTCCAAAACACACAATTCACCATATTAGTTAGGTTAGGAAAAATCGGGCGCGAAATTTAAAATGGGTTCCTACACATTTCAACAAATTTGACAGCAATGTATTTCTTATAGGGGATTCAAAAGAGTGATTTTCAGACGGGAATATCTTGGGTTCTGGGCACTTCTTAGTATTTGAACTTATTATACGTCAAACTTTGAACATATTTCTCTATAATTCATGCTCTAATTGTTTTTTTAGACCTATGAATTAAAAATACAAATGATTTTAATTAACAGTGTCTGTTTTCGGTGGACGTACGTCGGGTCTAAAACCAGCCGTAAGAAAGTGAGGTTGTGTGTTGTGTTATGATTGTTGGTGAATTGTTTATTTATTTATTTATCACTAGTTCAGTCATTTGTTTTTCCATTTTTTTGGATTATTGAAGTACATTTACTAACCAAGTATGTAGGTACATTTTTATTTTATTATAATTATAGGTACCCATATATATACTTATGGATCAAGCAACGACATACGTATTTTATACAAACATCGGCTTCTTAAATTGGTAATATTTTTATTTTAACAATGTTTACTCAACTTTCAAACACTCTCTCAGTTAATTGACATATTAAAAAAACTATTTATACAACTCACTTCCCTAACAAACGTTCTGTCACGTCTACAGACGCTTTTAAAATTGAGTCCCCATAAGACATCAATGTATTAATTTTTGAACTAGGAACCCGCGCCAATTTGCGATTCTAACCTAACTAATATGGTGAATTCAGATTTTATCATTATTTTTTAATATGAACGTTACCGTCATTAATGTCTGCCCAGCGAGTCTATGTCTACGGGGCAACGGTAAGGGGAATGCAGTTGTAAAAAAAATGGCAGATTTCATTCATAAAATACCCAGCTGCGTGCGGAACTTTTTGGAAGTGTTATCGTATTGCAACTCGTACACGAAAATCAGCAATGACCAAATCTCCGCCACTGGATATTTCAATATAAATCGATATTCCAAGATGGGAGGATAAAATGACGTAAGCCCTGGCCAATAGCGAAACGTAAGGTGACGTTAGTTTATTGACAACCGTATGGTTCCTCATGACAACGGCGATCCTGCCAAAAACTCCACCAATCAGGTTCATCCAGGACAGATGCTTGCCAAATTGTCAAAAGCTGATGGTATCTTTAGAAAATGTTTATTTTTTACAATAGACCAAACTGAAGAAATCATGATTAAAAAAAGGATAGATCTAACAACCACGTTAAAATATTTAGCGTTTTATTATTGTTATCAATATTTTGTTATTAAAAAATGTATTTTCAAATTAACTATACTTCACGCCTAGTATTTTCGCTTTTTTATAATTAAACGTGGCAACATGGCACATTCACGTCCGAATTCCTTCCGTAGACTCAGATCCACTGGGCAAACAATACCTGAAAGGGCTTCTTACACCCCCAACAAATTTGGTGCATCAGGGGAAAGGGGGATGCACTATGAGCGACTCGAGTGCTTAACGCACTTTTAAAAGGAACGTTCAAGCTTTTGACATCGAGCAGCTCCGAGTAACTCAACGGGTAAAAGGAATATAGTAAATACAAAGACACAATATATGTCCGAGACAGTGAACATTTATTTAGACAGGAAAAATGTAATTTATTTTTGGCAACGGCAACGCCGCGCCGTACCAATGTGTTTACTATTTTTTGTGGTCCTTTCGCAGGTCGAGACTTGCTCGCTGCTTTCCTTTGTTACTTTACCTATTTTTTAGATTTCAAGAAGAAATGTATTTTTATTTTTGTTGTGCCAGTTAGTCTCGAATTGAGTATTGAAGAGATAAGTACAAGGCATTTTTCGATTACGGTTACCTACGTGTTTTGTTTTGCGTTAAAATCTCTATAATATTAGAAGTTAAATTTTGTTTGTCAAAGTTCGTGCAGGGCCGTCTTAAGGCATGGGCCCGCTGGGCCCGGGCCCAGGGACTCCGGCGCCAAGGGGGCCTCATTGCTAAATCCACGCCTAATTTAAAATAAATTTTATGGAAAAAAAAAATTATAAGCAGGTAGCAGAATCATTCCTTAATCTACCAATTCTGCCATGATCAGACAAATCAATTTGATTCTTTGTGATTTCATCAGGTGCCTGAGCAAATGGAGGTAGCTCCGTAACGCTCCCTTGAAATAAATCTTTATATACTGCTACCATTTTTCTTATTGCTACAACATTATTGAAATTTAGTAAAGGTGCTCGTCTATATAGTTCATGGACAAAATTAACATTATCTCTGATAGAGCACAGGACATCTCGGATAATTTGTTGAGCCAGTGATGCCAACTCTAGGGATTTCTGCCTAGTTCTAGGGATAAATATGCAAAAAAAAATTGTCTAGGGATATAGGGAAATTCTAGGGGGTTTACTGATATTTTTAATTTTTCTTATACAATTTGATAAATTATAAAAAAATAAATAAATATATATTATACAGTATCCGCCAAAATAAACAGTACCTACCGAACATATAAATTACATCATTTATTTATTTGAATCATGCGTATATGTTCAAAAAATGCATCATAGCGACGCAAAAGAGCTTCATAACAATTCTGGAAATCATTGAAAATATTTATTAAGAGTGGTTGCTGAAATTTTTCTGAGACTTGTTTCAAACTTGAGCCTTTATTCCTTCCAAATCCGTATGACCGGAAATAGTGCTTTACTAAGAAAACTGTTCCTTAAGTTGAAAGATACATAATGACGAAGATTTTAACCTTAACTTAATGTCAACCTCAGAACTAATGCCAAGTAAGCAAAATATGATAAATGCAACTTGCGTACGCAATTCCTCAGAGCTCTAGATTTCGGTACTGTTTATTTTGGCGGATACCGTACAATATTATATATTTTTTTTTAAAAAAAGTGACTTTATTATTGGTTCGTCTGAGTAATCACATACAGCATACAACAGTAACATTTTTGTATGTTGTGAAGTGCTTTTAACCTTTCGTGTAACGTGATGTGTGTGGGGATTCCCGCAACAATCGCGTCGAATCAGAAGACAGTTGTTAACAGTCTGTCGTCACTAACTTAAGAACAATTCTCGGATGGTCTAGAACGGTTCTCTCAGTTCTTGCTCTGAAGAAGGAACTGTTTTGGGATTTTGTGATTTGCGGCAAGTTCTGGTTGGAATCGGTTCAGAACTACATAGTATTTAAACATTCCTCAATTATTTTTTGTGCGCAAGCAGTTCTGCGCAATCCCACAACCATTCCAAATTCCAAATTTTGAACCAAAACAAAGCTACTGTCGCCACCCCACTAGTGCCGTCATAACAATGTTTTATTGCTTTGGAAATTCTATGTTGTTTTTTAAAAACTTGAGGATTATTGCGATTAGTTTTGAAAATATAATTTTTTTTCTTGTGAATTGCAAGTATAAATCACATATTACAATTATTATTTGGACTGTTATAATAATTCTAAAATGAATTTGAAAAAAATAAATTCTAGGGAGTTCTAGGGACATTTTTTTTCAAATCTAGGTATTTCCACATCCCATCAGTTGGCAACACTGTGTTGAGCCAGTTTCGAATCGCTTGTAGTCTTACTTGTTTGAAATTATGCACAGGAATTTTCTAAAATTAAATCCCTACTTGAATCCAAACTGAGATGAGCTGAGTCATTATCATCGTCATGCACTGGTGTATCAGGGTGTCCAGGGTGAGCACCATCACTTTGGTGGTGAGAAGGGTTCGATCCTCGCGGATTATTCTGACTGCCGTGATGATCACGTTTTGGTTGATGTATGTATGTGATTAGTCACCCACATCAACCCACATAATCAAAGCAACTTGACAAAACATAAAATCTGTTTCGTGTTCCATTTTTCTTAACAGTGGCAAATCTAAATTGGGCTGGTTGAAAAAATTTCAGACCTGACTGAAATTGAAATTTCAAGAAAAGCGGTAAAACTGTCACAATTTTATGACAAAGACATTAACACCGATGAATTACTTTTGGAATGTGAGCATTTCAAATCCTATCTAGCTATGAGAATTTTTTTATCCATATGATAGTCATCAATGCAAGCGTGGAACGTTCATTCTCCAAACTTAAAATAGTCAAAAGCGAAATTAGAAACCGTATGAGCCAGTCGCGATTGAATAACCTAAGTTTGATGAGTATTGAAAGCGAAATTTTACAAACCATTGAAATCTAGAAAACGACCTTTGTAATTTGTAACTTCTGATTTGTTATTTTTCCACAATATACATTAAATTTCAGAAGTTTCATGTCGCATTTCGAAGAGTACTCCCCCCCCCCCGTAGGTAAGGGGCCTCCTTTTACATATAGGTCCAGGGCCTCAAAGAAGTCTTAAGCCGTCCCTGGTTCGTTGTATCCGTTTCTCATCTCATTCATAATAAATAATTACGTTCTTAGTTTTGGAATTCGGAGTTTATTATTTGCCCTGTAAACCGTTTATTGTTCAGTGGATGCATTTAAGACGGGTAGTTTTATCTGGCTCTCACATTTTTTGGCGACCGTGACAGGACGGTTTTACAGTGGCAAATCGACTTTTGAGATTTCGGATTTCGCGTCCGCGGGTGCGAAGTTAGAATACGGACAAAGTTTATTTGGATATTCTCGTGTTCATTGAAACTGCAAACTGTTACCGGGTTCCGTGTTTGTTTTCTTGTTTTGTCGTCCAGAATTTGTGTAGTTTGTAATGGCAGAGAATTTAGAGGCTCAGAAGAAGGCCCGAAAGGTATTTCGTAGTTCTTTTACAAAGGCAGCAAATGAACTTGCCGGTTTGTTAGATCCCGACCTTCCGGAAGAAAATGATGCGGCTTGTCGCGTTTCTTGGGAGACTTTAAAGCCGAAATATGACAATTTGAAGGTTCGGGACAGTGCGATTTTCGAAAGTTTATTGGAAAGCGCGACGGAGGAAGAACTTGGTGCCGAGGTAGACAGCTGTGACGCGTATACTTACGTTTCATTGAGCTGAATCTACAGAGCGCTAGGCTTCACGAGCAGGGAGGCTCTGATGAAATATACTCTATACTCAGATGGGAGGAGTGCCCGCAGTCAGGTGAGAATTGTGGTGGCAGCTGGAAGCCAAGGTAAGCGAAAATTCAAATTACCTCGTATTGAATTGAAACCGTATGATGGTTGGTTGTCTTTCTGGGGACAGTTCCAAAAAATTCATGATGACCCTGACATTGACAAGCATGATAAAATCGAATATTTGGTACAGACTACGGTTCCTGGAAGCAGAGCACGACAGCTTGTGGAAAGTTTTCCCTCAATTAGCGATAATTACATTAAAATTGTTGATAGCATGTGTAGTAGGTTTGGCAACAAAGATATGCAGATTGAGGTGTACATCAGAGAGCTATTGAAGTTGATTTTGGGTAATGCTACCTGCAAACAGAAAGTTGATATTGCTACGCTCTATGATAAGATTGAAACGCAGCTGCGGGCACTGGAAACGCTAGGTATCACAACGGGTAGCTGTTCCGCTATGCTTTTTCCGAGGCTTTTTACATTAATTGAATCTTGTTTACCTCCAGTCTACTGGTTGGCAGCTTTCGTCTAGTTCCATAGCCAGCGCCCCTAATAGTCCTGATGTCTCTGTGTTTGAGTTGAGGTTGAGAGGGTTGATGAGCTTTCTCAATAATGAAGTGGAGAACGAGCAAAGGATTAGGTTGGTCACAGAGGGTTTTGGTTTGACGGAGCGTATGTCGGGTGTCAGCTTGGGGTCCAATGACGATAATTTCAAGAAAAGAAGATCTGCGAGAAATGACACTGTCGTTCCGACCGCAGCGGGTCTTCTAAATCGCGATGTTGTCAAATGTATTTTTTGTAGTGGCTCGCATGAAAGTGCCTCATGTTTTAAGGCTCAAAAATTGTCCATGGAGGAAAAACGGAATATTTTGTTTAAGAACAAGGCCTGTTTCCGCTGTTTGAAAATAGGTCACCCAGCGCAAAGATGCAGAGGGCGCCTTAAGTGTGTTTTATGTGAGAAATCCCACTTGGAGTTGATGTTTCCTAGTCTGGGGGCTAATAAAGTTTTTTCAAGGCAAGAGCAACGTGGTAGTAGCTCTCAAATCCATGAAAGTCGAGAAGAGAAAGAAGACTGTTGAACGGGATCAGGTTTTGGCGAATCACACTAACACGCATGTATTTTTGCAAACTCTTCGAGTCACTTTAAAAGGTTCAAATGGGAATAAGTCAGTTAGGGCGTTGGTAGATAGCGGCTCTCAGAGGAGTTACATTTTGAAATCCACAGCAGCTCAGCTCGGATTTAAACCAAAGCGGGCTAAGCGCTCGGAAAATGTGATCCACTGTTTGTTTGGAGGTCGAGAGGCGGCTTATGAACACAAATGTTATGACGTCACAGTGTGTGGTGACAAGTCGATGTTCACCATTGAGACACTTGATCAGCCAATTATTTGTGGAGATATTTCCCCGGTTTTTAGTGGCCAGTGGTCAACCGAGTTAGCAAGTCTAGGCATTGAACTCTCCGATTCCCGAGATCCTGGGCCAATCGAGCTATTGTTAGGTGCTGACGTTGCTGGCGTATTGTATACCGGGGGCCATAAATATTTGTCTTGTGGGCTGACAGCGATAGAGACTAGGCTAGGATGGACGCTTATGGGTAAAGGGGCGAGTAATGTGAGGAGAAATTCTAGTGCAGCTATGACTACTCTCAATATTTTGGTGAAGGACGCTTCCATAGAGCGACTTTGGGAACTCGATGCCCTTGGTATTAAAGACCCCATACCGAGCAGCGAAGCCCAGAAGAAATGGCTCTGGCAGCTAAAGATTTGTTTTTGGAAACTGTACGTATCGATGAGGGAAGTCGCTATGAGGTTAGGCTCCCATAGGTGGATGGGCATCCCCCTCCCCTTCCAATTACAGGATGGCGCAAAAAAGGTTAAAGTCTAATATTTTGAAACTGAAACAAGATGGCCTGCGCGGTCAATGTGATCAAGTGTTTAAAGAATGGAAGGCGGATAAAATTATTGAGAAAGTTGACCCGCCAGTGTCTTTTGATAAAGGTCATTACCTTCCGCACCGAGTAGTAATCAAAGAGAATAGTGCCACCATCAAGTTGAGACCTGTGTTCGATGCGTCGGCACATGAGAGAGATGCGCCATCGCTCAATCATTGTCTTGAAAAGTGCTTAAATCTTGTCGAGCTAATACCATCACTGCTTTTGAGGTTTCGGGAGTACAAGGTGGGAGTGGTTTCCGACATACGCAAGGCGTTTTTGCAGATCAGCGTGCACGAAAATGACCGAGATTTTTAAAAGTTTCTGTGGGAGGATGATCAGCACAATGAAATTGTTTTTCGATTCAGGCGAGTTGTTTTTGGGGTAAGTAGCAGCCCATTCTTGTTAGGTGTGACGCTTGAGTACCATCTTGATCAAACCCTTTAAAAAAATGACGATAGCAGTATTTATTCTCGTGACAACATAAGAAGGCGACGTCATAGTTTTTATGTGGACAATAGGCCCCTGGCATCAAATTTTTTTATTGCTGATTTCGATAGTCCATGAAAAATAAGTCAACGCGTGTTTTTTTTTTTCTTGTTAGTCGAAAATTGACGGAGATACAATGCTTTGAAATGTCCTTCTGACGTCATAACTTATAATACGTTGTGACGTCGCACATGCTCAGTATATCTATATATACAAAACTCAATATTTGTATAACTTTCGAAATAATCATATTTGGACAAAATTAAAAACACGCATCGATTTTTTCTCGATTTCCTACAGTTTACTAATCGAAAGTATAGGGCCTAAGGGCGGTTACACACAGACGTGCATGTCTTAATACATATACGTGCATACATCAACGTGCAAACAACAACGTGCATGGCGCTTTTGTACAGACGCTCGCACAAAACTGCAGTCTTGCTATTCTTGCTACAGTATTCCGAGTGTGCATACAAAATTGCACATTCAAAAACGCGACGGTATTTTGCATACACATTGATGTTTTTGTTTGCACGTTCATGTATGTGCGTACATGTTTTCAGACATCCACGTCCGTGTGTAACCGCCTTAAAGAATATAGAAACGTTGGAGTGTCTATTTTTTTCCTGGCATAACTATTGGGTTGACAGGTTTGAACAGGTGAGTCGATACTAGTAATTTACACCCATCTGTTTAATGTATAAATCTTACACCCCTCTGTCGCATATTTCCATCCGCACCAAAATTTCGCTTTTCAAAGCTCGCCAACCGTCATTCAGGCCAGATTTTTCGTAGACGACCCTATATCATCGTGTTCGCAATAAAATAACTTTTTTTTTTTGATATAAGATATATTCATTAAACAGATGGGTGTGAATTACTAGTATCGACTCACCTGTTCAAACCTGCCAACCCGATAGTTATGCCAGGAAAAAAATAGACAATCCAACGTTTTTATATTCTTTAGGCCCTATACTTTCGATTAGTATGGAATTTGTTCGTTAAACAAATGAGTGCAATGCCTTTGACAATTATAATTTTTGAATTATTTATTAATAATAGTCTGGCCAGGAATTTTTTAGCCAACCCACACCTGATATATTTTTTAACATACTAACTTTGATATAAAATAATTTTCACCCAATAAACAGATGGGTGCAGATCCTTTCCTATTCGGATCTTAGACTATAACACGATTGTGTTGTTCTCGCGGATGAAATAGGAGACGGTATTTTTATTGCGGGGTCAATCGTTACTCCTAAAGCAAATAAAATACCTGTTAGAATTTTGAATGTGCAAGAACGGGACGTCACCTTGAAAAATTCTAAACCAAAAATCGATTTTGTCAAAAATTACGAATTTGGTCACTTTGAATCAAACGTAATAGATTATTTAGTATAATAGAAAAATTGTTAGGAATATTAAATTTAGAGGAATTGAAAGGAAATGAAAACCTCGCTTTAAAGAAAATATGTGCAAAATATTCTGACGTTTTTCATTTAGATACTGATCCTTAACAACAACTAACATTTATAAACAAAAAAAATTATTTAAAGCCAAATGCATCCCCCGTTTATAAAAAACCTTATAGATTACCATTTTCTCAAAAACAAGAAACAGATAAGCAAATCAATAAGATGTTGCAAGACGGTATAATTGAGGAAGCTAAATCTGAGTGGTCATCGCCTCTTTTATTAGTTCCCAAAAAAGTGGATAACAATGGTGATAAGAAATTTAGGTTGGTAATAGATTATAGGGGTTGTAATCAGGGATCGACCGATACGGTTTTTTTTTCAAAAAACCGATATTGCCGATACCGATACGATATGGCTTTATAGAAGGCCGATACCGATATAAGGCCGATACGGATTCTCGCACCTTTTCCTTTAGTTTGAATGTTTTATTTGTTTTCTCGCACCTTTTCTTTTAGTTTGAATGTTTTATTTATTTGTTTTCTTCTAGTTTTAATATTGTTTGTTCGAGTTCAGATAAGCAGAAAGTTTAGTTTTTCTTTTAAATAAATAAATAATTTTGAATTTGAGTTTAGATAGGCAGAATGTTAAGTTTGTTTTTTATATAAATACCTAATTAATTTAAAATAAATTTATGAAAAACAATTTCTAATATTTACTTTCTTCTTAGTCACTCCCATATGTACGAACCACAATTATTAGCTCTTTTGAGCTTCAAAAAAACCTTAGTGATGATTACTGATCTTTTAAAATATGATTTGTATCGGTCTAAAGTTATCGGCCAATGAAGGGCCGATATACCGATACACCGATATACCTGAAAAAGGCCGATACACCGATATACCGATATGCCATATCGGTATCGGTCGATCCCTGGTTGTAATACTCAGCTACAGGACGAAAAGTGGCCTTTGCCTTGTATTACAGATATCCTAGATTCCTTGTCTGGCGCTACTTATTTCACACACTTAGATTTGTCACAGGGTTATCATCAAGTAGAATTAGATGAATAAAGTAGGCCATGTACAGCATTTACAGTGGGTAGTAAAGGGCAGTATCAAATGACTCGGCTTCCGATGGGGTTAAAAATTAGGCCAAATGCATTTTCCAGAGCTATGACAATTGCAATGTCGGGACTTTATTATAAAAGCTGTTTTATTTATTTAGATGATCTTATTGTTTTGGTTAAAAACTTAATCGAACATAATAAAAATTTAATAAAAGTTTTACAGCGACTAAGAGAAGTAAATCTAAAATTAAATCCAAACAAATGTAAATTTTTAAAGAAAGAGCTTTTATACCTAGGACATGTAGTATCTGCTGATGGCGTTTTACCTGATCCTGAAAAAATAAAAGCTGTTCAAATCTATCCTGTACCAAAAAGTGCAGATGCCACGAGAAGATTTTTTGCATTTGCTAATTATTACAGAAAATATATTGAGAACTTCGCGGAAATTGCAACACCACTAAATTAATTGTCAAGAAAAAATGTTCAATTTGAATGGACCGAGGAATGGACTTCTGAATGCCAACTGGCATTTGATACATTAAAAACAGCATTAATTAATCCTCCCGTATTGCAATATCCTAATTTTTCTCTGAAAAACACGTTTATTTTAAAAACTGATGCATCTGGTCACAGTGTAGGTGCAGTTCTTTCAAATAGTGATGACAGACCTATAGCATAATATGCAAGCCGAGCATTGAATAAAGCTGAAAATCAATATTCTACCATTGAAAAGGAGCTTTTGGCCATTGTTTTTGGTATAAAGCATTTTTCTTGTTATTTGTATGGTAGAAAATTTATTTTATCTATACCAGGTGGGCCAGCGAAAACGAAACAAGGTCGATATCTCGTATTCATCGTTCATTGAAAAAAAACGCTCGGACCCGTCGATTTTTATTCGGAGGGGGAAATCTTTTGCACATATTTTCAATGTTGTCACTTCAACCCCCTCGGGGTAAGCTCCAACCCTTAAATCTCAAATGGCAGTAGGGGTCAAGCGATACGTCATTTCAAAGGTCATCGAATTCTCTTTCCAACGGTGCCTATTTTTTTGAATTTGATGCAGTGGTTTTCGAGAAAACGTATTTAAAAATAGACGGAACTAGTATTGTTTTAGTCATTTTGAGCACTATCAATTTTGTAGTTATAAAATTTTTCACTTAAGAAGTAATTTTATGTGTTTTTTTTTTAAAGTTGTGTGCTATTCAACTTGAAATCACAAGGTTTAAGTCTAGGTTTTTTTTATCACTCAATAAAATTTAAATAAATACATTCCAATTTTAAAATTTTTTTGAAAAAAAAAACTTAGTAAATTCAAAAAAATAGGCACCGTTGAAAAGAGAATTCGATGACCTTTGAAATGAGGTATCGCTCGACCCCTACTGTCATTTAAGATTTAAGGGTTGGAGCTTACCCCCGCGACAGGGTTGAAGTGACATCATTGAAAATATGTGCAAAAGATTTCCCCCTCCGAATAAAAATCGACGGGTCTGAGCGATTTTTTTCAATGAACGATGAATACGAGATATCGACCTTGTTTCGTTTTCGCTGGCCCACCCTGTATATATAAAAATTAAAGTTCGAGGGGTATCCGGATATGCGCTCCTACACCACTTATCCGATTACGATGAAACTTTGGTAAGTTGTTATGGTCATCTCAACGAAGGTTTGTGGATAGGTTACGCATCTCGGAAAAAGAAATTAATTTTGAATTAATTATTAATTTAATTGTAAACAAACTCATTCACATTACATAACAACATAACCCAACTTTTTTTTGACAGCATGAAACAACGTTGCCATATTTCATTTATTTAGGCTTGCCATTCAACATTCAACCGACGTAACTTTATTATTTTCTGAATTCGAGAACGGCGGGACCGATCTTGAATTTAATACCACGTATCTCGATATAAGCTGAATTCGATTGACCCAGATTAGATCGATTTCGATTCAATTTAAGTGAACTTCTTCTAATCTAGATCATTTTTTTGTTGATGAGGGTACACTGATCCAGCCTCAATCGAACACAGTGTGGTTCACTTGAATTGAGCCAGATGGATCTAATCCGGTCAATCGAATTCGGCTATAGAGGAGAGTGATATAGGCTATTTTTTATCCCGAAAAAAAAAGTTCGGTTGCGCGAAACTCTGATACACTGGAATGCCTATAAACAGTCCGGGGCGCACTAGAGCAGCTCTGGAGTGCCTAAAATGCGTCACGGAGCTCCAGGGTTGGCAGCATATATATCAGTGATAAATATCTTGATATAATATATCAAGATATATGATATTTATGCTATAAATATCTTGATGTATCAATAATATGTATTTGTATGCCCTTTTTTTCTATTTTATAGTTTTACTAGCTAATGACCCGCTGCGTTGCCAGCATGTAAATACATTTTGAAATAATACACTTCTTTTCAAATTTTGTTGTTGATTTTCTATTTAATTGTTTTTTTTTAATCCGATATCATAGTCGCTTGCCAGTGAGTTCAGTGACGCATTTTAAGCACTCCAGAGCTGCTCTAGCCCCGAGCTGTTTATAGGCGCTCCAGTGTATCAGAATTTTACGCAACCGAACTTTTTTTTTCGGGATAAAAAATAGCCTATATCACTCTCCTCTATAGCAGATTCGATTGACCGGGATTAGATCGATCTGGTTCAATTTAAGTGAACCACACTGTGTTCGATTCAAGCTGGATCAGCGCACCCTCATCAACAAAAAAATGATCTAGATCAGAAGAAGTTCACTAAAATTGAACCCAAATCGATCTAATCTGGGTCAATCGAATTCACCTTATATAGAGATACGTGGTAGTAATTCAATATCGGTCCAGCCGTTCCTGAATTCAAAAAATAATAAAGTTACGTCGGTTGAATGCAAGCCTAAATAAATGAAATATGGCAGCGTTGTTTCATGCTGTCAAAAAAAGTTGGGTTATGTTGTTATGTAATGGGAATGAGTTTGTTTACAATTAAATTAATAATTAATTCAAAATTAATTTCTTTTTCCGAGATGCGTAACCTATCCACAAACCTTCCTTGGGATGGCCATAACAACCTACCAAAGTTTCATCGTAATCGGATAAGTGGTTTTGGAGCGCATATCCGGATACCCCGTGAACTTTGATTTTTATATATATAGATTATTTTATTCATGAGAAGGAAATCACAGCGATTTTATTTATTTTTATTTGTGTATAGGTATAAGAAATATTAGGTTTTTAGGGCGGGTATCATGAAACTATTTTGACAGATACCTAAAAGTTAACTTCTGGAATTACTATGAGAAGTGACGTCATTCCAGAAGTTGACTTCTAATTATTCTGTCAAAATAGTTTTATAATACGCGCCATTCTGCTTATGAAACTAAAGTGAAGCCATGTTTTTGGCAGGTGTTTGGCACCAAGATACAGGTAAAGCATTGAATTGCCATAAGCGCCATTTTCTTGGTGCCAAAATACCTGGAAAAAAACGGCTTCATTTTCCAAATCCAGGTTACTACTCCTCTTTACCTTTACCTGCTCTAAGGTATTGGGTGGTATGAATAAAAACGAAGTACTTGTTACTACTACAAGTATTAGCATGTTCTACGTAGTATTTACTCCAAAACGAAGTAGATACTACATTTCGATACTACCGGAAATACTTCGTTTTTATTCATACCACCCATTATCTCAAAATGTATTTTCACGCTGGCAACGCAGCGGGTCATTAGCTAGTTATATATACAGACACAGCTCCCTAAAAATTTTGATATAATTTACATAAAAGGTGAAAATAATGTGACTGCTGATGCATTATCTCTGATACAATTTTTATGCGACGAATTGAAAAAACCATGGCAAATAAAGTAGAAGAAACATTATTTGCTATAACTAGGCAACAAAGTAAAAATTTTAATCACATTGAGGATAAGGAAGATTTCGAGAAAGATTTTGATAATTTTGAACATGACAGGATTGATCACCCTGGAGTTGTCGAATTATTAAGGCGTCCTAAAAACTCATATGAATTAAGTTCGCTTACAAAACAATATTTCGAGAAAGTAATAAGAAACGAAAAAATTGAAATTCAATTGGGAAATATAATTTTTAAAAAAAAAATCAAAGGTTATTTATGTATTGCAAAATTCAGAATCACGATCAGCGTTCGTGCACGGTACATCGTTGAGATATATGAATACAATTTGCAAAAAATACAATATTCCGGATTCAGTTGTTATTAAAAAAAAAGAAAATGCGCAATTATTGAGTAGTATAAAGAAAAATATTGAAAGTATAAAGAAACAAGACTTTAAAAGTTGTATTATAAAGGACGTCCAAAAAATTACTGAATTAGTCAAAGAACTATTCTCAATGATTTTCATATCCTGCCTACTGGCGGACATGCGGGGATAAACAGAATGTACAATAACATAAAGAAGTATTACTTTTGGTCCAATGTAAGTAGGGATGTTGAAGAATTCGTTAAACATTGTGATGACTGTCAACGTTTTAAACACTATAGGCCTAATAAACAACCAATGTCTATCACAACCACGGCATCTTCAGCATTCCAAAACGAATATTTAGATTTAGTGGGCCTTTTAGAGGAAGATAGCGAAGGTAATAGACATATTTTAACCTTACAATGTGAGCTTTCAAAGTTCGTTGAGTGTTATCCTTTGAAAAACAAGGAATCAACTGATTTAGCACGAAGTTTTGTAAATAATTTTATATTACGATACGGAATTCCAAATTGCATAATTTCCGATAAGGGGACTGAATTTTTATGTTCAACTCTAAAAGAAACATGTAAAATTTTGAAAATTGAGCAGTTGTCATCTACGGCATATCACCACGAAACAATGGGTTCTCTTCCATTGCAGTTGATGATCATATGTTACAGGAAGTCTCACAGGTAAAATACCTTGGAGTAATAATTGATCAGTTTCTCAAATGGCAGCCTCATATTGACTATTTAGCTAGCAGAATACGTAAACTTATATAAAAATTTAATTTACTTGGGGATTTTCTGAATAAAAAAAATTTAATATTGATCTATAAGGCATTAGTTGAGTCAATTATAAGATATGGAATTGTGGTATGGGGAGGGCTTTATAATAATAGCTTATATAAACTAATGTCTATCAACTTAGCGAGACAACTTCGAAAAATCGATTTTCCATTATGCCAAGAATTAGCCGCTTTTTTGCCGCTAATTAAATGTGGAATTAAAAAATTTGCCGCTCTTTTGGTTTTTTCTTAATTACGTGTTTTGCTAACTTGACGTCAAGATAGCGAGACAACATCACTAAATATGTCAGCACTAAAAAACTAGGTACGTGAAAATTTGCCGTTTTTTTGACGCTAATTAGTTGTGAAAATCAAAAATTTGCTGGTTTTTTTTTTCATAAAATATAAAGTTTGAAAAAAAAAATCATTTGTTTCGCTAACTTGACGTCAAGTTAGCGAGACATTATCATCAAAAATGTCGGTAGTGAAAAATTGAGTGAATGGAAATTTGCCGTTTTTTTGCCGCTAATTAGTTGTGAAAACCAAAAATGTGCCGCTTTTTTTTACAAAAAATCAAGTTTGAAAAAAAAATCATGTGTTTTGCTAACTTGACGTCAAGATAGCAAGACAATATCACTAAAAATGTCGGTAGTGATGAGTTGAGTGAATGGAAATTTGCCGATTTTTTGCCGCTAATTAGATGTGGAAAGTAAAAATTTGCCGCTACCTTTCTTTTCATAAGAAAATCGTGTTCGATAATAAAATAGTGTTTTGCTAATTTAACCTTTAACGTAAAGTTACCGAGATCACTAAAAATGTCGGTAGTGATAAATTGAGTGAGTGGAAATTTGCCGCTAATTAGCTCTTTTTCTACAAGAAAATATCGCGTTTGAAAAAAATATCATGTATTTCGCGAACTTGACATCAAGTTAGCAAAACAGTATCAATAAAAATGTCGGTAGAAAATTTCATCCATCTGTCAAAACTGGTATTCGAACCATAAACTGGGCTCTGTGTCATTTGCGCGACAGTCGTTTGCGCGAGGGAGAAAAGCGCGATACTAAAAGCGCGAGGGACCAAAGCGCGACGGAACAAAAACGCGACTGCATAAAAGCGCGAGAAACAAAGGCGCGAGCGAGAAAAGCGCGATACTAAAAGCGCGAGGGACAAAAGCGCGACGGAACAGAAACGCGACTGGAATAAAGCACGATTGGACAACAACGCGAGGTGTCTAACTATCTACGAGGACTGTAAGCAAAAGAGGGACACATCAAATTGTATCAATAATAATCAGAAAAATACAGCCATACTCAAACTAACCCATACTAACCCGTTCGCCTAGTGCGATCTAGTCTTCGCTGAATAGAATTTTATTTGAAAAACAAGGCGCGGTCAAGGGACCCTACGCTATAAATAAATTGACTATTTTTTTAGATAAAATGCTAACTTACGAGTACTAGATCGCAGTGATCGCACTAGGCGGACGGGTTATTTTGGGTTAGTTTGAGCAAGTCTGTATTTGCTTTATTATTATTGGTTCAAATTGATGTCGCAATACAGACTTACTCAAACTAACCCAAAATAACCCGTCCACCTAGTACGATCTAGTCCTCGTAAGCATTTTATTTAAAAAAGCAAAGTTAATTCACTGATTGCTCAGGGTCTCTTGAGAGCGCAGTGCTTTTTAAATAAAATGCTAACTCACGAGGACGAGATTGCCCTAGACGGACGGGTTAGTTTGAGTAAGTCTACATAATTTTGATTGCTATTGGAAGAATTTGATGTTTCCCTCTTTTGCTTAGAGGTCGTCGTTGTAAATGTCACTCTTTTAATTTGTCACTGTTCTAAATCTCGTTCTTTACATATGTCGCGCTTTTGATATGTTGCTGTTTTTTTTAGATAAAATGCTAAAAGATGTCGCTGTTCCAAATGTCGCTATTTTGATATATCGCTTTAACAATATATGTCGCCTTTTTGATGTTGCTATTTTAAATATCGTTCTTTTGAACCGGAGCCACCGAAAATATCTTGTATTTTGGAAAACGATCTTCAGTTCTCGTAGTAAGGCACTTCGCGTTCTTTGCCAATCGCGCTTTATCCAGTTGCGTTTTTGTTCTGTCGCGCTTTTGTCCCCTCGCGCTTTGTCGCTCGCGCTTTTGCTTCTAGCGCTTTTATCCAGTCGCGTTTTTGTGCAGTCGTGCGCTTGTCCCTCGCGCTTTTGTTCCTCGCGCTTCTATCCAGTCGCATTTTTGTCCATCGCGTATTTGTCCTGTCGCGTTTTTGTTCCATCGTGATTTTGTCCCTCGCGCTTTTTGTATCGCACTTTTCTCCCTCGCGCAAATGACGCAGATCCCATGCATAAACTGGCATTTTTTAATTGTTGATTTCAACCAATCAGATTACGATTACGTGATAATTTGTACTAGTGCAGGATTATCGGATTGGATAATTGCTTACTAACGGGTGGCATTTGACATTTTTTCTGATTGGTGACATTTTATACTTACGAGGATATTCTAAAAATTTAAATTTTTGATTTATGAAATTCTCTCATAAAATACAACTCGAGCAATGGAAATATATCTATAATTTTTGAGAAATTTGCTCTCATGCATTTTTAACTGGAAAAGGCACTCGTCCCTCGTGCTTTTTTTCAACTAAAAATGCATTCGGGAAAATTTGCCAAAAATTATCGATAATTTCCATTTTATACCAATTTAATTTTATTTCTAATTTTATTTTATTTTCTGTATAAATGAGCACACGATATTTCGCTTTCTGATTTTTCAAATCTATAAGGCCTCCAATAGAGTTTTCCTAAGCTAAAGAAAAAAAAAACTGAAAAACTATTTTCAAAAAATTTAGAAATAAATATTTGTTCCAACAAATGTTGAGTTTCCCTAATTAAAATATACTTACAGGGTGCATAAAAATCAAGGGTGGGAGATCATTTATAACGAAACACCCTTTTACTCACCTACTTTTATACTGCCCTTCGTTTTTTGTGATGATGTCGGTCTAACTTAACGGCAAGCTGTGTAAGTTTTTTTCAAACACGATTTTTTCATGGAGAAAAAGAGCGGCAAATTTTTGGGTTTTCATATTTAATTAGCGGCAAAAAGCGGCAAATTTCCACAGCTTTTCTCTATCACTCCATTTTTCTCTACCGACATTTTTAATGATACTGTTTTGCTCACTTGATGTCAACTTAGCGAAACACATCATATTTTTTTCAAACGCGATATTTTCCACTCACTCAATTTATCACTACCGACATTTTTAGTGATCTCGCTAACTTTACGTTAAATTAGCAAGACATTTTTTTATTTTCGAACACGATTTTCTTATGAAAAGAAAGGTAGCGGCAAATTTTTAGTTTTCACATCTAATTAGCGGCAGAAAAACGGCAAATTTCCATTCACTCAACTTATCACTACCGACATTTTTAGTGATATTGTCTCGCTAACTTGACGTCAAGTTAGCGAAACACATGATTTTTTTTTGAAACTTGATTTTTTGTAAAAAAAAGAAGCGACAAATTTTTGGTTTTCACAACTAATTAGCGGCAAAAAAACGGCAAATTTCCATTCATTCAATTTTTCACTACCGACATTTTAAGTGATAATGTCTCGCTAACTTGACGTCAAGTTAGCGAAACAAATGATTTTTTTTTTCAAACTAGATTATTTATGGAAAAAAAAAGAACCGGCAAATTTTTGGTTTACACAACTAATTAGCCGCAAAAAAACGGCAAATTTTCATCTACCTAATTTTTTACTGCTGACATATTTAGTGATGTTGTCTCGCTATCTTGACGTCAAGTTAGCAAAACACGTTATTAAGAAAAAACCAAAAGAGAGGCAAATTTTTTAATTCCACATTTAATTAGCGGCAAAAAAGCGGCAAATTCTTGGCATAACGGAAAATCGATTTTCCAAAGTTGTCTCGCTAAGTTGACATTATAAACTGAATATTATTCAAAAATAAATTATAAAAATAATACTAAAAAAAAAAAAATTATATCCTACCAACACACTTTTTAATCCAGAAATCCCCAATATTAGAACAATATACCGGGTGCCCACGAGATCACTTTCCGGCTGCCATTTTTTTATTTGTCTATCGATATGAATGAAACTTGGTAGGGTTGATATTCTAACCAAACGCCATTTTTATGCATTATTGACAAGTTTTGTTGACTTCCGGTTTCACCGGAAATGACCGGAACTTTTAATTTTTAAATGGCACACCCTGTAGATTTTCTGTTTTTCGGAATGTACAGATCGTTTTACGTCCTAATGCACCACTTTTGAATCAAGTTTTGTCCAAATTTTGTTTTTAAATTACATTTTAATTTTTGAACTAGAGTGTCATGATCATCCTAAAATGACTCTACATACTTTACTTAATTTCAGAAAAATACAAACTGAATTTTATCTTTGTAAACTTTTTTGATAGAGTAAACTTCATTAATTTAGTATTTTTGCCCTAGCTCAAAAACTAGAATAGGAACATAACACTTTCATAACATCACTAGATGCAGTATTTTGAAGCAAATCCAACGATATAATACACTACGACATTTTTCTTAATTTTCGTTCAAATATTTTTGTTTTATTATGTAGGTTATCATTTTTTTTCTACTTGAAATTTAATTTGAAAACGAAATTTGGACAAAGTTCTATTTAAAAGTGGTACATTAGGACGTAAAACGATCTGTAGAATCCAAAAAACAAAAAATATACAGGGTGTGCCATTTGAAAATCGAAAGTTTCGGTAATTTCCGGTGAAACCGGAAGTCAGGAAAACTTGTCATGAATGCACAAAAATGGCATTTCGTTAGAATATCAAGCCTACCAAGTTTCGTTGATATCAATGAACAAATAAAAAAATGGCAGCCGGAAAGTAATCTCGTGGGCACCCGGTATATACTAAATGTGTGCCCGTTTTTACATAGTCATAAAAATATACAACTCATTGTAAACCATAAGTATGCAACTAGGGCGAGAGAGGGACATCACTTGCAAATTCCCCTTAGAAACAAGAACCTTAACTTGAAGTACATAAATTGTTATGGACCTAAGATATACAATTTACTCCCAGTGGAGGTACGTGGATGTCAAAACAGGTCAAAATTTCGAAAATTGTGTGCACAGTTTGTTTGCCAAAATTCGATTCAATTTGAGGGGCTTTTTTAGATTATTTACTGTCCAAGGAGCTAGGTACTATCACAGTCCAGGACCGGATTTTTTATTTGAAATTTTTATGGTAGATAGAGGGTCAATATTACTACTCAACCCACCCCTCGACATTGAGGGACAAACGAAAATTTCGCGGTAAAAAATTATTTACTGTCCAAGGAGCTGGGTACTATTTCGGTCCAAGACCAGATTTTCGATATGATATTTTCATGGTAGATAGAGGGTCCATTGTACTACTTAACGCACCCATTGAGGGGTGATTTAGGCGGGAGGCTGCCGCTTTTTTACTAAACCTCCCGCCTCTCGCGCATTTAAACAAAACTCTCGCATTTCCCAAAAATAGAAATACGATTAATATCGAGCAGCGGTCGCGCTTTGATAAATATTATTTTCATTTTTCTTTATTTCCAATTCCAAACGAAGACAGAACTACTCAAATTTGAGAACGTATAGCTCGCTCGGGCGTCTGGTCGAACCTGACTGAACTTCATCGTCAGGATTCTGCGCAAAACGTAAAATTTTCGTACGTAAAATCCGAAATTCGGATACAGAGTGGTTCCGGAATCGTTCTTGCGGTTTTTTGGCGGTTCGGAACATACCTTTATTGTGACAACGGTCACCAATTTCGTACTTAGGAAGATTGTAGAGGGGGCAACACATTTTCATAGGTACAGTCGTAAGCTTGCATAAAAAGTGGGACACCCGACTAACAGGTCTTGTCATTTTTCGCTATTTTGGGTAAATCAGTCTTTTCTCTACAATGGATTTTTTGAGGTCAGTTACGTTAGCCCCCCCACTAAAAATTTTTAGATGAAAAGTTATCTATAATTTTGCTCTTATTTTGCTCCATTTTGCTCCATAAATTTTATATTTTGCTCCATTACGCTTTAGACTCTTTAGAGACTATAACGATTTTAAGGTGGGGGGGGGGCTAAGTTAATGGTAGCCCCCCCCCACCACTTTTTTTCCCTTTCTGACAGTGCATTCTTGTTCTACTAATTTTGCTCCATTTTGCTCCGTTATTGAAAAATTTTGCTCCACAACCGTTTCGAAGTTACAGAGGTTTGAAAAATATTAATCAGCCCCCCCCACCACTTTTTTTCCCTATCTGACAATGGATTCTTATGCTACTAATTTTGCTCCATTTTGCTCCGTTATTGAAAAATTTTGCTCCATAACCATTCCGTAGTTACAACGGTTTGAAAAATATTAATCAGCCCCCCCACCACTATTTTTTCCTATCTGACAATGGATTCTTATACTACTAATTTTGCTCTATTTTGCTCCGTTATTGAAAAGTTTTGCTCCGCAACCGTTCCGTAGTTACAGAGGTTTGAAAAATATTAATCAGCCCCCCCCACCACTTTTTTTCCCAATCTGACGATGGATTCTTATACTACTAATTTTGCTCCATTTTGCTCCGTTATTGAAAAATTTTGCTCCACAACCGTTCCGTAGTTACAGAGGTTTAAAAAATATTAATCAGCCCCCCCTCCCCCACTTTTTTCCATATGTGACTGTGGATTCTTATACCATTAATTTTGCTCCATTTTGCTCCGTTATTTAATTTTTTTTTTCCACAACCGTTCCGTAGTTACAGAGGTTTGAAAAATAATAATCAGCCCCCCCCACCACTTTTTTTCCCTATCGGACTGTGGATTCTTATACTACTAATTTTGTTCCATTTTGCTCCGTTATTGGAAATTTTTGCTCCAAAACCGTTTCGTAGTTACAGAGGTTAAAATAGTTATCAACGTCACAGATTACCTAATACAGATGCGAAAGTACGTATACTTGTCGTCGACGATATTCTGTGACGAAGCCGGGCCGCCAGCGCTCCGACGCATAGATAAAGATCGCCCGCGTCAGGACAATTAACGTGGCCAAGTGCGTGAGCATGTTCCAGTCTTGCTGTTTACATATTTTTGCGGGTAGAAAAAAATATTTTTTTGCTGTTTGTGAACCAATTAAAGAAATAATATTATATTATTGAGCTTCCGCATTTATATAATAAATATGTTCAAAATACATTGATGTGGCATTGGTGCGGCCAGCCTATGTCTATCAAATTAATCTTGAACCACGAATTCGCAGCTCTTTCGCATCTGTATGTAAGTAATCTGTGTCAACGTTATAAGGCTGATAAATAGCAAATAACGGCCGGGCTGAAGTTTATTCAGGCAAGGCTGTTATCTGCAGTTATCGGCCGGGTTTCGTTCAATTTTTCTTCATATTGCAGATATTTTTCAATATGACAAAAAAAAAACACTTTCCTATAGGGGTAGGTATGTTTGAAAATAACGGCTGGCGGCCGTTATTTATATTTTATTTTATTTTATATTTCAACCGGCTGGCGGATAAATAACGGCCGGCGGCTTATGTTCAACGGTTATAGTAAGATACAAGAGGTTGGTGGTAGCCTCGAAACAATTTATATACGATGTTGCAATTTTTGGCATTTTCATAATGGGACTGGAATCAGCGCATGGCACGCCACCACAGTTTTTTATTATTATTATGCTTGCCTTTTGAGTTGACAGAGAATAAAATAACCTTTTATAATTTGATTGTACTGCATATGATTGAATAAATTGAAAATTGAATAAAATTGAAACTACAAATTTTGTATTTTGAAGGAGTATAAGTAAAGATACAGTGTGATTTTTTAAGTGTGCAACATATGGGGACTTTTTTTAGTAATAGCACAACCCAAATACAAACAAGGCCAAAAGTTGGTGCATGTCTGATAATCATATTAGGTGCACTTAGAATGGTTGCAAGTCAAACAGCATACAGGGTAGCTCAAACAATATCAAAGTTGTACTGTAAAGTACCCTTATTTTAGAAAATTAAGCAAAATGTTATAGAGAAAAGTTGTTTGGAATTAAAAGTTATGCCTAAATACCAAAACATAGCCTCCTAAGATTTTTTTTTAATTTTCTTTCGAAAAAAATCTATAACTTCATCTACAGGGTGTCCCACTAAGGTCGGCCAGGTACGATATTATGGAGACCATAGACCTCACGTAACTTGAAAACGAATGCAGATATTGAATTGCGGTTTGCGCCAAAATGTAGATATTTTTTTGCTCTTTAAGCACAGCAATACAAAAATAATATTATGCCATTTGGATTTTTCATGAAAATTAGGAAAAACTGGATCTTAAATAAACAGCGCCCTGTAGCAGACGCGGTGGGAACTATCGACCTCGAACGAAGTGGTGTTCTTAATAAAAATGAAATTCTCTTCCAAATAAACCCAAATTGAATGAGTTTGAATGAGGGGTATGGAAGATACAGCAATTTCTAAAAAAAAAATTCCACCAGCTTCCCCCACCCTTATTACTGAAGATACGAAAAAAAGCCTAATAACCAAACTGGCGCAAAAATTAATGAACTTTTGATTTCTGTTATTAAAACAGTATCTTAATATAGCGATTTCTCGAGAAAAGTTGAATTTTTAGCTATATCATCGTAATTGCGCCCCCTAGCGGTCATCCTAGAAACTTGAAAATAATTTCCATCAATTTCTCTTGGCCGATTTAGTGAAGAAAAAAAAAATCCCGAAGCCGTAAGGTCTATGGTTTCCATAATATCGTACCTGGCCGACCTTAGTGGGACACCTGGTATATATTTTTTTTTAAATTTCCGCCCCTAATACTTTCAAAAATTAATTAAAATCAAATCAATTTTACATACCTTTGTTCAAATTCAAGTATATTTGTAAAATTAACTTAGATTTTTAATTTTTTATGGAATCACAAAATTCATGTTTGTTGCAATGATATTCAACACAACTTTTAAATGTCGCAATTTTTTTTTTTTAGCAAGTTGAAACATTACTTATGATAATAGCCATATTAAAAAAACTCTCCTTAAAGTGCAAAAAATATTATTTTATTTAAGTAAATATTAGTAGAATTTTGATATTTTTTGAGCCACCCTGTATGCTGTTTGACTTGCAACCATTTTAAGTGCACCTTATATGAATATCAGACATGCACCAACTTTTGACCTTGTTTGTATTTTGATTGTGCTATTACTTGAAAAAAATCCCATATGTTGCACACTTAAGTAATGACACTGTATAAATAAAATTTTTCCACGAGCAAGCATTGCCTTTTGGTTTGAGTGGAACTGGAAAGTCGTTCGTTCTCCCAGAGGGCGGAAAAATTTTTCATATCAAATTCGAAAAAAAAAAAATAGTTATTTTTCTAACAAGTGCGGGAAATACCATTTCTCGCAAGTGTTAGGAACACAATTTTCCCCAAGAGCCTGCGGAAAGATTACTCTTTAGTCTTTTCCAAAAGTTTTTTTTTCAACACATTCGTAGGAAAAAAACAGATCATCTTTGCATCAGGTGTCCAAAAAATGGCAGAGATTATCCTGTTTTTAATCCCTAGTAGGACTGCTTATTGAGCTGAAAGCTGAAAGTGTCTGCCAACTGCCATGTCAGCCGCAGACCTCAACTCTTGGAGTAAAATGCATTATTCAAGTTCAAAGCACTATTATAGCATAGCTCAAAAAAACGAATTCCTAAACGCTAAAATCTTGTTTAAATAACCTTTCCTACATTTAGAATCGACGAAAAATTCAAATAACGAGCACAACCTGAATCGCAAGCCTTCAATCGAGGTCTGCGGGTGACGTCATCACTATTAGCTGCTGTGGTGACGTCACTCGAAGACCTTGTCTACTCAATCTTTCTTTGCACGAACAAACTAGCATCTGCAAAAACTTTTTTTCTGACCATTGAAAAATAAACAACTTTCGTCAAAAATCATTTTCTGCAACTTGAAAACATTGGCTGCTTTTTTTCTACACACCTATCTTAGCTAACCTAAGTTGTTCTGAATAAAGGACCGTTTTTTCTAACATCTTAGGTAAGTTTATGTCAGTCGAAATTACCTCCCCCCTTGCCTACGCCAAGGATGCCGGATTCCATCCAAAGTTCAATTTCTTATCTGAGATTATGTTTATTTAAGGTTAGATTCTTCGTCTATCTAATGTGTACGTTTGAACTACAACTTAGCTCAGCTAATATTGTGAAAGTTAGCTAGATAAGACAGTGTGCAGAAAAAAAGCAGCTATTACCTACATATTTTAAAAACCAGTGGCGTAGCCAGGATTTTGTCTGCAAATTTGCAGGAAGCGTCTTTTGCGTCTTTTGCGGCCTTACCGCGATCGCTGCCGGAGGCAAAGCGCCGCGGGCGCGAAATTTTTGGGTGCCACGCCCCTTTTTCAGGTTTCTTTACGCTATTTTTGGAACTGTTTATCTTAATTTTGAAGAAATATTCATAAAATTTAAGGGTCTTGGGGGGGGGGGGGGGCAAATGCCCCCTTGCCCAACCACCCTGGCTACGCCAGTGTTAAAAACTGCTGTTTTCGTCACTCGTTAAACAATAAACATTGTCTGCAGACTGCACTACTATGCACCTGTTAGGAAAATCTAACCCAAACAAAATAAAATAAGGATTGTATGTGGTCCATTTTTTGGGCAGATGATAGGTTTGAAGAAAAACAGTCTTGAAAATCCCAAAAATTCTTGTATTTATAAACTACTGGTTTCGAAGCTTCAACGCTTCATCTTCAGGTATAAAAGACTAAAAATTGAAAAAATACCACAATGAGCACAGGTTGTATTATTTTCGTTGAATCAATCAACCTCTAAACCTGGGTATATTAATCTTAATATCTAAAAACTGTAACTTACATATTTAATAATAATGAGATTTGTCAAAATCAGGTCGATTCGGAGGAGCAATCCCTGGGCATTAGGCAAAAATTGTCAATAAGGGATGTTACCCTTTTAAGTGTTATACTCATGTCCAAAAACAGGAAGGCCGGTTGAAGAAAGAATAAAATTATTGAAATTTATTAGAAGTAGAAATTCGATAAATTTTCAAAGGGTGGAGAGTTTTTTTAATATGGCTATTATCATAAGTAATGTTTTAACTTGTTAGAAAAAAAAATTGCGACATTTAAAAGTTGTGTTGAATATCATTGCAACAAACATGAATTTTGTGATTCCATAAAAAATTAAAAATCTAAGTTAATTTTACAAATATACTTGAATTTGAACAAAGGTATGTAAAATTGATTTATGCACGAGCGGGCGGTAAGTACTACTTACCGCCCGCGTTTGCGGGCGGTAAGTTGAACTTACCGCCCGCTATTTTCGTGTCATCAAACACTCTCGAATATTGGTGGAGGCCACTAGTTCAATTTAATCCGTGTTGTCAACTATGGAAATTGAAATAAAACAAGAATTATAATTTATTATGCACCTCAACAACTATAGTACATAGGTTTAATATTAATAGAATTTAAATATTATTATTTTTTGTTAACATACAAATTAAATATACAGTTATGTGAATTATCATCTATCACAACACCTCCTTTTCTTATGTGCTTATCAAGAACAACCGTATTTTCTGTATCATTTATCAGAGAAACAGGATGAGGTTCATCGTTTAGTTGTCTGGATGTTGTTTGGATCGAAGTCTTACCACTTGTTGAAGGAGTTTGGTGTAAAATTTGGTCTGCGAATTTCAATTTGCTCTCTATGGAATCCTCGATATAACCCTCGGCAACCGTCGAGGATTTCCAACCTCCATGTCTTTTGAGAGCTAATACTTCTACGCCGCTATTTGCAAGAAGCGTCGCAGAAGTTCTGCGAAAAGCATGTCCAGTGTATTGAGAAGGATTTTGCAAATTTAAAAATGTGGCAATTTGTGCTGGCCATTTTCCTATGGTATTCTTTCCTACAACTTGATTAGTGCAAAAGCCGTTTCGAATTTTTAAGAATAACTTGTTTGATTTTGCGGTTTTTTGTCGTAGTTCGATATATTTCCTACAAATCTCCAAATAATCCACTCGCTGGTCTTCTTTACCAGTGATGGTGAAACTCCTTTGAATATTGGTTTTTGTATTGGGTATTTTAACAAAAATGAACGTTTCCTGATTATCTATGTCTTGTAAAGTCAAATTACATAATTCCTCCCTTCTGCATGCTCCAGCTACACCAAATATCATGCCTATCTACGAAAAAACAACAAATTAATTCTTTGCATTGTTAAAAACACAGGTAAATTAACTCACTTTCAAAATCAAGTATCTATCATCTGGTGCCTCCATTAGAAACCTGTATAAATCCTCCTTTGTGAAAACTTTAGATTTTTTCGGTGTATGGGGAACGCGCCTTTATAGGAGAAAGACAATTCTATTTTTGAAAATGTCAATTGGATGCCATTCTATAAATTAAGTTTTTGAACTGGAATAGCCCGATCGTGCATAAAACGTAATAAGTATTTTGGGCGTTAAGTGTCGTTAACCGCCCTCGAATATTGAAGACCTCCGCTACGCGTCGGTCTTCAAACAATCTCGGGCGGTAAACGACACTTACCGCCCTTAATACTTAAATAACTATTGATTTTAATTAATTTTTGAAAGTATTAAGGGCGGAAATAACAAAAAAAATATACAGTGTCATTACTTAAGTGTGCAACATATGGGATTTGTTTTTTAGTAATAGCACAATCAAAATACAAACAAGGCCAAAAGTTGGTGCATGTCTGATAATCATATAAGGTGCACTTAGAATGGTTGCAAGTCAAACAGCATACAGGGTGGCTCAAAAAATATCAAAATTCTACTAATACTTACTTAAATAAAATAAAACTTTTGCACTTTAAGGAGAGTTTTTTTTATATGGCTATTATAATTAGTAATGTTTTAACTTGTTAAAAAAAAAAAAACATTGCGACATTTTAAAGTTGTGTTGAATATCATTGCAACAAACATGAATTTTGTGATTCCATAAAAAATTAAAAATCCAAGTTAATTTTACAAATATGCTTGAATTTGAAAAAAGTTATGTAAAATTGATTTGATTTCAATTAATTTTTGAAAGTATCAAGGTGGTAGACGCTTTTTACTCATTGGGCGTCGACCGGTGAGATACCACCATGCCAGAATTGAGTAGCGCTAAGTGGTATCACCACGTTCCGCTACTGCGCTGGCAGTCCGGTTCCAACAATGAGTAACAGATAGCATGATGGCGCCTCCTGGATCAAAATATTCCGGAGGTAAAATACCCGACCACTCGGATCTCCGGGCGTCGGGTGATCCTGGGGGTCCTTCATGCAAAGATATAAAGAGAAGATCAAAAACTCAACTCAGAATTGATTTTAGCAATATAAGAGGAATAAGTACAAATATGAATTCAGTTCACCAACATCTTGAAGAACAAAGACCTGACATCCTTGTTCTCACTGAAACTAAAATCAGTTCTGCAACACCTATTGTGAACTATCTTTATCCCGGCTATGACCTACACCACCGATTTCGACATAATTTTGGGATCTGTGTGTACATTAAAAATGACCTTTCATGTCATCGAGAGGAGAAGCTAGAACCAGCGAACCTTGATATCATATGGCTAAAATTCACCTCAAAGTCATCGACCAAGTTTATCTGCTGCCTCTACCGACCGCCATCTAACACCGAGTACCAAAACTTTTTCGCGACATTATCCGAAAGCTGTGATAGTATACAGTCAAACTATCCACAGGCGGAAATTGTCTTTTTAGGCGATTTCAACGTCCACAATATACCCTGGCTGAAACACCACAACAAAACAGATAACGAAGGCAGAGAAGCAGAAGCTTTTGCCATAAGTTGTGGTCTAACGCAGCTTGTCGATGGACCTACCCGTATCTCAGAAAGGGGCGAATTTGCAGCGCTTTTAGACTTGTTCCTAACCACAAATCCTGACTCGTACACAATTCAAGTAGATGCTCCACTTGGTTCGTCCGATCATAAACTTATAATAACAAAGTGCGAAATGCTCATCCCACCAAGCCAACAACCACTTCCTCGTAAAATGTGGCACTATAAATCGACAAAATGGAATGACCTAAAACAGTTTTACCTGGATTTTCCATGGCAAGAGGTTTGCTTTAAAACAGCTGATCCCACTATTTGCTGTAATGAACTAACACAAGTAATCTTATCTGGAATGGATGCATATATCCCACATACAACTAAACGTAGAGCTAATGCAAAACCTTGGTTCAATAGCCAGTGTCAAACGGCTGTACAGAAAAAACACAGAGCATATAACCTTTGGAAACGACAACAAACCGCTCAAAACCACACAGAATTTATAGAAGCCAGAAATAGTTGCAAAATTACTATTGACTCCGCTAAAGAAACATACAATCAAAGAATAAAAAACAGGTTGCTGAATTGTCCAAGTAGTTCTAGGTCCTTTTGGTCTCTTGCAAAAGCTGTTGGATCTAACTTCACCAAGTCATCCATACCACCACTTACAGATAAAAATAATCACTTAGCCACAACATCAGAGGAAAAAGCCAATATGCTGGCCCAAATGTTTTCCTCCAACTCCAATCTAACAGTGCCAAACGGAAAAACTCCACCGTTCATTGAAAGGGTTTCCCATAGTATGCCAGAGGTACCCTTTTGTCACAGAGAAATACGAAAATCCCTTAAAAAGCTAGATACAAACAAAGCAATGGGTCCGGATGGCATTCCCGCAATAGTACTCAAAAATTGCGCCAACGAACTCACCCCAACTTTCGTAAAATTATTCAATTTGTCTTACAGGCAAGGAGTATATCCATCATCATGGAAGTCTGCCGCAGTACAACCCATTCCAAAGAAAGGAAAAAAGACATATCCGTTAAACTATAGACCAATTGCTCTACTTCCGGTGATATCAAAAGTAATGGAGAGAGTTGTGAACAATCACCTAACCAAGTACTTGGAAAAGTACAAAATTATCAACGATAAGCAATACGGATTTCGAAAATATAGGTCAACTGGCGATTTACATTTACTTACATACGTCACTCACTTATGGCAAAAAGCGATTGAGTTGCGGGGTGAAACAAGAACAATTGCCTTAGATATATCTAAAGCATTCGACAAAGTTTGGCATGAAAATCTGCTCAACAAGCTCAAAGCAATGGGATTATCGCCGAAACTTTGCACTTGGTTTGAAAGTTACCTAAAGGACAGATCCATTTATGTTGCACTGGATGGCCAGAACTCCAACTCTTACCAAATAAATGCTGGTGTGCCACAGGGAGCAATCCTTTCGCCAACTCTTTTTCTGATTTACATAAATGACCTCATAGATAAAACAGTAAATCCACTTTATTGCTTTGCAGACGATGGCAATGTAGTCTCCTCACTCATACCACCCACAGGTCTTTCCGCACGTGAATTCCATCATCATAGACTAACTCAAATATCGCAGATAAATAACGACCTGGAGATAATAGAGGACTGGGGTAACAAAAACCTTGTACAGTTCAACGCGCAGAAAACCCAAGCAGCTCTGTTTTCAAAAAAGACCAGCACCGGTGAGCCAAACATGATGCTATCTGGAAGTGCTGTCACATTACAGAGTCAGTTGAACATCTTGGGGGTTACTGCAGAGACCAACATGTCTTGGCACAGTCACGTGGCAGATATTGCTAAAAGGGCGTCCCAAAAGCTGGGGGTGCTATTTCGTACAAGACATCTGTACACACCAAGCCAATTGCTGACACTACAAAGCCCAGATTCGACCAACTATGGAGTACTGCTCACATATATGGAGTGCAGCACCCAAACATACCTTAATGCTTTTGAACACCGTGCAAAAACGAGCTATCAAGCTGATCAATGACCCCGCACTTACTCGTAACTTGGATGGTCTCGAACATCGCAGATCTGTGGGCGATTTATCTCTCTTCTACAGGTACTATCACGGAAAATGCTCTGAAGAGTTGGCACGTATGATTCCACCGAGAGTAGCGCCTACCAGGCGAACCCGTCAAACAGACGGTAACCATGAATTTACTGTCAAACTAGAGGCACCAAGAACCTCATTATATCAGAATTCATATCTCTGGAGAACAGCATCGCTGTGGAATAAACTCCCTGCGACGGTTTTTCCTGCAGGTTACAACCTGAACCGTTTCAAGACCAACATACACCGACATTTCTGCGCACTCGCCGCTTCTCGAGCGTGATAGGACATTTCCTTGCGAGTGCGCATATCTGTAAAAAAAAAAATCAAGGGCGGAAATGAAAAATAAAAAAAATATAGAAATTATAGATTTTTTTCGAAAGAAAATAAAAAAAATCTTAGGAGGCTATGTTTTGGTATTTAGGCATAACTTTCAATTCCAAACAACTTTTCTCTATAACATTTTGCTGAATTTTCTAAAATAAGGGTACTTCACACTACAGCTTTGATATTGTTTGAGCTACCCTGTATGCTGTTTGACTTGCAACCATTCTAAGTGCACCTAATATGATTATCAGACATGCACCAACTTTTGGCCTTGTTAGTATTTGGGTTGTGCTATTATTAAAAAAAATCCCCATATGTTGCACACTTAAAAAATCACACTGTATATAGATGAAGTTATAGATTTTTTTCGAAAGAAAATAAAAAAAATCTTAGGAGGCTATGTTTTGGTATTTAGGCATAACTTTTAATTCCAAACAACTTTTCTCTATAACATTTTGCTGAATTTTCTAAAATAAGGGTACTTTACAGTACAGCTTTGATATTGTTTGAGCTACCCTGTATGCTGTTTGACTTGCAACCATTCTAAGTGCACCTAATATGATTATCAGACATGCACCAACTTTTGGCCTTGTTTATATTTGGGTTGTGCTATTACTAAAAAAAGTCCCCATATGTTGCACACTTAAAAAAACACACTGTATATTTATTTATACTCCTTCAAAATACAAAATTTGTAGTTTCAATTTTATTCAATTTTCAATTTATTCAATCATATGCAGTACAATCAAATTATAAAAAGTTATTTTATTCTCTGTCAACTCAAAAGGCAAGCATAATAATAATAAAAAACTGTGGTGGCGTGCCATGCGCTGATTCCAGTCCCAACATGAAAATGCCAAAAATTTCAACATCATATATAAATTGTTTCGAGGCTACCACCAAGCTCTTGTATCTCACTATAACCGTTGAACATAAGCCGCCGGCCGTTATTTATCCGCCAGCCGGTTGAAATATAAATAACGGCCGCCGGCCGTTATTTTCAAACATACCTACACCTATAGGAAAGTGTTTTTTTTTTGTCATATTGAAAAATATCTGCAATATGAAGAAAAATTGAACGAAACACGGCCGATAACTGCAAATAACAGCCTTGCCTGAATAAACTTCAGCCCGGCCGTTATTTGCTATTTATCAGCCTTATAACGTTAATAACTATTTTAACCTCTGTAACTACGAAACGGTTTTGGAGCAAAAATTTCCAATAACGGAGCAAAATGGAACAAAATTCGTAGTATAAGAATCCACAGTCCGATAGGGAAAAAAAGTAGTGGGGGGAGGGCTGATTAATATTTTTCAAAACTCTGTAACTATGGAACGGTTGTGGAGCAAAATTTTTCAATAACGGAGCAAAATAGAGCAAAATTAGTATTATAAGAATCCATTGTCAGATAGGACAAAAAAGTGGAGAGGGGGAGGGTTGATTAATATTTTTCAAACCTCTGTAACTACGGAAAGGTTTAGTAACAACATTTTTCAATATCGGAGCAAAATGGAGCAAAATTAGTAGTATAAGAATCCATCGTCAGATAGGGAAAAAAAGTGGTGGGGGGGGCTGATCAATGTTTTTCAAACCTCTGTAACTACGGAACGGTTGTGGTGCAAAATTTTTCAATAACGGAGCAATATGGAGCAAAATTAGTAATTTAAGAATCCATTGTCAGATAGGGAGAAAAAGTGGTGGGGGGGGGCTGATTAATATTTTTCAAACCTCTGTAACTACGGAACGGTTGTGGAAAAAAAAATTCAATAACAGAGCAAAATGGAGCAAAATTAATGGTATAAGAATCCATACTCAAATATGGAAAAAAAGTGGTGGGGGGGGCTGATTAATATTTTTTAAACCTCTGTAACTACAGAACGGTTGTGGAGCAAAATTTTTATGCTCACGAGTCACGACTGTAGCAGTGCGTGGAAGAAATTCTCTCAAAAATATTCCATCAGATTGTGATCAGTCAACAGCACGGTTTTACAGCCGGTAGATCCGTTGAGACGAACCTGTTTCTCTTTACAACATTTATAAATTCATCATTTGCTAATAATGCAGAAACTCATGCAATATATACTGACTTCAGTAAAGCCTTTGATAAGGTAAATCACAACATCCTTCTTTCAAAGCTTTCAAGTTTCGGCATTTCTGGACATTTACTTTCATGGATGAAATCATATCTTACTAACAGAATGCAACAAGTCAAGATCGATGGCTATCTTTCTTCTCTTTTCCATGCATCCTCTGGGGTACCCCAAGGTTCTCACTTGGGCCCCCTTCTATTCAACTTGTTTATCAACGATTTAGGATCGTTGCTCTCCTCAGATTTTTTACTTTTTGCTGATGACTTGAAGTTGTATCGTCAGGTGACATCAGCTCAAGACATACTTATTTTGCAAAATGATCTTAACATCGTTCACAATTGGTGTCAGCTTAATTACATGTCCCTCAACATCGATAAGTGCTATTGTATAAGATTCAGTAGACGCACCCATAGTGTTCCCTTGCAGTATTACTTAAACAATGTTCGCTTGTCTGAAGTTTCTATCATTAAAGATCTTGGTGTCTATTTAGATACTAGGCTAATGTTCACTGAGCATTTTGAAGTGGTAATTGGCAGGGCTAATAAAATGTTGGGTTTTATTAAGAGAGCTACAAGGCACTTTACAAGTATACGCCCTATCAAAATTCTTTACACATCACTGGTCAGGTCCGTTCTTGAATTTTCATGCATAGTTTGGTCACCTTACTATCAGATCCACATCAATAGGCTTGAGAGTGTTCAACACAAATTTATCAAGTTTGCAAGGTACAAACTTTCTTTGAGTGGTGTGATTCTCAGTGATGACCTGACTATGACTTATTTAGACTTATCTACTCTTGTTCGCAGAAGGGAATATTTTGATGTCTGTTTTGCATTTAAAATCCTTAATTACTACATAAAAAGCCACGAATGTCTTGAATGTTTTAATCTACACATTCAAAGTTATCAGACACGAAGTAAATCTTTACTGCACATTCCTTACTGTCGAACCTGGTACTTACTATTCAGTCCTGTGAATAGAATATCTGCCAATGTAAATAAGTTCTGTGAGGGCCTTGAGTTATTTGGTTTATCTCTGGATAAATTTAAGACGAAGGCCAGGAGAATGTGTGACTATCTTCAACAGAATTTGTCTTTATTATATGGATGGTGTCTTAATAACAGACTTGTACTAAATGTATCAAAATGTTTTGTTGTTAGTTTTGGTCGCAAGAATAATCCATCGATTTATGAGTATGCTTTGGATGGTGAGGCGTTGGGAAGGCCTGAGGATGCCATTCGAGACCTGGGCATTTTGTTTGACTGTAAACTTACATTTATACCCCAAATTGCTAACCTTATCTCAGTTTGCTCCAGGTCACTTGGTTTTCTCATAAGAAACTGTAAATATTTTTCGGACATACCCACTATCATATTATTGTATAGCGCGTTCATTAGATCGAGGCTGGAATATGCCGCGGTAATTTGGAACCCTATTTATAACTGCCATATACAGGCCATTGAGTCGTTGCAAAGACGTTTTTTGAAGTACCTAGCTTTTAAAGAAGATGGTGTGTACCCCCCAAGAGGTTGCGATCACAGACTGCTCCTACAAAGATTCAATTTGCCATCTTTAATGACAAGAAGGAAAATTCAGATCCTCAAATTATTGTATGGTCTCACTCATAATACAACCGATTGCCCGTTTCTTCTTGGAGAGTTGCCATTCCGTGTTCCTCGTCCCGAGTCTCGGCATGCTTCAGCTTTCTATCTCAGCGCAGCAAGATCCAATATCCTTATGCAGTGTCCGATATATTTCATGTGTACAGTCTTCGATTCACTGTCTCATCAATGTAATATACATGCTGACACGCTGAATAGTATTATTGAGTCTCTCTTACGTGTAGAGTGATTGATTTTTTGCTTCTGTTGATGTTATTATTGCTAATGGTGCCGCTGCTTATATTATTGTGGTCGTATTGTTAGTATTCCCAATGACGCTTTCACTGATATTGCTATTGTTATAATTAGTGTTTTAATTTGTTATAATTTTAATCAGTATTTTGCCATTATTGCATTATCACTTTTTTTCTCATTCTTTTTTATTATTTTATTTTATTTTTATTTTTTTTTTTTCTTAAAATTAACTTCAATTTGTAATTACTGTTTATGTTATTTACTACCAATTTATTTATTATTTATATTTATAGAATTTCCTGTAATTGGGTTTAAGTACCTGTTGGAAATAAAGACTATTTATTTAATGTGTTACTATCTTCAACATATAAAGAATTGTTTTAGGTTAGATTTTTTTTAGTTTTAAACTCTGTTCAACTTCAAATGTATTTTTCTTATACGTAAATAAATAAATAAATAAATAAAAGTAACCGGAAAATTCATCAATTTGAAATTCGGCTTAAGAGTGTCTTGCTTTCCGTGTTATTCGCGATTTTTGTGTACTTGACTGTTTTATAATCTTTATTCAGGTTTAAATATTTTTTACAATACATTTTTTTTTCTTTCACAATGCATGTATTTTGTATTTAAAAATTATTTTGTTGGCACCTAGAGGTTTAATACCTCTGTATGCACCAAGTAAATTCTTAACTATTTATAATATAGTAATAAACACAACCTGTTCTTACAATAAAGGTTTATCTTAGAGGACATTATATTTTGTATGGGTTTGTTAAAGTACAATATTATTTGTTTATGGCAACTTAATCCTATTTTTTTTTATCCTATGACATAAGTTTAGAAAATGATTCATAATTATCTACAATAAATACTTTGCTCTTCTCACTAAACATTTTTATCCTACCTATTTCTTTGATTTTCTTTGGTATCATATTATAAAATTTTGGCGCTAAGTAATTAGCAAATTTTAAATTTATTGTTTTTCTATTTTGAGGTATTATTAGGTGTCTATTAACATTAGCTCTGGTTTGATGATGATGGTGTACGAATTTTTTTAGGGTTTCTTTTCTATGTATATATGTACAAATGGAGTGTATGTATAAGCAGTTTATGTTGCAAATGTTGTTGTCATATAGTGATTTAGTTGAGTAGCGCCTTTCTTTTCTGAACATTATTTTTAAGATGGAATTTTGTATTACATTTAGAGGTTGCAAGTTACTTTTATATGTTCCCCCCCCCCCCCACACAATAAGGCCATATCGCAACAATGATTCTACCAGAGATTTGTACACCAATATGATCATTCTAGTACTGAGAAATTCTCTTAGAATATAAAATTTATGAATCAAGAAGCGACATTTCTTTGTTAGGTAAGATATATGGTCTACCCATTTTAAATGCTGATCAACAACTATACCTAAATATTTAGCTTTCTTCACTGCTGATATATGACTGTTCTTCTCCTTGCTTGTCTGAATTTCAATAAAATTAGGTCTATTTGCGCCTGTCACAGAAAAGGCTATGTAATTAGTTTTGGATAAATTGAGCGACAATTTGAATGAGTCAAGCCACTTTTTGACGATGCCAAAACCCCTCGACACTCTCTCTTTTGTCTCCTCCCATGTCTTACCAGTAAAGATAATAACTGTATCGTCAGCATAGGATATTAACTTACCATTTATGTTCAATTTTAGTAAGTCATTGATGTAGGTAATGAAAAGAATGGGTCCTAAGATGGTGCCTTGTGGGATACCAATTTTTATTTTCAAGGGGTGACTCAGTGTTTGATTTAGCTTCAGAAATTGATCTCTTTTGGAGAGATAGTTTTTAAACAGTTCCAATACCATGCCTCGAACACCATAATGTGATAAAACATCAAGGAGTTTTTGATGAGGCACGGTATCAAACGCCTTCGCAAGGTCCATGAACACCGCTATGACCTTTTTACTCTCATCGAGATTGCTTGTTATTTCTGAGACCAGGGAATACATAGCATCTGCCGTACTTAGTCCCTCCGAAAAACCATACTGATTTGGGGACAGTACATTATTGCAATTAAAAAATGTTACAAGTCTGTCTTTTAAGCACTTTTCGAAAAGTTTTGCAAAATTATTTATCAAACTAATGGGGCGATAATTTTGAATTTTATTTTTTTCTCCATTTTTGTAGACTGGGGTAATCACTGATTCCTTAAAATGACTAGGTATAATACTTGTTTCAAAAATTAAATTAATAATGTACACTAGGGGCTTGATTATTTCCATATGTACATGTTTAATAACCCTTGTGGAAATTCCATCCTTTCCTGGAGCACTATCGTTTTTTAGTGTAGATATTTGTTTTATAAGTTCTCTTTCTGTAACTGGTCTTAAATATAAAGAGGCTTGAAGGCTTTCTTTTATAGTGGTAGGGTATTGCGGGTTGTTTATTTTTTTTTCCATTTCCACACCAATGTTATTGAAATATGTATTGCAAAAATTTGCCATTTCGAGTGTGTTTGAAAAGCTGTGATTATTTTCATCAAAAAACATATGATTGGAAGACTTCACTTTCCTTTTTTCGTTTGTTGCATCCGCTATGATCTTATATATATTTTTAATATTGTTTTTATTAATTTCAATTTGATTCTTATAAAAATGAAATTTTTGTTTCTTAATTAAGTTGTTTAGTTTGTTTCTGTATATTTTATAAATCGTGTTTTGTTCCTCGGTAAAATTTTTTTTTAGTTTATTCTTCAATTTATCTCTATGTTTTATGGATGTAATCAGACCGGTTGTAATCCATTCTTTAATTTTTCTTTGATTTGGGATTATAGGGCGTTTTGAAGTGGAATTTTGCATGGATTTCTTGAATATGTTTAAAAAAGAATTTGTGGCTTTTTCAGGGTCTTTCGTTCCCATGATTTCTGCTGACCAATCCTGTATTGCCAATTGTTGTTTTAAGAGGTTATAGTTTATATGGTTATAGTAGTTTAATGGTTCATTAGATTTATTAAGAGTATCAGCATCAGCATAGTTATTATAATTAACATTCAGCATGATTGGATAGTGGTCTGTTATATCAGTATTCAATATAAATGATTTGAATTTTAAATTGCTTATTTTTAGTTTTTTTCTAACAAATAAATGGTCAATACATGTAGATGTTTCATGAGTAACCCTGGTTGGAGAGTTTATATAGGATACAAAACCACTTTGTCCCATTTTTGAAAGGCATTCATTTACTATCGGGTTTTGTATATTCTCTATATTAATATTCAAATCTCCAGTGAAAATTTCGATTTTTTTGGTTAAAGAATGCTCAAAAAATTCTGTTAGATCATTAAGAAATATAGGTTCAGCTATCGGAGGCGGTTTATATGCTGCAGTTATCCCAAAGGATAAACCGCAGTGCTCAAAAGTTATTCTACTAATGGTTGCCTGTGATAAATTTAGCTTTACATGATTCACATCAATATTTAGCGTTTCTCTGACAAAAATTAGTAAACCATCATTTTTACTAAAATCCCCATTGTTATAAAAGGTATTATATCCAGGTATACTATACATATCACAAGACAAAATTTGAAAACATTCACCCAAAATAAATATATCACAAAAGTACAGTTGATAGGATTCTATAAATAAGTAAGTAATTCATCAAAATTTTTTTTTGCGCTTCTGATATTCAAATGTAGTATATTTATGACCTTGTTTTTTAGTGAAATTTGTTTTTTTAATAATACCTCATTTACAAGAGTCCCCTGTTCCTCCATACCCATTTCATCCAATTGCTCCAATATTTCCTCTTGTGGCGGTCTGAACATTATGAATTATATTCTATTTTATTCTTGAGCATTTCCAAATGATAATTGTAGCTTGGGCAATTAGGGTCTGAAGCCACATGTGACACGCAATACGACAGTTTGTATTTTTTCTTTGCTTCCATACAGTTATTGCAGTTTTTTATTGCTTTTTCACATATTTCCATTTCATGATTTCCTGCACAATATTCACATACCTTGTTTTTGTTGCATTTGTTATTTTTATGGTAGAATTCCTGGCAATTGAAACACCTTGTTACACTCAAATCCTCGTATATAGGACAGCGCTGCCAACCAATATGTATCTTTTTATAGATAGATAGATAGATAGATAGATAGATGTTTATTTCCAAGGATCACATACAGGATATAGGAAAATATTTACAGATAAAATTTGCATTACATACTAATCAATAACGTAACATTATAAATAATTAAATACCTATTTATAACAATAAGCATAAGAATAATCAAATAATATACCTATTACAATTTTTATGAAGTATTCTTTCATATCTTCCACTGCGTAAAGTTTAGAAACTCCTCCACTGTATAGAATGCATTTTCCAATAAAATATTTTTAATAAAACATAAGAACTCATTCTGATTTAATTGACGTTTGCTAATAGGTATCTTGTTATACAAAATAGCCCCTATGTAGTAAGGATTTGCTTTGTAAAGCTCAAGACGATGAACGTCATATTGATAATCAAGTCCAAATCTAGTTGTGTAATCATGATGCAGATTTAGAGCTTTAAAAGCATTTGAGTTATCCCTTACAAATTTCAAGATTTCGAAAATGTATAAACAACCGTGCGTTCGTTATTTTGGTCCGAGTTCTCCGAGCTTGACTTTACCGTTCGTTTATTTAAAAAGTGTACTCGGTGCAGTCTCATTCGCGTTCGTTTATTAAAATTTCTGGCACTTTTAAACAGCGTTCAACTGCTCTGTGCGCTCACTGGTCACGTGATTACGGCTCCGCTCAGCACGCTCTGCTTTTTGAGCAAAATACCGAACGCAAGGCAAGGCATAGTCATGATTTTTTCAGAAATAAATTTTTGTCTACAAGATTCCCTAAACTTCATATTATACATTAATCGAATAGCCCTTTTTTGCATTATAAAGACTCTCTGTGAAGCAGAGGTTGCACCCCAAAGCACAATCCCATATCTAATACATGATTCAATAACTGAAAAATAAAACATTCTTACAGTGCTTCTACTTGTTATTTGAGACAGACGACATAAAGCAAAACAACTCTTTGCACACTTATTGCATACATAATTTATCTGCTCTCTCCAGTTTAATGACATGTCAACATGGATACCCAAAAGTTTCACAGTATTAACCTGCCTTATTGATCTGCCATTCAAGAGAATGTATTGACTTTTATTGTAATTTGCCTCATAAGGATGAAATTGCATTGTGTAAGTCTTTGCCTGGTTAAGCACCAGTTTATTATTACAAAAATAATTAGATAAAAAATGCAGGTTATCTGTCAAACCCTTTTTCATAATTTGTTCATTGAGATCAGAAGATAAAAGTGTAATATCATCAGCAAATTCACAATGCAAAGTTGTTAAGATATCCGATATATCATTCACGTACATGAGAAATAGGAGGGGACCAAGTGGTACACCAACCTCAAGATTTAACTGGTCAGACATAGCTCCATTACATTGCACATATTGTTTACGATTACAGAGATATGATTTTAATAATGAGTAACAGTTACCACGAATTCCGTAGGATTGAAGTTTTTGCAAAAGCAGGCCGTGGTCCACACAGTCAAAAGCTTTAGTTAAGTCCACAAATAGTGCCATAACTTTCTTGCTTTTGTCTAGATTTTTATAGACATTATCTAAAATATAACATAGTGCAGAAATAGTCGATCTTTTGTCGCGGAAACCATGCTGGGTATTTGATATTAGATTATTTGAATTTAAAAAGTTTAAAATGCGTTTAGATATAATTTTTTCAAATATTTTTGAGAATGTTGATAAAAGCGATATAGGGCGATAGTTTCCCATATCATTTGTATTATCTTTTTTATGCAAGCAGATAACTTTAGATACTTTCAAACAGTCTGGAAATGTTGCCTCTGAAAAACACAAGTTTAGAAGAGAGCAAAGGGGTTTACATAGTTGATCTTTACAGCTTTTAATTAAAGATGATGAGAATTCATCAGGGCCGGTTGAGTTTGTATTTTTTAAATTATTAATTGCTTGCATCATTTCAATCTCTGAAACATCGTGTAAGAAAATGGTACTCTCAATCCTAGATACAACATTGTGCTGGGGTATTCTATTTATATTCTGATTTTCTTGGATTTTCAAGGGTATATTAATGAAAAAGGAATTAAAGAGGTTTGCAATTTGACTAGGATTTTTGTATTCAATATCATTACAGATAATACTTTCAATTTCAACTTTCTTCTGACTTTTTGTTGTAGAATTTATAATGTCCCAGACGGTTTTTGATTTGTTTGTGGATAAGGACAACTTGTTATCATAATACATACGTTTAGCTAGCTTTAAAGTTCTTCTGTAAATATTTTTATACTGTTTGTAAAATTCTGGAGAGAGTTCTCCTTTTAGTTGTTTATAAAAAAGTTTTTTCAGATTTTTTGAGGAAGTACGTATACCTAATGAGAGCCATTGTTTATTGGTGTTATAGTTTGTTACTTTCATTTTTACTAGAGGGAAACAAATGTTAAAGTAACTTTGTAAGGTATTAGTAAAATAAATCATGCTGTCATTGACATTACCATTACCCTCAACCAAAACATCCCAAGAGTGTACATTTAATAATTGTCTAAAATATGCCTTGTTTCTTTCCGAAAAAGCTCTTTTTAGGGTGGTGGTAGGAGTTGCATTCGAGATAACGTGAAGACTAATTAGTTGAAAGGTATGGTCAGATAGGCCATTCTCAGAAACTTTTTTATCTAGTAGAAGGGAGTTTATATTTGTACATATATAATCAATGGCAGTGGATGAGTTTCTGCCTACACGAGTAGGTACATTAAACACTGGAATAATATTGAAAGAATTTAAAATGTCTAGAAGTTGAAACTTATCTGAGTTATCCTGGAATAAATTAATATTAAAATCACCAGTTATAATAGTACGACTATAAGGAAAGATCCTGGTTAGGTGCTCTAGGCACAGCTCAAGTTGTACAAAGAAACTAGCCTTTTGGGATAGTGGAGACCTGTATATACATAGGATATTGGTTTTAATATTCTCTGTGTAAATCTGTATGCCGGTGCACTCAAAAATCAGCTCAATACAGAACGCAGAAACCAAGTCAATGCAGGAGAAACTGGTGCCATTTTTCACCAGGATTGAAACACCCCCGTGCCTGTTTTGGGTCCGATTAAAGTAACTAGCAGTATGGTAACCAGATATATTCAAACTGTCCATCTCTGAGTCAACACTCCAACTTTCTGACATGCACATAATGTCTATTTCTTCCTCCATCAAAAACACCTCCACTTCATCCACCTTGTTTCTGAGACATTGTATATTCTGGTGTGCTAGACGTAACACAATATTTCCTGAACTTTCTGAATGATTCAAGCTAAAAAATCTCCTCCTGGTTTGTACTTCAAAAACAGGCTGTGGTTGAAGCGCCTGATTCCAACATTTTGTGGTCAGAAATCTGGTTCATAAAGTTTATCTTTGTGGTTTAACGGTGCTGTCAATACAAAGGATTTCAATCTTGTAGGATCACTTGGTAACTCTTTCACTGAAATTTTCAAGTTTTCAAAACCCGGCTGCTTTGTAACATAGTCTTCAATTTGTTGTGATGTAACATGGCGTTTTATTCTATACAGATAAATCCAGGCTCTCCTATCACCACCCATGAAACTATCTGCTTCCTGTCCAGTACCCACATTTCTTGTGCCTAACCTCTTTTTCTGTGGTCTCCGCTGAACAACTTTGAAACCGTCATCACTTTTTTCTTCATCCAACGAAAATTGGGTTTCCCTACGTAAGTTATTTAGAGCATTTGCAGTGGTGTTCATATCACTTTCCAGATTTATGATTTGTTGTAATTTATTTTTGTGACCTTTGACCATTGTTTGATAGTTTTGATTTGTACCTTTGGGAAAATCAATTTTATTGGATTTTTCGTGATTTGGAAGCTGTCCCTTTGTAGTTTGGGGTTTAGAATTTGCAGCAGACTGAGATTTGGGCTCGAGAATGCTGGAATAAGATGGTTTGTTTACTTGTGGGTTTACTTTGAGGTTATCAATTTTCTCCAATAGCAGCGCATTGTTTTGTTTAAGCACATTACTTTTCTCCGCTAATTCATCCAGCACCCTCTTCAGGTACTGAATTTCCATAGTCATTTTTGAAACTTCCATTTTATGCAATTCATCATGTTTTTTCAGGTTAGAATCTTGACGTTGGCAACACTCGATTTTTGTATCATCAATTTTGGTCTTAATTTTACCCAGTCTCTTCACACAACTATTATGGTAGATGGAAAAACAATTTATGCATACGCATACACTACAACTTTTCTTTGAGCAGCACTTAAAACCACCCAAATTTGCATCTTTTACGCTCGTTTCAGAATCACCGTCTGACTCGCCCGCCATGTTGCCATATAAATGATTTCATACATTTTTGATACATCTCTCCGGAACACTCCGCAAAAATAGTTGAATCCATGTTCCTCTTTTTCACGAATGTAACCTTTATTTCATCTGTGTCGTTAATCCATTCATTTTGATTTCTTATAATCTGCTCAATTTGTTGTTTAGGTTCATTGCCTTCATATCCGGGAATTAATTATTTCGTATTTATTTTGTAATACGCTTTCAGCTGCCCTTTTCAAATCCTCAACTTCCTGTTTGGTGGGGCATTTAATGACAATGTTTCCATTTCCTGTCGCTCTCATACCTCTTATGCCAATGTTCAACTCAGAAGGATTAATCTTCTTGGTAATATCTTCTTTTGTCTTTGTTACATCTTGGATTAGTTTCGGACGAATAATCAGATTTGGGATATTGAGCCTGTCTTTTGCTGGCGGCCTGCTTGTTACTCCCGCATACGACTTTTCAGCATAATCATAAGTATTTTTATTTTCTTTTGTTTTTTTCAATTCTTCAATTTGTGTTTTTAGCATGCTTATAATTTCAACTTTGTCATCAATATTTGCATTTTTGCTGTCTATCACATCTTGTAAAAGTTTACATGTTTCAAGGTTTATGCATCTTGGTAACTGCCCAAGATGCAATCTCATTACCCTTTTGCCACGTAATTCCATAACTTTAACTTCCGATGCGGACAGGCCACCACATGACTTGCATATAGGATTCCTACAGCCATCACAGTTAAAGACTTCTTTTGATTTATCTTTATCGTTTATATATTGTGTATTATCATGGTTGCTTCCTGTTTTGTCTGTAAAAACAACACTAGAACTAGCCCAGGCTTAGGATATTTTAGTTTCCCGAACGATGAACGACTGTAAGTATTTATATTTACATATTTCATATTAGGTTTACTCTATACATTCACATAATCTTTGTTTATTATTATATGATACTCAATGTTAATCCACAAAAAATCCTAGTCCGACTCTGTCCACGGCCCAGGATTCGTTGTTTCCGATCAATAATGCGCAAGCGCGAAATATAGGGACATAGAATTTGGCTTGAAAAAAATCTATGGTTTGTCAACGGAGTTGAACAACTGTATGGGTACGGTATAAACTGGGATTGCTGCAGTAGCTAGGTGTTGTTTACAATACCTTCCTATTTGTCACTAATTGCTATCGCTGTCTTTTTTTTTTAATGTTAAGAGGAGAAGAGTAAAGTCAAAGTTAAAAGTGGAAAGGATAGTAATAATTTTCGTTGCTGTAAGCATACTGGTGACGTCATACTGAAGGGTATCATATTAAAAAAGTTTTAAAGTGATATCTTGAAAACTGTTCGGTATCAAACATTAGTGCAATGATCACTTCTGTTAAGGATGACTTCCTATACACATAACACAATATCAAAAATTCAGCAAAATTCCACATAGATCACTTTTCCATAAGAAATGTGCGGGGTCCTTTAAATTTTTTGTAGCTCTGTTCCAACCGACATGAGAACCGTTCTAGAACGGTAATTTCCAGTTGATCAATTCATTTGTCAAGTAGGATGAACTCATTAAAAAATAGGTGGGCAGCTGGAAATTACTGGTTCTGGAACGGTTCTCATGTCGGTTGGAACAGAGCTACAATTTCCGACATAATAATAACTTGTTAAAGGTCAATTTTGTTAATCTTCAGAATGAATAATTAAAACGACAGGACTTTTGTGCAGTTATTTCCAAAATAATATTTAAATATATTCTGACTTGTTGTAACTGATGTTATTCTTCTAATAATAATGCTTAAATATCTTTGAAAAACATTATTGAATAATTTGATACTTGATATTTGTCCAATTTTAGTCAAAACCCTTTAAATCTGGTACTATATTATGATTTATTTGCAAAGTCACACAGGATTCTGCGGGATCCCGCAAATACCTGGATCTCGCAGGATTGGAAATGTCCAGTCCCGCAGATACCGGGACTGGAATTATCTTGCGGGATTGCATTCCCTACCCCTCGCTGATAGGTATAGTTAGGGTTGCCAACCGTCCTGCATTTCGGTGGACGTCCACCATTTGGGGTTTATTGTCCAGCGTCCTTTAGCAACCTATTGCAGGATGCCTATTGTACTTAATTTTTAACTTGATGAAAAATTCTGTCATATCAAACCAGCTATAAACCTGGTTCTGGTTTATAACGAAAATCGTACATTACTTATGAAAATTGAATTTATTATTTTTGACTAATACTGAGTTGAATAATTTCTGGATGATTTTGCAAGTTGTATTTTCTATATTTGGGTCCAATGATGATGCTGAAATGATTTTTTTCAATGGCGTTCAGCTTCGTGGACTGATACGCGTAATCGATTATGCATTACACATCCAGGCAGAACTGCAAATAGAGATTAATTATTCTTATACTTGCAAAGAATGTCATGATTTTGTAAGAGGTACCTAACAAGAAGTTAATGGTAGCTGCAAAAAGTGAAAAAAAAAAATAGTTATTTTTGTATCTAGTGCGCGAAATGTTATTTCGCGCTCGAGTTGCAAACAATATTTTTTCTACCAATCCATTTAAATAACGATTATTCGAAGCTAAAATTGCATTTTCAAATAAAAGTAGGTGAATTTTAATTATTTTTGGTTTCCTGACAGGTATGTGTCACCATGACACCCAGTGTGCGAACTAGCTATTTCGCGCACACGTGCGCGAAATAGCTAGTTCGCGCACAGCGTCATGGGAAGGTTAAAAAATCAATACCTGGGAAAAAAAGTGTCACTTCGCAAACTGTCATGAGTGTGCGAACATCATCATTTTTTGACAGTTGTAGAAAAATATATATATATGATCTTAAACTCTGTATCTAAGTAGGTACCTGTACCTAACTTTATATTCTTTAGATAATTTGTTAATCTGCGTACCTACTTGTAAAATAAAATTTTACATTATTAGTTCCTATTCACCCAGAGAACTTGTGTTGGACAGTTTTTTTTAGTGTATCAGTCGAGGTATCAGTATATGTTTTTTTTCTGTCGAATTGTTTATTTAAGTTTGTAAATGGTTTTTTTCTCTGAAATAATAAAAATGTCCAGAATTTATACTGTATGTCCTGATATTTTATCACCCTCGTCCAGAAAAATTAAAAAACCCTAGGTATAGTGCCTACTCACTGAAAGGTTGTAGGAGGCCAATTAAAATATTTATGTGTAGTTTCTTATTCAGATTCCAGAATAGGGATTTTAAATAACTATAGAAAACGAGTTAGAAAATAAATAAATCACCTGGAGTAATATTTAGCACAGGTGGTGGTGGTTTTTCCATAGCAGGCAACAGGACAGCATTTTGGGAAAAGTCTTCAAAAGTATTGCCAGTCACAGAAGGGCTAAAAAGGGAATTTTTCACACACCTTTTGGAGTCCGACATCACTTTGAAATTACCACAATAACAACAAACAACATAAGAAAATGAAAAAAGGCTAAACGTCAAAAAAAAAACAAACATGGCACTGTTTCGACAGTGACGACAGTCGACAGCGCTGACATGAGCCGAGCCGCATACTGTATTCCTTTTATGCATCGAGTTACACCGAACGAACTCCTCGGAGTCACTCCAAAACACATTCAGCTGCCGGATTCTATTTTACGAGTCGAGTCGAAATTCGCATCGAATTGTCAAAATACCGATTCTATTTTCCGATTTATCAATAGAGAGTTATTGGACGTGCAATAAGGACGAGCAGTATTTAAATTAGCCTTATTTTGACATCTACGCATGCGCATTTGAGTCTGAGAAATAAAGATTCCAATAAAGTTGTCTTTATTTGTGTATGGTTAGTGCAAGCAGTAAATTTCCCTTATTTCAATATTTCTGACATTTTTGACGATTTTGACGTTTCACTTTTCGACCATGGCGTAATTTTACTTATAGCGTTTTCCATTTGTCTACAGGGCAAAAAAAATGTATCCTTACATGTTACATGCTTTTAGAAAAAGATGCGGATACACTCAGTGCGGCACTGATGAAAAATGGAAATCGCCATTAGAGAATATGTTTTTTACAATGGTTTTTCATTTTACTGTAGCTAACATTAAAAATGGATATCAGCAGAAAATATCAAACAAAAATAAACACTTTTTGAGATTAAAATTTATAAACATAGCTATCAGCTGTCAAAATTATGAAAACAAAATAAGGTAAATACTCCAACACCTACTAACTCAGATTAAGAACTCTAAAAACGACAGATAGGATACAACAGTAAACAAACAATTCGCGATCCAACATCCATAAGGTCGATTTTTGCATGAAAAGCCTGGTTGCCAATAATCCGATGTGATTTTCAATATTAAATGTTTTCACGGATAATCATTATTTCAAAATATGTTTTAACATAATATAAATGTTTTTTTATATCAATCTTTGTTGAAACATAACTTGAACGCCTTTTTGAAAAAAATAATTAGTCTTTTTTTAATTTAAATTGGTGAAAATTCTGGAAGAACCAGGAATATATGGCTCGAAAAACGGCACATCGGCAACGTTGCATCTACAGCAGCCAATCAGATGATTTTAGGTGACTTATGGCATCCATAATGGATTTCGCAGTGTTGCTGTGAAGTGATAGAGATAAATTTTGTGATTTGAGTGTTAATCAGTGGTATTTTTGGATTTAAATATGTGGAAAGTGTGGTGGAGAACGTTAAAATGGTAAATCGATGTATTATTTTTAATGATTCCAAGCACATTTTAATATTTCGGCGGTAAGAAATTTGACATCATTTTACACTTGACATTGGCGTAGATACAGGATATTATGGTAATTTATTGTGAATGGAAAAATTGAGAGAAAACTGAACACACCGCCACTGAACAGTGTTGCCATTTTATAGGTTTATCTCTCTCCTACTCATGTCAGGGACTAAAAGATGATTGATGATTGATTGTAAACATTGGGCGATTTCTAAATGGCATGTTTGGTCTCTAGTTTTATTATTAGTCTGAGCCTACTACAGTCTTCCAATAACTGTTATTTTCCTGGAGAAATAGTGCTGATGCACTAAAAAAATAACGTAGATCCTTAATACTGCGAGGCAGTATTTAATAGTTCCAATAACTCTCTAATACCTATTACACGGTAAGTCCGGAGCTGTCGTATTCGATATCGAGACAATTCGACTCGACTCGTTTAATAGAATCCGGTGGCTGGATTTTATCATTATTTTTTAATATTAACATTACCGTCATTACCTAAAAGGGCTTCTTGCTTTTGCAAATTTGGTACATAAGGGGTAAGGGGGATGCACTATGAGCGACTCGAGTGCTTTAAAACGCACTCTCAAAAGGAACGTTCACGCTTTTGACGTTGAGCAGCTCCGACTAACTCAACGGGTAAAAAGAATACAGTATTTCAGGGCCCGGATTCCAATTGACAATAGTTGTATTCCTTTCAAGAGTTTGAAACACCCGAGCTACTCGCTCCAGTGTTTCGTAGCCCCCGATTTGCAGGGAACAAATGCGTGGTGCAACAAACACTTTTTTGAAAGGAATAAGCGCGTGAAGCCCCGGAGCTGTTCCGGAGCTCCTCCTAGGTGTGAAAGGAATACAACTAATACGATATCGGATTAGGCGCTTTCGGTGAAATTTACGATTCCCATTCGAGAAATGAAACGGTCGCTTCGAATAGAACGCTATCGGATTACTCGCCAGCTCTAAGCTGGTGGATTGCTCGCTTTCGACATGAAATTGACAACGTTAGCCGCTTCCAGCTGTGTGCTTCAAGCACGGTGCAGCACAGTGTTCTGTGTTTGAAACGCCAAAGTTACAAGCTCTCAAAGCACAGTACGGCTGGAACAGGAACTCGCGCTTGAAGCATTTGCGCGCGCAAAAGCTCGATTGCGTGCTCAAAAGCGTCAGCTGGAAAGCGGCTATTGACACATGTTTTGTTGTTTTTTTCTATTCTTTACGACTTGAATTATTTTTCTATGGAAAGGGAAAGTCCCAAATCTCGCTATGATCCTGTGGCACAGAACCTCAGCGTTGCAAAGATTTTAATAAAATTAGGGACTGAATTATGGTACATCCCTTCAGCCAGAAAATTGCTTAAATATTTCTAGCAATCAATCGTCTATTCCTTTCTCGTCGAGCAATTCCTATTGTAGACGATTGTGAATAATATTGGAAGCATTTTTCAGTTTGACCTTCAAAGACACTTTCTATTAGTACCTACATAAAGACCATAAAGTAAACAATAAACAATTTGGAAGTAAACATATAAAGTGGTACCTACTTAACCTACTCATTGGTACCTGTACCTACTGAAAATTTCAATTACCTAGCCTTATTAGTGGCCGCGACAGGTAATAAATACGACAGTGCAAATCTATCTGTTGAGGTGGTTACACACGGACGTGAATGTCTGAAAACATGTACGCACATACATGAACGCGCAAACAAAAACATCAATGTGTATGCAAAATACCGTCGCGTTTTTGAATGTGCAAACTGTAGAGTGAAGGCGGTTACACACGGACGTGGATGTCTTAATACATATACGTGCATACATCAACGTGCAGACAACAACGTGCATGGCGCTTTTGTACAGACGCTCGCACAAAACTGCAGTCTTCCTATAGGCGGTTACACACGGCGCGTGGATGGCTTGATACATATACGCGCATACATCAACGTGCTAACAAAAACGTGCATGACGCCTTTGTACAGGCGCTCAAACAAAACTATCAAAACTGTAATCTTGCTATTCTGGCTACAGTGTTCCGAGTGTGCATACAAAATTTATAGCGATTGCATATTCAAAAACGCAACGGCATTTTGCATACACATTGATGTTTTTGTTTGCGCGTTCATGTATGTGCGTACATGTTTTCAGACATCCACGTCCGTGTGTAACCGCCTATTGATGTTTTTGTTTGCGCGTTCATGTATGTGCGTACATGTTTTCAGACATCCACGTCCGTGTGTAACCGCCTTGGCACTCAAATGAATTCTGGAATCGCTAGAAATTTTGTATGCACACTCAGAATACTGTAGCAAAAGTAGCAAGATTACAGGTTTGTGCGAGCGTCTGTACAAAAATGCGGTTACACACGGACGTGGATGGTTTAATACATATACGTGCATACATCAACGTGCAAACAACAACGTGCATGGCGCCTTTGTACAGACGCTCGCACAAAACTGCAGTCTTGCTATTCTTGCCACAGTATTCCGAGTGTGCATACAAAATTGCACATTCAAAAACGCGACGGTATTTTGCATACACATTGATGTTTTTGTTTGAGCGTTCATGTATGTGCGTACATGTTTTCAGACATCCACGTCCGTGTGTAACCGCCTGAAGTGACATGCACGTTGTTGTTTGCCCGTTGAGGCGGTTACACACGGACGTGGATGTCTGAAAACATGTACGCACATACATGAACGTGCAAACAAAAACCTCAATGTGTATACAAAATATCGTCGCGTTTTTGAATGTGCAATTTTGTATGCACACTCGGAACACTGTAGCAAGAATAGCAAGACTGCAGTTTTGTACGAGCGTGTGTACAAAAGCGCCATGCACGTTCTTGGTTGCACGTTGATGTATGCACGTATATGTGTTAAGACATCCACGTCCGTGTGTAACCGCCCTTGATGTATGCACGTATATGTATCAAGCCATCCACGTCCGTGTGTAACCGTCTTTGAAGTCAAATCAAAAAACTCGAAAAAATTAACAAAAGAACAAAAACAATCCAACTTCTAACTGTCACAAGTGGCAATTTTTATTATTTTTTAAGTTTGGCGGCACTTCTCTGTCTAATGCGCTTGAATGCTACGGTTGCTACGGATTTCGATACCGACCTATCCGTTTGGTGAATACTATTTCGAATGGGAATTCCGGATTGCTCGATATCGTATTTGGTATCGAGTACGAAAGCGATTCGATTTCGTGATCTCGATAGCAAATGGAATCCCCTAGCAGGGGCGAGTAGGGTGCGATTTTCGAAACCATTCGAGTACATTTCGTACACGAAATTTGACTGCTCTCCATTTAATTTACATTGCTGTCAGTTAAATTTCGTGTACGAAATGTACTCGAATGGTTTCGAAAATCGCACCCCAGAGCCGCTTTCCAGTATGGGAGTGTGACGCCCGGAGCTACTCGGGGCGTTGAGCTCCCGAGCTGTACGTACGCGTCAACCTGTCAGCTGTCACATCGGTGGGTGGCTATTTATTTATTTATTTCTTGTTATATCTCAAGATTGAACATTTAAAAAAATATAGTTTTGATTCTCTGCATTTTTGATAAATAAAAAAACAAACTGCACAAACAAACAGATAATTATTTTTAAAATTTGACATATTTGACACCAGGCGTCTCACGCCATGATACTGGAACGGTACAAATCTAGTGCGTGGCGCCCCCGAGGTGCTCTAGAGCGCGACAGAGCGCGCCAATGTGCATACTGAGCCGCTTTTCAGTATGGGAGTGTGACGCCCGGAGCTACTCGGGGCGTTGAGCTCCCGAGCTGTACGTACGCGTCAACATATCAGCTGTCACATCCGTGGGTGGCTATTTATATATTTATTTCTTGTTATATCTCAAGATTGAGCATTTTAAAAAATATAGTTTTGATTCTCTTTCATTTTTGATAAATAAAAAAACAAACTGCAGAAACAAACGATAATTATTTTTAAAATTTGACATATTTGACACTAAGACCTGCGTCTCACGCCATGATACTGGAACGGTACAAATCTAGTGCGTGGCGCCCCCGAGGTGCTCTAGAGCGCGCCAATGTGTATACATGAATCAGGAATGACACATTCATAGTGTTTTCCATTTGTCGAATCAGGGCAAAAAAATGTATCCTTATCCTTACTAGTACATGCTTTTTGAAAAAGATGCGGATACACTCAGTGCGGCACTGATGACAATTGGAAATCGCCATCAGTGTGAGTGTGACACCGGTGCGACGCACTAGCCGTTTATAAATGCTATAGGCACACCGAGTGCGCGCACTCTGTTCCGTTCAGAAAGTACTTCGGGCGCGCTCTAGGCGTCGCACCGGTCACACTATAATTTTTTGGTGTGGCTGCGGTGTGGTTGTGTCATTATGTCAACAAAGTCAACCATAGTGATGAGCAAATGCAAGACCAAGACCAAGACCTGGCTAGTCTTGGTCTTGGTCTTGGTCTGGCAGGGTCCAGTCTTGGTCTTGGTCTTGGTTTTGCAGCAAGACTCTTGCATTTATTTGGTAGATTTTTACTAGAGGGAATTTAAACAAAGAATTTTTTTTTAAAAAATCGTTTTTCATGCCACTTGAAGTAAGTAAATGTTTAAAGAAAGGGAGAGTATATAGTGGAGTAAAATCACAATGAAATTATGACTGAGTGATTCCGAGGTATAACCAGATGAAACCTATATCATCTTGTAGAGGACACTCTGGGGCATAGGAAATGGGAATGTACAACTTTTTTCAGTAGGACTGAACTTTGAAATCGGCCCTTAAACGTGACTGAGCTCGAATTTGAAAAACTACGTTTTTCTAAACATTACCCGCTGTATTAATTTAAGCATACAATCTAAAATTCTGATTTTTTGCACACTTATACTTGAAATATGAGCGCTTCTAATGACAGTTCAGAAATTTCGAAAAGGCTCAAGGTTTTTTTGTTAAAAAGTTAGGAATATAGAATTATCAAAATCGTGCATCTTAAACTTCACCCTGCGTCGAGCTATGTGAATTATTGAAAATTTCTATACATATATATCGAATCAAATGTAGTAAAAACATTGACGAAGTTTTTGAAAAAAAAATTAAGTCGCTAACTTTAACGGTTATAGAAATATGAGTTTTTATCCGGGAGCTTTGAAATGCGCTCTGATGCTGATAGCGGCTAGCGGCTACCATTCTGGAAATCATCTGCGTTAGTGCGTTAGCGTTACATCTGGAAATAAAATTAAAAAATCTATAAACATAAAGTAATTGATTGAGATTGCATCCTTTTTTATGAAGTTAGTTTAAATATTTTCTCCTTCGTCATCCTCATATAAATCAGGAATATTATTTTGACAACTTTTGCAGAAACAATCGCTGCAGCACGTTAAACCCTCTTTCAAGCAGACACATTTATTATTTTGACATAATAATTTATCTTCGCAGAATTAGTTGCCTTATATCGATTGGTATGGTATCAGCAGTCATCAAAACAGGCTCAAAAATTCCATTATTCCTAGTCCAACCAAAGTTAACAGGGTCAAGTATAGGCATAATAGGTAGGACTGGATATCCATATACGCAGTTGATATATGCACCTGAAATTTTGTTTATCGCATAAATACAGCTCCTTTTGTTATATATACACCTAGCTCAGTACATGCTGGTAAAATGCATCATCTGTGGGTAGAAGTTCAGAAACGGATTTATTGGAAGTTCAGGTCAATTGATATCTCAATTCATCGAGGGTTTTTAGGGCCTCGTTCTTATTTCTGAATAGGGCCTATGCAAATTTGGTGGCAATATAAGGTTCCAAGATTTTTAGAAAATACATTTTTTGCCTTTGCATTTGTGGTATCGCATCCTGTTGACACATGCAACTAGTGATGTAATATTTCCGAAATTTATTTGTTCTTCCGAATATTTCCGAAATATTCGTATTTGAGTGAAATTTATTGAAATTTAAGGGAACATTCAATTTTCTTTACTGTAGATAAGTGTAAGGAACTGTTTTTAAATAAAGTCAAGTTTATATAAGGAGATATATTCTGTTGAGCTTGAAATGCGTTAAGAAAAATGGTTTTATCAACTAAAAAGGTAACATTTCGTACACTGGTACATATTTTTTTCTCCTTTTTTTTAAACATTTAAAGTGATCCTGAGTCGACACTTTTGTTCGGTAATAGAACAATAAAAAATCATACACTGCGCCGGTGTTTCCCCGCAACGAAACCATAATAAAACTGCCACAGCTCGTTCCTTCAAAACTAGACACGCCAATACGCCGTTGATATCGAAGTTAGGGCGGGTTACTCAATAGCAATTCATCCTTGGGCTAAGCATAACTCCAGGGTAAACATTGCAACATGATTGCAACTGGACACGTTTCACCTGGAGTTAAAACTAACGCAGGTGACTCGCTACTGAGAAACCGACCCTTAGAGGTTAGTTTGGCGCCAACGTGCCGCTGTTAGGTGATCCTGTGCCTCTGTGGTGACGCGAGGCGACATGAAATGCTGACGGGAAATTTAAAATCCGAAAATTCATGCAATATTTCAACCGAATTTTCGTAAAATTCCGAATGTTCCCAAAACAAATCCGAATATTTCCGAAATTTCCGTAATTTACGGGAATGTTCTAGTTGAAATATTCGCTACTCACATCACTACATGCAACGCTGGTAAACATTTATAAACTTCATTTTCCAGTTTCTGCACTATTTATTGGAATGATCCGTTTTTTATTCGCTTGTCCTAATTCCATAAAAAGGTAGGTTTCTTTCAAATAACTTACTTCAATAAATTCAGAATAGTGGTAAATAAGTAATACCAGAACATTTGCATCTGCAGACTTCACCAACACTTTTTTTGGTATCTGATATTCATATAAGACATGGATTATAAGTCGTTCATCAGTCTCATCATGATTCGATTTCAAATCTTTCAATTCGGTTACACGGTTACACCATCCTTGTTAACAGGAAAGCATAACTCTGGGTTTTCAAAACCACCAGCGATGATCAGAGTTTCTTCTATTCGTCAGCTAAATGTTCCAAAATATAACCAGTTACAAATTTCAATAGGGATTCTTCATTTTCTGACAATTTTAAAAAATTCCGAACCTTCATCACTTTTCTCTTTCCAGAAACTTCATACGCATACGTATCTGAAGTTACTTCTTCTGCGTCTTTCCAAAGACTTGACCGATAAAAACCACCGTTATTCTTAGTGCTTCATACCTTCGACCAAGTGAAAGAATTTGCTTCAGAAAAATACATGCGAGTTCATTAAAAGTTAAGTTGAAAATGCTTTATCATTTAGTTCTTGAATAAGTACCATGCTATCTATTATAAGTGAATTGAAGGGATTGTGACCCAAAAATGAGGTTTTAGTGCGAAAAAATCTAAGAACAAATATTTGAACCGCATCTTGCTACGATGAACCGTTTCCGAGTATAAGGGTGGTTTAAAGTGACAAACGCCTAAGCTGTGACGTCACACTGGCTTCGGAGGCACAGTTAAAATATGTGTAAAATTTTCCAAGACAAAAGTCAACGATCTCACTTAAAGCAAATTGCAACCACTTGAAGTATAGAGCACGGTTCAACCACTGAACAAACAGAAGGATATGATTTCGGCGGTTAGCCGGTGTGACGTCACAAGTTCCCGCAAAATTTATTTTCATGAAGAATTTTCTCGGATAGTATGTTGAATGAAAGACTGCGGTTTCCACGGGAGATCTTAGATTTTTTTTCTTGATTTAAGTAGCTTAAGTTGCTTTTTTTAGTCACACCCTTGTTTAACATCAGTTCGAAGAAAAGCGACTGTTGAATATGGTTCAAACTTTGATAATAAATCAGACTTAGCTGTTTTTCGCATACGAACGCACAAAACTGGAAAAGTCAGAAAATGCACCTCTCGGTGAATGCACAAATAATTCCGTCGCGAGTTATAGACATCAACCGATACTTAAACTGCCTATACCAGGAATATATTGGACGACTCAGCATAATGATAGAATAAGCATATTTTGTATTTTATTATTTCATGGGAGCTTTTTATATAGAATAAGTTTAGTCTTAAGTCACACAATGTACCAGTAAGTTAAGTCTTAGTAAAATAAATCTTTTTTAAAAAGCATTCTACTGGTTTGAGTATTTAACTGGCGCTGCGAACAGGATAGTGTCACAAGTCTCTTTATCGTTTTTCGTTGAGATTTGGCGTATCTTTATACCTTGAGCACTATACCAAAAAGAACTTCAAATACTCCTAGCCGAATCCTTTGGCCCCTCTATTGTGAAGCATTGAGGCCATCAGACAAAGCACAGAAAGAAGAAAGAAACTCCACCGGGTGAAACTCTGGCAACTCTTCATTCTTCGAAGTGTCGCCGTGGATCCTAAGATTTCAAGTATTTTTTCTGAAATCAGTAGACTGATATCCGTGCGTGACAAGTACCGTAAATTTGAACTTTTGCTGCTAAAAGTTGTGTGTGTTTTTGTGATAAAACTTGATAAAAAATGCTATGGTTCATCTTGATGCCCCTTTTTATGTAAGTAATTACTAAAATTGCCATATTTTTTACATGTCTGATCCTAAACAACTTTTGAAAAACGCTTTAAGTTCAAATATAAAAAGACTAGGCTTAAAAACCAAGAAAAATAAAAAATCATCATCACTTGCTGAAAAACTAGAAACTGTTAAAAATAAATCCGATTTAAATTTGAGCGAATTATTCTCAGAGTTAGATCTTGCATCTTCTAGTACTAGCAAATCTAGTGATAATAATAAGTTGAATTTTGATACTTCATCTTCAGAGGAAGAAGAAGAGCAACTTGAATTCTTTTTTTATAATAGCCTAATTAATTCAGATAAAATGGACGTACTGCGATCTTTTGCAACCATTTTACCTACCTTTTCTGGAAATCCAGAACACTTAGAATCTTTTATTTTGTCAATTGACGAATTTCATAGTCTATATTATAATGGCGAAGAAATTCAGAAAAAAATTGTTTTTAGTGTTATACGCTCTAAATTAGTTGAAAAATCTAGAGATTTTATTATGAGTAGGCCAGACCTTAAAACCTGGGCCGATATCAAAATAGCTCTTAGAGAAAAATATGGAGATCCAATAGGATACCAAACATTGATGCAACAATTAAATTACATCAATAAAAATAAGCACGAAGAACTATTAGATTTTGTGCAAAGATTAAAATTATTTGTGCAAAGAATAAATTCTAAAATTCAAAGTGAAAACATAGACAATAATTCAAAGTTAATTTTAGTAGCACAAGCTGAAAAAACTGCAGTAGTTGTTTTAATGTCTAATGTTCCAGAATCTTTGAAAACGATTTTACTTATACACAACCCTAATACTTTAGATGCTGCTCTTGTACAAGTCACAAATTATAATCTCATTGAATCGCAAATAAACTTGAAAAATCAGGTTACCCAAAAACCTTTCAATCAACAGCGAAAATCTATGAGTTATAATCAATCTTTCAATCAGAATTCGCAGTCATTTACCCAAATGCTCAGCAATTCAAACAGCAAAATAATTCAAAGCAAACTTTTCCTTCTCAACCCGTTCATGTACAACCAAGACCAGTAAAACAATATTTTCCCACAAACGCCCAAGTTTTTGGAAAACCTAAAAATGCATTTGCTTCCCAAAAGAATACGAATCAAAGGCAACCAAATCCTACCCCAATGTCCGTCCAGTCAGCAGGACCGTCTCGAATAAATCAACAACCACAAAATAAGCAGTATTATAATAATTATTTCCAACCTACTGGTCCTAGAAATTTTGCATCGCAAGAATTAACCAACCTTCAAACAAATCATGAACAGTCAGAGGACCAAAACTCTGAAGAATATTATGACGATTATTACTATGACCAAGACATACCCAATGTACAGGAAGAGGACACTTCTTTCAATCGCCAGCAGGATACTCTCACTGCAGAAGACCAAAATTTTCACGAAGAAGCCTCTACCGACCCATTAACTTAAACAATATTGCTCAAAAAATCGAGTTACCTTATTTCTTTCTACCAAAAATGCAAGTTACAATTTTGATCGATTCAGGAGCCTCCGAATCAATAATTAATCCCAATATAGCTAACTTATACCCTGATTTATTATTCTATGAGCCTTTTGAAGTAACTGCATGCAAAAAGACCTACCGTGAAAACACCAATATTAACATTCCACTCTTGCAAGAAATAGGTATTAATTTACCCCTAAAAATGCGTGTTCTTAATTGGCACAACGACTTCGATGCCCTTTTAGGAACAAAGGATCTTAAAAACCTAAATGCTGTTCTAGATTATCAAAATAAGTGCTTGACACTTCAACGGAATAAAAAAGTAGTATTTTCACTTGCCTACAACAAACCTCTCTCTAAACCAACTGAAAACTTGAATAGCAATGCACTAATTATTCCAGTAAATCTCGAAAATGGAGACGCTATATTACCTTCCTTTCAGATAAATAATCAAGTCGTCATTCCTGATAGTCTAATTACAGTCAAAAACGGACTTTGTAAAATTCCGAATCCACTTCCCAGACATAACATAAAATTTGATCACAGAATGAGAGTTATACCAAAAGAGCACTTCGAAATAACTAACCCTCCAACAGACAACACCCCATTTGAAATTTCTAAACAATTACGTTTAAATCATTTAAACGATTTAGAAAAAAGCAAAATAATACCTTTGTGTCATGAGTTCAAAGACATTATGTATTCCGAGAATTGCGACTTATCTTTCACTAGTCAAACCAAGCACTATATACGGACTACAAATGACCGTCCCATATATGCTAAATCTTTTCGCCATCCTCCTGCCATGTTGCCCGAAATTCAGAGTCAAATTCAAAAACTTTTGGACAATAAAATTATTCAGCCATCTATATCTCCTTATTCTGCCCCTGTTTGGATTGTCCCAAAAAAGGCTGACACTTCTGGGAAACAGAAATTTAGATTGGTCATTGATTACAGAAAACTCAATGAAGCCACTATCGAAAATAAATACCCCTTGCCAAGAATAGAAGAAATTCTGGATAATCTTGGAAAATGTACTTATTTCACCACTCTCGACCTGGCTCAAGGTTTCCACCAAATTGAAATGAGCCCTGATTCCATAGAAAAAACCGCGTTTACAGTTAACAATGGTCATTTCGAATACCTCAGGATGCCCTTTGGTTTGAAGAATGCTCCAGCCACATTCCAGAGAATGATGGACGAAATTCTAAGAGAGTATCTATACAAATTTTGCTTTGTATATATGGATGACGTCGTAATTTTTTCTAAATCCCTTCCTGAACATATCGATCATATTAAAAAGATCTTCAAAACACTCCGAGAAGTCAATCTCAAAGTACAGCTGGATAAATCCGAATTTCTATCCAAAGAAGTAGCTTTTCTAGGTCACATAATCACCCCTGAAGGCATAAAACCAAATCCTTCTAAAATAGAAGCCATCCAAAGATATCCAATACCCAAATCCACCAAAGAAATCAAATCGTTCTTAGGCCTCGTTGGTTATTACAGAAGATTTATTAAAAACTTCGCCAAAACAACTTTCCCAATAACGAAGTATCTAAGAAAGGGTCACGAGAAACATATTGGCAACCAGGAATACCAAGAAGCCTTCCTGAAGTGTAAGGAATTAATTACTAACTCCCCTGTACTCCAATACCCTGATTTTAACAAACCTTTTAAACTAACTACCGACGCCTCTAACATAGCCCTCGGCAGTGTACTTTCTCAAAACGAACATCCTATTGCATATTATTCAAGAACCTTAAATTTCGCTGAACGAAACTACTCAACCATCGAAAAGGAACTTTTGGCAATAGTCGATTCTACAAAACACTTCCGCCCCTATTTATATGGCCAAAAATTCGTTGTTGAAACCGATCACAACCCCCTTGTCTGGTTATCAAAAGTGAAGGAACCGCAAATTCACGCCTTATTCGTTGGAAATTGAAATTGGAAGAATTCAATTTTGAGATTAAATACAAAAAAGGCAAAGAAAATGTAGTGGCCGATGCCCTATCACGTATCGACATTAATATTTTTGAAAAAAATTTGTCAATAGCCCCCAACACTGATAACACTGTAGCAAATCTCGCCGCCTTCGATCTTGCCGACTTTGCTCTAAACGAAAGATATAATGAAATTATATCCGAAACCGTAATCCCGTCTCAACCTAGAGACGATGAGCTAGATTCAAACGCCACAGTACATTGCAACAACGACACTGAAGGCAAATATCTCCGTATTTCCGAACTACCCGTAAATTACGCTTCCACGCGTCTGATTATAGATTTCGGAGATAAATTCCTACATAAATTTACAAAACCATTCAAAAAGAATCATCATCTTATTCGAATCGAAAAAGACAAACTCCCACATCGTTTCAATAAAATCCTTTTTGAAATAATTCGACCCGATGTAAATTCTGTCTTATACATACCTAATTCCGATTTAAAACGAGAATTTCAAAAATATGTTGCCGAAAATCTAAACACTTCTGCCAAACTTCAAATCTCAAATATTTATTTGACAGATATTGAAAATCAAGAACAACAAAAAGATATTGTATCCGAGTACCACCAGAAGAATCATAACGGCATAACAGAAACCTATAACCAACTGAAACAAAAATACTATTGGCCCCAAATGCGCGAAACCATAACAACTCTAATTAACACCTGTGAAATCTGCTTACAAAACAAGTATGAAAGGCACCCGTATAAAATAAATTATGAAGGTCCATTGTTATCAGAAAAACCATTCAACACCTTACACCTTGATATATTTCAATTTTCAAATTGTCAATTTTTAACTATCATAGATTCTTGAAGACGTATTGGGCAAGTCGTATGTCAACTCCATAATACGTCTTGAGGGGGTTTTACATGCTGCAAGAGTACCTGCAAGTCGGTGGAAGTTGTAAGAACTCTTGCAAAAGGCATGCGCAGTTGAAACCCAGCTGATTGTAAGTTGCAAGACTTCTTGCAATTGCAACTTATCGGTTCTGTTCGATATTTCTGCAAGTGCAAGAATCTGCAAGACTATTTTTGGGGGAAAATTTGCTAATTTTTGGCATGCCAACTTTCAATAAAAGTTACTACTTTTAAAATTATGTTTATATTTATAGATTTATAGATTAATGAGAATAGGTCAGATACCTCCCATATAGCAGAAAATATTTTTTGGATATTTTTTTTGATCCAACAGTGGATATTTTTTGAACAACGCTAATAAAATATTTTTAAAATATTCGAACAACATTTGTGACCACACATTGGTTTGGAAATGTTCAAAAAATGTTTTTAAAATGTATTCAAAAAAACATTAGTTTTTCAAAAATATCCAAAATAATATTTTTAAATGGATATTTTTTGAACATCTTAAAAACATAATAAAAAGAATATTTTTTCCCCACATTTGCTGAACATTTTTAAAACATTCGGTCTCTAGAGTCTGGCTCGAGACTTAGGGCGGGTCGAGGGGCGGGTATTATAAAACTATGTTGACAGACCAACTAAACGTTAACTTCTGGAATGACGTTACTTCTCATAGTAATTCCAAAAGTTAACTTTTAGTTATCTTTAAAAATAATTTTATAATACCCGCCCTTAGTCGCGCTCCATCGCTCGAACGGCTCGGCTATCAAAAATTCCAATTATAAATTGTGCGATTGTTTTGGACCGTTCTAGAACCACAAAATCTAGAACCGTCCATTTTTCGAACCAAAACAAAGCTTTTGATTTAATTTAACTTGTTCAGAATTTGCTTGTCCGTTTGCTGTTTCTAGGCGCCATATACCTACCTGCTACCGCTTGAATTAATTCGCAGTGTTGTCAGCTAGTAACCAAGTAACCACTGTACGGTAAAGTAAAAATTTACCGTTCCTTTGGGGTCGTATTTTCGAATATTCTCGCATACAAAATTTGATAAGATTTCAAATGCTTCCCATTTAATTTATATTGCTGTCAATCAAATTTCGTGTACGAAATGTACTCGAACGAATTCGAAAATGCGACCTCTGGAAACCCATGAAAGCTTATAAAACGGTTCTGGCAACACTGGTAGTTTTGTCCTACTTTTTGAGGGGGACGCGGCGAGGCGACGGGCGCCGACGTGTAGTGTGTAGTTTCAGTTTGGTTCAGCTAGACTAGAGTGAAGTCAATATATATTTGATTTATTTTGAGTATTTTGATGCGTATCCGTTATATTTATTTTTTCCAACTTTTGCTTCCGTTTTGTGAGGTTTGTGTGCGAGTGTAGGTACGTTATTTGGCTCTGAGAATAATTGCGATTTCGATTGAGGTCCACGGCAAGTGGTATTTATATCAGGGTTTTCCAACGAGGACTTAAAACGGGGAGCCTCTTTTTGAATCTCCCTGTATTTTTTGTGAGAATCCAAGATAGCCATCATCCATGGCGTGTCTTATGTTTTTGGTTCAAAGATTTTTTGATACAATAATTTAATTCTGCAGGAACATGAATAGGTATTTTGGATTTTCTCAAAAATACAAAGAGAGTAACAAGAAAGATAGAAGAAAAGAAGCCTTTGATCAATCCTCGTTGCAACACACCCTGTATCCATGAAAATATTGATAAATTATAATCATACAAATTACTTCTTATTGCAGGAAGAAGAAAGGAGCTGTGGAAAGCCAGGCGCAGCTCGAAGAAACAAGAAAGATAGAAGAAAAGAAGCCTTTGATCAATCCTCGTTGCAACACACCCTGTATCCATAAAAATATTGATAAATTATAATCATACAAATTACTTCTTATTGCAGGAAGAAGAAAGGAGCTGTGGAAAGCCAGGCGCAGCTCGAAGAGCAATAAGCCATAACCAGGCAGGTGCTGAACTGAGGGGCAATAACTTGGATCAGAAGCATATGCACAAATAAAAATATTTCTGAGTTTGATTCTGAGTTTTAATTACCTAGTAGGTACCTACCCATAAAAATTACCATCGCAAATGTTGGAATGATGTTTTCAAAATATTTTAATAATGTTTTTAAAATATCGTTTTGATGTTCACAAAACCAATATAGTTTTTTCAATGTGTGGAAAATATTTTATTTACATTTTTTTTAACATGTTCCACAAAATATCCAAAAGACGTTTTAAAAATACATTTGGATATTTAAAAAATGTTTTTAAAATATTCTCAAAAATATCATACAGATAGAAACATTTTCAATACATCGTTTCTGAATCCGCATTTTTTTTTTTTTTTCGATGATGTTCAAAAAACATTTTCATACTTTCTAAAAATATTCCTAATACATTTGAAAAATATCGTATGGATATTCAAAAAATATCGATTCGTTACCGCAGAATGTTCAAAAAATGTCCTAAAAATATGTTTTATGGATATTTGGATGTTTTAAAAATATATTTGATCCGAAAAAAAAATATTTTTTTTACGGTACCAATAATGATGCAAAGACTAGCAGCAATAACCTTTTTTCTATTTCTACTATTACTTTTTGAAATACAATATACGATTTATTTTTTACATACAGCAAAAGTAATAGTAAACAAGTACCAATACCGACAAGAATAGGTACCTTGGTACCTATTGAAAAGTAAGGTTCTGTTTTCCTATATATTTTTTTTCTTAATGTTGGCAAAAGAAAGCAATTGAAAGATTTCAAAACACATGTAAAACCAAACCGCAAGACGGCGCAAGAGATCCAGAAAGGATCTTGCAGGTACTTGCACTTGCACCCTCTAACTGCAAGATTTATTGCAGCATGTAAAACCCCCTTAAGATTTACCTAGGTAGAATATAACCCGGGTTGTCGAATCGTGAATGCGCCCCAAGGGCGGCAAATAAGTAGAATGTACCATTATATAGTCAATATTGCGATTTTCCCTGCTCTGATTGGTCGAGACCAAACACTGGTACGTTTTGCCAAAAGTGACTGAAGCGCGGTACATTTTGCCATAGCATCTTCCGCAAAGCTCGGTTGGATCAAACGCAGGTACCTACGTTTTGCCAAACTTCACCTAAACGTGGTGCATGGCATGGCTATGGCATTACCCATTTTTAATATATCCATACTTTCATATTATAAGTAGATGTTTTTTTATTTTATGATGGTTCTGAAATTACGATCTAATATTGAATAGGATTATTTGAGCTGTTCTAAAAAAAAAAGATTGTATTTCGCAAATTACAAGTTACAGGATACAATGTGTTAAAATTTGCAAAATTTATGTAATACCGAAAACACCAACAATCACATTTATTTAAGACAATGGATAGAGGTCCGAAAATTCGGATCCCTAGTGTTCATACTAAAGATCCGATAATTTTCGGATTTTTTAATTTGTATATATGAGGGGTCCGAAAACGCGGATCTTTAGGTAATATTGAAGATCCGAAATAGATGTTTATTTCTAATTCTGTCTAATTAAGGAGTATCGTCGCAAGTAGCTACAAAGAATAATATTCGAGATAAGTATGTTTCTGCAGAAACCACAAACCAGTCAGAGTGAATTTCATTGGTTGATACTAGTTTTCTGTTTCTGACTGTTTTCAACCAATATCCAATTTCAACCAATATTACCTAGTCTTTGTAGATATTTGCGACACCATTTTAATGAAACTAGCCCAAGAACCAAATACTACTGCACAAAACCAATTAGAGGAAAAAATAAAAAGTATTAAATTTCCTTTGAAACCCATAAAGGAAGACCCAAAGGACATCAATTAACTGCAATTGGACTAAAAAGGTCTAAGAAAAATAAAAGTGTTTTATTCAAAAATGAAGTTCTTAAACTGAGGCACCAGATAATGCTTAAAGGGGGTGTGCGCCAAAAATTAAAGTTTTAGTGTAAAAAAATCTAAGAATAACTGTTCAAACATCGTTATTCTACGATAAACCATCGCTGAGATATACCGCTTTAAAGTGTGGACGACGCTCTCGTGACGTCACGAAAACTTCGTCCAGCGGCGCTCTGCATTGTTAATTTGATTGTTCCCGGCACGCGTGAGTGGTTTTTGTTTGGATTATTGCAGGTAACACAGGAAAAACATTATGTGAATTTAATTAAATCCACTTTCTCGTGCGTCGCTTGAGCTTTCGTGACGTCATAGGGTGAGATGCGGTACCTTCATAGAGCCATATCTGCGGTATTATTTGTCATAGAGGGGTGCGGATTTCACTGTTATTCTTGGATTTTTTTTCTCTTTTTTTTGAGATGAAGTTGTTTTTTTGGCGCACACCCCCTTTAATGCAGTTTTAAATACAGATGATTTGGTAAGCAAAGCATTACATAAAAACTTTCAAAATGAGAAATAAAACATTCCTCATCATCAACAAATTGATCCACTTCTTCTTGAAAAAGAAATATCTTTAGCAGAAATAGAAACATATTTTTGTCTGGATTCCTTATGTTTTATTACAAAAACGAATTGGAGAAAAACAAAATAGTATTCTAAAATGGATTTGTGATATGATATATGTAACAAAGTGATATACGTCATGAAGATTGCTCATTTCATGTCTTACGGTGTAAACATAAAGTGTATTATTTAGTAACAAATATGCCTTCTAGTAAGAAAGCCTGGTTTTGCATGCAGTGCTGAAGGAACTAAATCACACCTCACACCTCTTACCCTATCAACCCTTAAAATGAAGAAATATTTATTTATTTATTTATTTATTTATTTATTTATTTATTTATTTACAACAGTATCTACAGCCAAAAAGCCAATTACAGATACTTATGCTTATTCTAAAAATATGTAAAATGTCAATAAAAAGTTTTGTAAAATGTCATCAAATTAATAACTATTACAACATCTAACGTGAAAATGTAAACGACATAAATGCAAATAAAACCAACATTAAACACGAACAGTAAACAGTAAACACGAAACTTACATGCTAACTATTGCGTAATTTTAAGTCAATTATTCGTTTGAACTGTCCGTATGTAGTGCTATCAATATCAGTATCTGAAGCATATTTATTGAACATATTGCACAAATTATATATTGGAGAGCTTTTATATAGATTCGTCCGTGGGTAAGCTAAATAAAAAACATTTTTTGTTCTTGAGTTGTCACGATTTATGGCAAAAGGAAGTTGACCGACTATTTCTGAAAATCAACATAACGTTTTAGTATTCTGTACATTGTTGCAAGAAATATTTTAGTTCTTCTTTGATTTAGAGACAGTCTATTAAATAAACCTAGCAAGAAGTCATTGTCACAACCTCTTTGTGGATAAAATCCGTACTTTCTAAAGTGCATAGCCTTCCTTCAAAAATTTTCTTTGAACTCCCTCGATAATAGGTACTTATCCAAATGTGATACTGAGGGGACCAAATTATACTACCATATTCCAGTATTGGTAATACCAGACTATCAAATAGGTGGATGCTGACATTCCTTAATCCTTATAATAGTTGCAGTGCAGTCAGTGCAGATATAGGATTTTCATTAGGGCACGTGAAAGGGTTGCTATTCGGTCTAGGCATAATGCACCACGTTTAAGTGAAGTTTGGCAAAACGTACCTGCGTTTGATCCGACCGAGCTTTGCGGAAGATGCCATGGCAAAATGTACCGCATTTTAGTCATTTTTGGCAAAACGTACCAGTGTTTGGTAGTTTGGTCTCGAGTCTCCACCAATCAGAGCAGGTAAAATCGCACTATTGACTATAGTCGCTTTCCAGCTGACGCTTTTGAGCACGCAATCGAGCTTTTGCGCGCGCAAAAGCTTCAAGCGCGTGTTCGTGTTCCAGCCGTACTACGCTTCGAGAGCTTCTAATTTTGTGTTAGTTGCACCACGCATCTGTTCCCTGCAAATCGGGGGCGACTAAACCCCGGAGCGAGTAGCTCGAGTGTTTCAAGCTCTTGAAAGGAATAGCCAATATGTTGGCCCAAATGTTTTCCTCCAACTCCAACCTAACAGTGCCAAACGGAAAAACTCCACCGTTCATTGAAAGGGTTTCCCATAGTATGCCAGAGGTACCCTTTTGTCACAGAGAAATACGAAAATCCCTTAAAAAGCTAGATACAAACAAAGCAATGGGTCCGGATGGCATTCCCGCAATAGTACTCAAAAATTGCGCCAACGAACTCACCCCAACTTTCGCAAAATTATTCAATTTGTCTTACAGGCAAGGAGTATATCCATCATCATGGAAGTCTGCCGCAGTACAACCCATTCCAAAGAAAGGAAAAAAGACAGATCCGTTAAACTATAGACCAATTGCTCTACTTCCGGTGATATCAAAAGTAATGGAAAGAGTTGTGAACAATCACCTAACCAAGTACTTGGAAAAGTACAAAATTATCAACGAAAAGCAATACGGATTTCGAAAATATAGGTCAACTGGCGATTTACTTACATACGTCACTCACTTATGGCAAAAAGCGATTGAGTTGCGGGGTGAAACAAGAACAATTGCCTTAGATATATCTAAAGCATTCGACAAAGTTTGGCATGAAAATCTGCTCAACAAGCTCAAAGCAATGGGATTATCGCCGAAACTTTGCACTTGGTTTGAAAGTTACCTAAAGGACAGATTCATTTATGTTGCACTGGATGGCCAGAACTCCAACTCTTACCAAATAAATGCTGGTGTGCCACAGGGAGCAATCCTTTCGCCAACTCTTTTTCTGATAAATGACCTCATAGATAAAACAGTAAATCCACTTTATTGCTTTGCAGACGATGGCAATGTAGTCTCCTCACTCATACCACCCACAGGTCTTTCCGCACGTGAATTCCATCATCTTAGACTAACTCAAATATCGCAGATAAATAACGACCTGGAGATAATAGAGGACTGGGGTAACAAAAACCTTGTACAGTTCAACGCGCAGAAAACCCAAGCAGCTCTGTTTTCAAAAAAGACCAGCACCGATGAGCCAAACATCATGCTATCTGGAAGTGCTGTCACATTACAGAGTCAGTTGAACATCTTGGGGGTTACTGCAGATGAAATTTATCATTTCTTTAATTCCACAAATTAAAATTTTACATAAACTACTTAAATAAATAAAATAAAAAAAAAAGACCAACATGTCTTGGCACAGTCACGTGGCAGATATTGCTAAAAGGGCGTCCCAAAAGCTGGGGGTGCTATTTCGTACAAGACATCTGTACACACCAAGCCAATTGCTGACACTCTACAAAGCCCAGATTCGACCAACTATGGAGTGCTGCTCACATATATGGAGTGCAGCACCCAAACATACCTTAATGCTTTTGAACACCGTGCAAAAACGAGCTATCAAGCTGATCAATGACCCCGCACTTACTCGTAACTTGGATGGTCTCGAACATCGCAGATCTGTGGGCGATTTATCTCTCTTCTACAGGTACTATCACGGAAAATGCTCTGAAGAGTTGGCACGTATGTTTCCACCGAGAGTAGCGCCTACCAGGCGAACCCGTCAAACAGACGGTAACCATGAATTTACTGTCAAACTAGAGGCACCAAGAACCTCATTATATCAGAACTCATATCTCTGGAGAACAGCATCGCTGTGGAATAAACTCCCTGCGACGGTTTTTCCTGCAGGTTACAACCTGAACCGTTTCAAGACCAACATACACCGACATTTCCGCGCACTTGCCGCTTCTCGAGCGTGATAGGACATTTCCTTGCGAGTGCGCATATCCGTAAAAAAAAAAAAAAAAACTTATAAAGGCTGACGCTCACTGGAGCGCAGCGTACGGAAGCGCGGCGTAGAGGACTTTTTAAAATACATTGTTTTAAATGAGAGTATGCCGATCGGTGCGCTTCCGACAAGTGAGCGTACTCCCGTTTAGAACAATGTATCTAAAAAGTCCTCTCCTCCGCGCTGCCGTGCGCTGCGCTCCAGTGAGCGACAACCTTAAAATGGTACATTCTGCTTATACGGCCCGGGCGCACTCCAGGCGCGCTCCAGCGTCCGGATAAGTCGTTCACGAATCGGGTTGCTTCAACCCGGTAAAATTACACCAGCGGTAACAATCGGCTAGGGGAAATTTGCTCAACATGCGCGATAGTTTCATGGTGTTTTTTTTTTTAAATTCTGAGACTATCACAACGTTTTTAAAAAGGTAGCTGGGATCCATGATCAAATACGAATCCAATTCACAAAGAAAATGAAGAAATAAACAACGAATGTGCGTGCGGCAAAATCGAAACATAAAACATATGAGGTCTCTGTTTCTGCAGAAATCACAAACTAGTCAGAACGAATTTCATTGGTTGAAAACAGTCAGAAAATTAGTTTCAACCAATGAAATTCACTCTGACCAGTTTATGATTTCTGCAGAAACTGACCTATCGACATAACAATGGTCACAATTCACCTTGGTTGGGGCGTTTCTTAACCCAGTTAAGTCACTCCAACTACCCGAGTAAAGCCTAGTACTCATAACTGCGAAATTCGCAATTTTTTGACATTGCTTCGGCAATTTGACGTTTAATTCACGCATTAAACGTCAATTTGTCGAAGCAATGTCAAAAAATTGCGAATTTTTCAGTTATGAGTACTAGCAGGCTTAAAGCCTAGTACTCATAACTGCGAAATTCGCATTTTTTTGACATTGCTTCGACAATTTGACGTTTGATACACGCATAAAACGTCAAATTGTCAACGCAATGTCAAAAAAATGCGAATTTCGCAGTTATGAGTACTAGGCTTTATGGCGATTTACATTTGTCAGTCAGTGCGCACTGAATATATCCGCATCTTTTTCTAAAAGCATATAAAATGTAAGGATAAGGATACATTTTTTTTTTTTGTACTGGTTCGACAAATGGAAATCGCTATAAGATTTACCGGTAGAATATAACCCGGGTTGTCGGATCGAGAATGCGCCCCAAGGAGAACGACTGTTCCGTCTTTCTCGATGATAAGCAAATTATAATTTAAGTAACAAAGGCGGAACACTCGTTCTCCTGGGAACGCTGCTCCCCTGTTTCAAGAATAAGGACCCAGAAGCTACGATTTTCAAAAAACTGCGCTTTCCGGACTGCAATCCGCAATACGGAATCCCGCACCATGAAAACTTTTTTTGACGTGGCTGTGGTCCGACGCACGAAATTTTTGGCTTTCAACCAATGAACTTTAGCCGCTTCCAGCTCTGACCATTTTGAGCACGCAATCGAGCGTTTGCGCGCGCAAATGCTTCAAGCGCGTGTTCGTGTTCCAGCTGTACTGCGCTTCGAGAGCTGCTAACTTTTGCGTTTCAAACACAGAACACTGTGCTGCACCGTGCTTGAAGCACAAACACTGTAGTTGTATTCCTTTCAAGAGCTTGAAACACTCGAGCTACTCGCTTCGGTGTTTAGTAGCCCCCGATTTGCAGGGAACAGACAAGCGCGAGAATACACACTCTAAAGGAGTGCTTATCGGCCTCGGCTTGGGTAATCACCGCCATATTGATTTTCAACTGTTTCCAACCACTGCTGACGTCATAACTAAGTCGCCAGCTGTTTGCGCCAGCGGTTTCATGAATTTATAATTTGTCATGAAAAATATTTTATTTTGATTTTGATTAACCATTATAGCGTGTAAAGGTACCCCATGATGGAACCAATAAACATCAAGGTCAAAAGTGCGATCTGAGCGCGATATCTGGCTAGCTTTTGTTATTCCGCCTATTTACCATATCAGTAACTATTTACACATTTTCAGCATGTATGATTTAATGGAGCCCTAGGATAATTACGCGGCGTTTTGTTTACATTTCCTCATGTAAGTATTAATAACTATTAGATAATTTATTCTATACTATTTAATTGTTTTTAGTGTTTTCTCATATTATTATAAAAACATATTCCTATTCGAGCATAAATCGATTGTTTGTTTATGTATATTCTTGTAAACATTACTGTCCCATATGGGCCCGGGCAGTAGCTAACATTTTTAGCTGTACATTTTGTTTTAGTGGAATTAACCATCAGGAAGCTTTGAATACTGCTTATGATAATGAAAATGTTGATGGCATATTATACCAGGTGTCCCACTAAGGTCGGGCAGGTACAATATTATGGAAACCATAGACCTTACGGCTTCGGGATTTTTTTTTTCTTCACTAAATCGGCCAAGAGAAATTGATGGAAATTATTTTCAAGTTTCTAGGATGACCGCTAGGGGGCGCAATTACGATGATATAGCTAAAAATTCAACTTTTCTCAAGAAATCGCTATATTAAGATACTGTTTTAACAACAGAAATCAAAAGTTCATTAATTTTTGCGCCAGTTTGGTTATTAGGCTTTTTTCGTATCTTCAGTAATAAGGGTGGGGGAAGCTGGTGAAAATTTTTTTTTAGAAATTGCTGTATCTTCCATACCCCTCATTCAAACTCATTCAATTTGGGTTTATTTGGAAGAGAATTTCATTGTTATTAAGAACACCGCTTCGTTCGAGATCGATAGTTCCCACCGCGTCTGCTAGAGGGCGCTGTTTATTCAAGATCCAGTTTTTCCTAATTTTCATGAAAAATCCAAATGGCATAATATTATTTTTGTATTGCTGTGCTTAATAAAGAGCAAAAAAATATCTACATTTTGGCGCAAACCGCAATTCAATATCTGCATTCGTTTTCAAGTTACGTGAGGTCTATGGTCTCCATAATATCGTACCTGGCCGACCTTAGTGGGACACCCTGTATATTGAGCGACATATTGAGCCCACACAGAAAGCAAAGAGCTCACTGCCCAAGATTCAGCAGATGAGGAACGTGGTTTAGCTGACTTATCTACTAGGCAACTTTGTGCTAGTGCAGAAATTGTTTATTCGAATGGGAAATGTATCACAGGTAGAGTAGAACAATTTTTTGAGAAATCATACAATTTTAACTTTATTTTTATTTTCAGACATACCCGAGGAGATATAAAGTACCACCTGCGCTACAGAAGAATATGCTTCGGGCTGTAGCAAGTGATTTTTGAGTCAATAATGATATAAGGTATTATGGACTGCATCATTATTCAAACACTTTTCCTGAACGTAAAAAAAACGATGCGGTAGTGAAAACTGTAGCAGACAAGGAAGAACAATGTGCTGCAAATGCAATATTGGCGTATTTGTTCACTGTTTTTGAAAGTTTCACACTCGGTAATAATTTTCACCCATAATGCTGCTCGTGATGCAGGCCAAAATTCATTATACTCTATTTCGTTTACCTGGCCCGAAATGATCATATCCATACAACAGCCTAAAATGGATCTTTTTCTTATATTTTTGTAAACTTCCCACAATAGGACATTGCCAAAAGGGTCTCAAGACAGGTATCCCTTATAATGTCTGTATTTGAATAAGTTGTATGCCCTAATAACACAGTAACATCGCAGAAACATTCCAGAAACATCCATCAGGGATAATGAAGACGTCCCTGGGAGGTCCCTATTTTCCTGGGGACATCCCTGGGATGTTGCAGGCAACAGCCGTGTCATCATTTGCGATGTCCTATAAACATCTCTCAGGGATGTTTCTAAGATGACGCGGGATGTACCTAATACATCCGGGGCAGGTGTAAGAAACATCCTCTATATGTTTCTAGTATGACTTTAATACGTGAAAGAATTTTAGGATTATGGATTAAAAATTACCTAATTCAATAATTTTCAATTTTCGTTCTATTTTCTGGAAGTCAGATAGAACTTTTTCCAAAAAAAAAACAAAAATTGAAAATTATAAAATTAAGTAGGCACATCAGTTTCCAATAACATTTTTTATTGAAAAAATAAGGTACATGCATACTTATATTGATTATCTATCAACTAATAATAACCGACGGACAATTTTGCCTAAATAATGTAGTATTTATGCCCCGTCATGTCATCGAAAACCATAGTTTGGCAGTGGCAGCATGTTGTAGTGGGGGAGTTCGGCGTTTTCTTTTTTTTTTTGGTGCTCCAATTTCATAAAGGTACCATTAACTAACCAAAACAACCACAGAACCAAAATCCAAAGTTCTTGAAGTACAATTCAACTTGCACACCTAGAATGTAATCAACTATGAAAACAAAAAATAATTATTGGTTATTTTCTCTTACCTAATGAAGAATGAAGTTCGGGTTTTTAGGGGCTATTTATTAGAAAAGTTAGAAATTTCCTAACCGACGCCATATTGAAATTAAATAAACTAAACAATTGATAGTTATGCGACGTTATCTTTCAACAAATAATCTTTCTCACCAACTAATAAGCACTGGTAGGTCGCAGAGATCCTTTCGAACACAAAATGGCACAACTAGGTGTAGCGAAAAACCACAAATTGACAAATCCTCCACACAGCACGACGCCATTACGAAATAAAATTCCGCCCAACAACACAAGCGAAGCGCACAGAACGACCCGTTCGACTGATTCTGCCCGTCTGCGCTGGCTGCGGCGCCGACCCTACGTGGTGGCGTGCCCTCCTGTCCTGACCGGTACAAGTACAAATGCCTGAGCACGCGCCTGCGCCATACACTTCGGCTTCACGAATATTCACGATGTTTGAAAGTTGAAAAGAGAGAAGACTTTTATCAATACATATTTTATTTTATTCCAAGTTGTAAGTCGAATGAAAAATTAAATTTTGCTGTTGTTACAATACAAAATTAATATTAAGTACCTTATCTATATACATTACAGGTATATTATGGAATTTGAAATTAGTTTGTGTGTGTGATAGAGACATTTTCAGAAATCACACAAAATTGGCAAATTTAATACTGGGTCCTGCCGGTCTGAGGTCCTACCTAGTTTTGTAAAATAATGTTAGCCATTTTTCAGCTGTAATAAGTATCTAATTTTGAGAACGAAAAATCTTTTTGTCGATAGATATTTTCGAAAGGATGTTTCTAAAACATTTCAGGACAATCATCCTAGAGATGTTACATTACAAACATCGCAGCGATGTACCATTTATGTCGGAAACATAAGGACCTTAATGGTACATAAATAGGATGTTTCTGGGAGATCGGTGTTATTAGGGTGTGCAATAAATAAATAAATATTTCATAAAACTCTTTATTTTTATTTATAAATAGGTAATTCAATTTTTACCTATATCTGAATCGAACTACCTATAATTAAATACTGGTTGTTTTATTTAATTTAATAAAAACTTTACACGTTTTGCTGATTGCTCGGCCATTTCTATGTCTGTCTCAGAAGAGTTTAATAATTGATTACAAGTATAACTACATTCATTACTTGTATCGGTCTCACTAGAATCTTGATTTCTTTTTCTTTTGGCAAGTTTTTCAGCACCCATGGAATCTATTTTTTTGGCTGGGTTTATGGATCACTATAGAAGAGGGCAAATTCTCGGATGATACAACTTTTTTTTTCAATATCCGACCTCTACCTGTACTCTCACCTGTAAATAATAAAAACAGTCAATATTTTCAAACAAAACATTTTAAAAATAGATTGGTACTTGATCAATGCCTGGAAGCAGGCCTAAAAGGAAGCAGAAAACTATCCATTATGCTTGTTTACCTTAACCAAAAAGGCAGAGGATACACTTTCATGAATTTGGTGACTGGTTTACCAATAAGAAGTTTTAAAATCCAAGCTTTTCTTCTCGACACTAACTCTTTTTCCATATTCGATTCCAAATAAACCGGGCCTGTTTCAAGGGGGAATATGTAGAAACTTAACCCTTTGTCAGCTTTTTTTTTTAGCCCAAAACTTGCACTGAAGAACACAACAGTAGTGATTAAAGGTCATGATTGAATGTATCTGATATAATTTAGACTAATAATATACCAGAAACTAGTAATTTCGAGGCAGATCATAACCTGTGGTGCAAACAGCCTACGTCAAGGCGAGAAACGCCATGATGCCAACGTCACAACTGGTTTTTTGGCATGGGGAGGTAGGGGGGGATTTGTTACACACGGGCCTTATGAGGATGAGCCATCCTGTAGTAGTGTGTATCATCCTTGGGGAACAAATGCGTGGTACTACAAACACTTTTCGGAAGGAATAAGCGCGTGAAGGCCCGGAGCTGTTCCGGAGCTACTCCTAGGTGTGAAAGGAATACAACTAGGCCGAGTTCAGAAATAACGCACAGGTTGCGAGTGCGATTTTATTGGTGTGCCTGAATTGACAATTGGCACTGCCTCCTATACTTAACAAGCCATGAAGTTGGAAATGACGGCAACGTCGCGTATGGTGCTATTTTGTTATTGGGTTATGTGTTTCTGTGTATTGCTTTCATTGTGTATTGTTGCAGTTTAGTATTTTTGTGGGCATTATTGACGAAAAAGTGGATAGAAACACACCAATATATTGCCCATATTTAGTTGATACCTGTTCCTTTGTGCTTTGATTGCAATTTTTTAGCAAATGGGTACAGGAGCAAAAATGAAGGTAAGGTGAGATAAAACAATAAAAACAATATTAATATTTGTCTGCAAGAGCATATGTCTCGATACCTATATTACCTAAGATATTTAAACTTGTTCCAGATGCCATGAAACTACTGTGTTCCTGGGTGCAAATCGAACTATTAGGAGTTCCTTAAAAACTGAAGAAATGCAAACATTTTCATTTCCAAAAAAATTCTGAATTGCAAAAAATGTGGATGAAAGCAATACACCAAGATCATTATACCCGAGATTATACAATAACGAAAAATTCTGTGGTGTGTTGTAAACATTTTGAAGAAACCGAAATAATTAGATTTGAAACAAACAAGGATAAAGGCGTAGTTCGAGAGTTCAAACTGAAACGTCCAACTCTTAAAAGTAGGTACCTCTTATTTTCGAAAATCAGCTCAAGTATTTGAATGGACCTGCCTTCCGAAAAAATCCCGAAGCAAGAAAAAGTTAGATTTTTCAAAAGACATACTGAAACATAGGCCTATAACACTTTAGACTCTAGAAATATATTCATTTAAATCAATTATTTACTGTTCTTATTTACACAAATAGTTATATTATTCATTGAATTACTGTTTTTGGCCCTTTAGTACAATAAATTATGCATTTTTCGTGATTCAAATTATTAAAATAAAAAATATATATTTATAAAAACAAACACCACCAGCACCACGGCGGTAAGATTGCGGTGTTGCCTTTTTAACTTCATGGCTTGTTAAATGTAGGAGGCTGTGCAATTGGCCATTGGGCCCATAGCACCGTCTAGCATTTTTGAACAGCTAGGGCGTCGCACCGGTGTCACACTCACACTGGGTGTGTCATTCCTGAACTCGCCCCTAGTGTCAGCTGGAAAGCGGCTTTTGTTGGAACAAAGCTGTCAAGAGAAGTCAAGTGTCATCACTGTCATCATCTTGACAAGGATCGGAGAAGAAGAAATGTATGAGGTTGTGGTTGTGTTATAAATTCACTAATTTCATTTTTCTTTGTTTTATAATTTTATATTTTGGTCACTTTTAGTGTTGCAACAGTTATTTTATTTACCAATTATTTATCTTTTCTACTGTAGAATCCACTTAAACTATTTAAAAATCGTCTTTTCTTGGTACAACATAATCTCAAAAATATGCCACAACACTTATGAAATTTGATTTTAAAATTTGGAGCTCCATTCCCAATGTCCAAAACAAGGCAAAGATCATCAGCCCCAAATGACCGTTTTGCATCAGAAGAAAATGCCAAACAATCACGACGAAGTGGATCGTTTACCATCAAAAGACCGAGTCACCAATTGGGACATAGCAGGCTTTATTATATCCATCATCAGTCACTTGGCTGATGTGATTTTCGATTGCAATTTGGCTTTTAGATACTATTTAAACTCAAATTTGGGTTATTTTTTCACCACTGTGGCCTTCATATTAATCCCTGCCATAATTAACACAGGCTTCAGCCTTAGAATGTATGTTCTAGACCAGGATTCTCGAAAAACTTTGACCAAAAAATTTACTAAAAGGCGTTTCCTGTGTGTGTTGGTGCTCCTCTTTCAATTAGCGCCAGTTTTGAGATATTTTGATGCACTACATTATGCAATAAAATCAAAAAAGGCTGAGAAAAGAGGTGATCAAGAGAACCAAAGGAAATACTACGACCTGATGGTCAAAGAAGACTCTGATGTTGCTTTGTTAAGAGTTTTGGAATGCTTTCTGGAGGCGGCCCCCCAACAAATATTACAGTTAACAATTATTTTTTATAACCACGGCAAGGAGATTAACGTTAAAGAAACATTTACTTGTAAGTACACACTTCCTTATATACCTACCTATTTGAATGATTTCAATCCAAAAAATGTCCAAGTCTTAGAACGTTTTTCCTCGGTTTTTCCGAAACTAGGTAACATTTTCGAGTTTGAGAAATTTAAAATAAATACAATGTGTAATCATACAGCACTAAAGTAAATGCACCAATAATAATTGACACGAATAGACTTTTATTAGAATTTGAATGTATCTTTGAGGACCAGTTAATTTACACCTATTATCCAATTATTGACACCCTATTAATTGACAGCATATGCCAGTACTAGTTATTGACACACGAGTTATTGACAAAAAAACATTTTTTTTCTTCTCACTACATGAGTAGGCTTGTGAGTAGGTATATGAAATGAGTTATAATAAGCCGCAGCTGCTAGAGCTTCATTCATCTGCTCTTTGTAGTATTTTTTTTTTGATGTAATATCAGTAATAATTGAAATTCCTATAATTGACACCCTGTGTACCAATATTTGACAACCATGTCAATAACTGCCTTGCAGTGGCTTAATAAACCTTTACATACAGTGGCGACAATAGAGGTCCCGCCGCCATTTTGTTCCCAAACTCTTGTTCAATTCAATTCAATTCATTTATTTATGCCAAAATACAGTACAAACCTTAATACAAAGCAGAGTAAACATAAAACATTAGAGTACCTATTTTTTTTTTTTTTTTTTTTTTTTTTTTTTTTTTTTTTTTTTTTTTTTTTTTAGCGCTTGAAGTTTCGTATATTTATAAATCTTAAAAAATGAATACGAAATTATTACTGACTGATGCGAGTGATAATTTGAACGGAAGCATAATGTTACTATGATTAATTGGTAAAAGTTTCATATTTGCATTAACCTTTGGTAACAGAAGGTAATTAATATATTCACACAAATTTATTTATTAGCAATAGCAATAGTTACAATATAATTATAATTCTATGATATACAAATCGTAGACATATTATGTACTTGAGATAAAAATATTCAAATTTAATTTACTTAACAATTTAATGCAATACCTACACATAGTTATATCAATCTTAATACAATTTCCTAATACTGCTAACATTATTAGATGCACAATGGTATTTATAATACTGTGTGTGCACCCCATTAAACTTAATTCATTTAAAATATTTTATTTTGAGGTTTGTACTTTCATTTAATATTTTAGGTTTTAATACAATTTAACAAATAACAATTTCAACATTTCAGATGTAATTTCTTTGTACAATAAATTTCTTCCTATCTTCAAATATACCAATAATTGTTTGTTTGTACTTTTTATATCACATAATTAATCCTATATATTAATCCAATATATATATAATCCTACCTATGTTACCTACGTTCGTTATAATCGGTATACCCTATCCTGCTGAGAACAAAAAATGTTCTGTTTGCAGGCTTGGCCACTTCTGACACCATGTTGTATTTGTGGGTTTGGCTAATTAACTTAGTTACGATTTGAAAGTTCACTTTTAATTAATTAATTTATTTTATTTTGGGAAAGGGATCAGTGAAATAAAACATTGTTACCTCGGTACCAGTCAGACCAGAAGAGAATCTCTTTATTCAACCGACCAATGATGTTCGTATAAAGTTCATGACATGCGCAAAGCATTTTAAACAATATGGTTTATATAGTCTGTTCAACCTTACAACATCAGCTAACATGTATAGTCTGTTTAACATTAGACTCACAAATATATCACAATTTCCTTTTTTTTTTTTAAATAAAATAGTTTTATAACATCAGTCTATTATTTAAAGTATTGGCCTTAAAATCTCTTACAGGTAAGTATCTTAAAGAATATATTTTGACTAGCACCCTATGAATAGCTTATACTTATAATTTATAGCTAGCTTACAATTTAATTAGCCAAACCCACAAATACAACATGGAGTGTTACTTTTAAATATTTATTTATAGGAGTTAAAAGGACATCTATCATAAAAAATTGAAATCGATGTATTTGATGACTATTATTATCCATCAAATAAGTTGTTTTCCATGTTTTATGATGGATGTTCACCCAAATCCCATATATTCATATTTGAAATAAGCAATAGGTGGCAACAAGATGGCCGCGTTTCCAATATAAATATATGGGATTTTAGAACCAATCAAAAATATTTACCATATTTTTGATTTTTTTACTCTTGCTGATTTCGGAGAAATGCGACTCTAGCAGAAAAAAAAATCAATTTCCCAGAATAAAAAAAAAAATGTTGGGAATTTGTTGCTATTATATTGCTAATTATTTACCATAGTTATTTTTAATTGCTTTACTCTTGCCGTTTTCGAGAAAATGCGATCATCGATCATACCAGCCTGACATCCAAGCACCAAAATGTTTCACCTGAAATAAATATGGTAAATATTTATTTACCGCAATATGATTTTGCTGCAATACCTGGAATATATTCCAGGTATTCTTTTGATCTGGATAAATTCGAGAATAAACTGCACAAACTGATTGCAAACATTACTAGATTTTTTTATGCGGCTTCAAAAAAACAATCAGGGCAAATCAAATATTTGTAAAACCGATGACAATAATATGTCCTGAACAAACCTAAACTGACTCGGATCAGTTTGTGCAGATCAAACAAATACCTCTATTTTGTCATACCTATATAAAACAACGAACAACGACCCAGACCTGCATCGATTGATGTTGTCTTGTTGACTCGTAAGTATTTATTGACCACAAGCAGAATCATACTATATTTTGATATATAGCAACACAGACCTGCACCGATCGATGTTTTTTCACAAAATGGCATGTAGATGTTTATTTAGCGCTAGCAGAATCATATATTATTATTAGTGGAATGAAATCACTGCTCTAACTCGCTGTTTTCTGAGGGTGGGTGATTCCATCTTGTAGAGGACACTTTGGGGCATAGGAAATGGGAATGTACAACTTTTTTTAATAGGACTGAACTTTGAAATCGGCCCTTAAACGTGACTGAGCTCGAATTTGAAAAACTATGTTTTTCTAAACATTACCCGCTGTATTGATTTAAGCATACAATCTAAAATTCTGATTTTTTGCACACTTATACTTGAAACATGAGCGCTCCTAATAACATTTCAGAAATTTCGAAAAGGCTCAAGGTTTTTTTCTAAAAAGTTAGGAATATAGAATTATCAAAATCGTGCATCTTAAACTTCACCCTGCGGCGAGCAATGTGTATTATTGAAAATTTCTATACATATATATCGAATTAAATGTAGTAAAAACATTGACGAAGTTTTAGAAAAAAAAATTAAGGTGCTAACTTTAACGGTTATAGAAATATAAAGGATAACGCACACCTAACATGGGATTTTTGGGCTCTATGGATTTTGTCCATTTTTTGATATGTTGTAGAGAATTTAATTCCTAACAACCTTTAAATGGTACGAAATCTTGTAGGTATTATGGTCTATGAGATATCAGCGTTGAAGGATTAACTTTTTTGCAACTTTTTGTGTGGAGAGTATACAAAAAACTGGTGTTTATCAGTCAAAATATTGTCATGTCGACATATTTCACGTCACTAACAAATGTCAACATAGGCTAAGGCTCGGACCACACTGGCACAAACATTGACCCCAGTGCGGTCCCGGCCATAACCTATGTTGACATTAATTTGTAAGTGACGTAAAATATGTGAACCCGAGGGGTAGGTCACTCCCCAATTAGGTGTACAAATGTTGAAATGTAATTGAAAAAATACATTTAATTACCTCAATTACCTTGCAATTACGTTCAATTACAATTAATTACACTCCATTACAAATAATTACACTCCATTACAAATAATTACACTCAATTACAAATAATTACACACAATTACATTCAATTACAATTCAATTACCTTCAATTACGTTCAAATACCGCACAAATACATTAATCAATTACATTCAATTATATTCAATTACGTTCAATTACATTAAATTACATTCAAATACTTTCAATTACAACCACTTACTGTCAATTAGATATAAATGCACGCCCTCTCCATCATCCATCTTTATTTCCAATAAAAGTTAATTACATTTAATTATATTCAATTATACTCAATTACATTCAATTACACTCCTACACCTAATTACATCAATTACATTCAATTACGTTCAAATACATTTAATTTTATACATTCAATTACATTCTCAATTACGTTCAATTACATATACCTTCAATTACAAAAAAATACATGTAATTGAATGTATTTGTAATTAGGTGTACAAATTCTATTCAGTGACCTACCCCTCGGATAATATATTAAAAAGAATGGAAACGAAGAACCTATACGAATTTGAAATGAGAGCGACCTCATAAAAATCCAACCCACGCAAAAATCTTAAACCAAGTACTTACTGGCTAGAACTAACCCAAACCAATAATAACAAAGCCCATATAGCAAAGATGGATTGTAACACATATACAGGGTGCCCCACTAAGGTCGGCAAGGTACGATATTATGGAAACCATGGACCTTACGTAGCTTGAAAACGAATGCAGATATTGAATTGCGGTTTGTTCCAAAATGTAGATATTTTTTTGCTCTTTAATTCAAATTTTCTCAAGAAATCGCTATATTGAGATACTGTTTTACCAACAGAAATCAAAAGTTCTTTAATTTTTGCGCCAATTTGGTGACTAGGCTTTTTTCCTCGCTTTTTTCGTATCTTCACTAATAAGGGTGGGAGAAGCTGGTGGAAAAATAATTTTAAAAATTGCTGTATCTTCCATACCTCTTATCTAAACTCATTCAATTTGGGCTCATTCAGTGGCGGCTCGTGGCCCAAAAATTTGGAGGTTCTGCCCTAGTGGCATATTCGTTTGGGATAGGGTGACGACCACTGCAGGTGCGCCTCGGTTACCTCGGCCACGCCCAAAAAGGTTCATTTTAAATCATCAACAAAATTTCTGTTTCTATAACCATCAAAAAATATACAACTTTCGTCACCAGCCGAAAACGTCATTTTCGTCACTAGTAACAGAATATCCCATAACGATAACTTTTGTCACTAGTGACCAAAGTGAATGATTAGGATTTTACATGTTAAATACATTCTTTCAATACCATTATAATTTAATTCTGTGAAGCACAATGTACATGTAGTTCATCACAAAATTATCTAAATTTTGCTTTATATAATGTAATAGAACTATAATAGAAGCAAAATATAGTTATGAAATTATTGCAAAATCACGTTTGTAAGCGCCATCTGTCAAACCAAGTAGGAATCCTTGTGAGAAAAACATAAGTTGAACAGCAAAACTATGTTCTTGTTTCAAAAAATGCTGTTTTCGTCACTCGTTAAACAATATATTACTATATTGTAAGTGTTGAATAAAAAAACTCTTGATTTGTTCAATCGCTTAATAATTGACAAGTCCTTTTTATCTGGGCCACACAAAAATGTCAAGGATTTTTTTTTTCATTAACAAACAACAATAAACCTTTACTAAACCATTAAGTTTATATTTTGTTTGTTAATTTTAATAAAATCCCTAGATAAACTGAATAAAGAAACCCGTATAGAATTAACTAAAAGAAAAAAAAGATTCGATCGTATTTTTTCCAAAAAAAGATAAGTAAAAAACAACGCACACAACAAATATGACCGACAGTTCCAACAGCACCCTTCCCGCTTGTCCGACTTCTCGCAAAAACAATAAAATTGCATGAAATACGGGGACATGCGACCCAAGTTGGATTAGGAGCTGGAAATCTTGCAGCCCAATTTCCGCCTAAATTTCGCTATCTAAACCCAGGACCTAGTGCGTCGCGGGGCGATGGGAAAGGATCACAGGGCTGGAACTCTGTAACGAATAGAGACATTTTCTCTATATCCATTGACGTTTTCTCTCTATTGATTTCGAGAAGAGAGAAGAAGACAGCAAGTGCCATAGCGATAGAGATAACGATCCTTATCCGTTACAGAGTTCCAGCCCGGGCGAGCACAAAATTCGAAAGTGGCCCAGCTATGTTATGTTGTACGCGAAAACCGTATTATTAACTTGCCATGGTTGGCCGACTGTAGCGTTCGGAGGCGCCCGTCTCGCTCAAAGATGAAAAATATTCCAGGCAGCGTGGATCGAAGGCTCACTATACTAACATGCTCGGCCGAAAATATACTGTTTCAATAATTTTAGTCGGTTTTACTTTTAATAGAAAAAATATAAAATAATTGAAAAATTAGTCAAGTGATTATGAAAATTTTGGGGGTTCTGCAGCTCTTATGTACCAGCCGCCCCTGGGCTCATTTGAAAGAGAATTTCATTGTTATTAAGAACACCACTTCGATACGTAAATAAGTACATATACATACAGTGTGTCCCAAATTGGTGGTGCATGTATTAGGATATAGGAAACCGTAACAGATACGAGGGAGGTTAAATGGGAAAAGTTTTAGACAATTATGTTAGACATTTAATAGGGTCTGCAGATTGGGTCTAGCTATTCATATTTTTGAGATATTTAGAAAAAACTGAAAAGTTGGTTTTTTGAAAATAGGCTGTAAATCTTTTATTTTTGAAAATTTCTCAAATCTGTGAAAACACTTTCAAAGCAACTCTTTGTCCAGAATACGCATGTGCGATTAGATTTTTTCTAGCACGTTTCGGTTTTCTGGAACTATCATCAACTTCATTATTTCTTATAGCCGCCATATTGGATTTTCATACCGTGAAATAGAGTGAAAAAATACAAAATCAATGATATAATACACTTGACCAAAATAATTAATTTTGGCCATAGAAAATATGTTTTTATCTTTTGATCAACTTGGCAATGTCGCATTACAGAACATTTAGTATAAGGAAGTAAATTAATTTATAAATACAAATGAAAACAATAAAAATCCAAAGGAGTGATGTCAGGAGACCAAGCTGGCCAAGGAACTGGACCGCGATTAGCAATTACCCTCTCTCTAAATGTATCATGCAAAAACTCCCGAACTTCTCGGGTCTTATGAGCACGACAACCATCTTTTTGGAACCAATCTATAAGGGATACCCAAATAATACAAAAATGCATAGAAAAAAATATGATGCGTTTAAAATAGGATGTAATAATAACACAGATCCCAATAATGCCGCACCACACAATAAACCCGAAACGAACTTGCAACCTTCGCTGAGCTCTCAATTTTGCATTTTCTGTTGACCAGAAGTGGAAATTGTGAATTGTGACGATTAAATACTCCACAATTACTAAATCTAGTCTTATTGGAACATACAACATAATTTGGAAAAGCTGGATCTGCATTGCGTTTCAATAATGTACCAGTTACAAAACTCGAGCCTCCATCCTCCTAAGATAGCTATCTCCTCGAAGGCTAGATATTAGATATTTATGTTGCTTCAAAACTCTCTGAATAGTTGACTTAGGTATGTGAAGTTTTCTACCAGCTTCTCGGGTCGAAGATGACGGATTTTTATTAAAATTTTGTTCAATAGCAGCATCACGCCTGAAGCGCAGTTCGATATGGTTTGGTTTCAACAAGACGGTTGTCCTGCTCATAATACCCAAGAAATTCAGGAATTTTTGCACGATACATTTACATTTAGAGAGAGAATTGCTAATTGCGGTCCAGTTCCTTGGCCAGCTTGGTTTCCTGACATCACTCCTTTGGATTTTTATTGTTTTCATTTGTATTTATAAATTAATTTACTTCCTTATACTAAATGTTCTGTAATGCGACGTTGCCAAGTTGATCAAAACATAAACACGTATTTTCTATGGCCAAAATTAATTATTTTGGTCAAGTGTATCATATCATTGATTTTGTATTTTTTCACTCTATTTCACGGTATGAAAATCCAATATGGCGGCTATAAGAAATAATGAAGTTGATGATGGTTCCAGAAAATCGAAACGTGCTAGAAAAAATCTAATCGCACATGCGTATTCTGCACAAAGAGTTGCTTTGGAAGTGTTTTTACAGATTTGAGAAATTTTCAAAAATAAAAGATTTACAGCCCATTTTCAAAAAACCAACTTTTCAGTTTTTTCCAAATATCTCAAAAATGTGAATAGCCAGAGTCAATCTGCAAACGATATTAAACGTCTAACATAATTGTCTAAAACTTTTCATATTTAACCTCCCTCGTATCTGTTATAGTTTCCTATATCCTAATACATGCACCACCAATTTGGGACACACTGTATATGATTATACAGAGCCTATACTTTATAATAATATAACTTCTCATCGAATTCGCTGCAGTTGGTACATACTTTTTGTCGGACTAGCGATAACTACCTACCTTTTTGTAGGACATTGATTGATTTTGGTAGAGGATATGTTAATCTCTCATGGGGTTTTTGTGACCTACAGTTATTAATGAAAAAAATATTACCGCGAAGTCGACAACTTTTGAGTTTAGGGCTGGAAAAAGTTACCCCTTTATTTGTAGGACAGTTTTATCATTTAATTGTAGTAATATTTACCAAGCTACAGTAAAAAAATCAACTGGTTATAAAACATTTTTCATGTACTGTAATTTCTACATGTTTGAGGAGGGGGATATCCTAGACTTTGGTTTGCCATTTATTTTGTCGGACAAATGTTGTCTCAAATTACTTATAAAATTATCTCAAAATTTAGCTAAAAAATTATCTTTTATTAATAAAATTTGCATAATCACCGAATCGACATGTTTTGCACCTGCGCACTCTGTTAGCTACCTGTTTTCACAATTTTCGTGAGGAAAAAGTTGGGCGTCTCGGTAAAATGAACCAGCTTTGAAAGAATAAGCTTGTTATTAATGATTTGGAAAAAAGGCCATCGGCTCTCGGACTAATACGGGCATATTGAATATTTTCATTATTTTCTGAACAAAGTTGCATGCTTGCATTCAATAAAATATCTTTTTTTTTTGTTCTTTTTTTTCTCATAATTTAAATCCACGTCATGTTTCCTATTTCAATTTCATTTTCATTTGATATATACAGTGTGGTTATTTAAGTGTGCAACATATTAGAGAGATATCGGTGAACCAGATAGCGCATATAGACGGTATAATAACGTCAAGAGTTATTTTTTTAAAGTAAAGCGGTATCATAGTTTCAAATTAGAGTTATCGGAAAACAGTTTAACGTAAAATTTGCCTGTTCGCATCCATTATTTTATAACCGTAGCCTAACTTGTACCTTGTGATTTTGATTTGTGTTGTCTGTTGTTTATGGTCAGGTACAGTGGATTTGCTTTTTTACTATTTTTTGAACAATCCATATTCACTTGAACACAACAAAAATAAAATAAACAATAAACATAACATAACCTATATTATTCCACGGCGTTATTTTTAGGCGTTATTCGAAATAGCGCTTAACGTAAAAGCTGGGTAAATTACGTTATGCGGTAACGTTATTTTAGTACGTAGTGTTAAAAATCGAATCGCGCATAGGTTTAATGTCAAAATAACGTAGGCGCTAATACTGCATGACACTTTTTGGATTACCGATATCTCCCTATTGTTACGATAACGCTGCCTCCAGAATAGGCGTCCGCCAGGCTGTCAAGAATCCCATGCATCTTTTGTCGAATATCCTAGAATCTAGCGAATTATTCTACTTTAATCGGGAAAATAAGATTAACGTGTGTATTGTAGATTTTACAGGAATATATTTAGGGATATATAAAGGCCGCTATTACTTTGTAAAGTTTCAGGTTTCAGTTCGACTGTGATACGATTTAAATAGTGATTATTGTTGTAAAGAGTATAATAATTGTTGAGTTAGTTATTAAAGTAATTACTGTCAGAGTGTATTGTTACGTGGAATAAATTATTGCTGTGTTAATTGGACTTTGATTTTTCGAATAAACGAAACGAACCCAAGATTTCTGTCAGGCAATCCAAAGCCGTGACAATATTATGGAGATTTTTTTTTTAGTAATAGCACAACCGAAATACACACAAGGCCAAAATTTGGTGCATATCTGATAATCATATTAGATGCATTTAGAATGGTTGTCAAAGTCAAACAAAACAGGGTAGCTCAAACAATATCAACATTGTACTTTAAAGTACCTTTATTTCAGAAAATTCAGCAAAATATTATTGAGAAAAGTTGTTTGGAATTAAAAGTTATGCCTAAATACCAAAACATGCCCCCCTAAGATTTTTTCTATTTTTTTTTCTCGAAAAACATAATTAGTTTCTATATTTTTTTCTTTCCGCCCTTAATACTTTCAAAAATTATTTAAAATTAAATCAATTTCACATAACTTTGTTCAAATTCAAGCATATTTGTAAAATTAACTTAGATTTTTAATTTTTTATGGAATCACAAAGTTCATGTTTGTTGCAATGATATTCAACACAACTTCAAAATGTCGCATTTTTTTGTTTAACAAGTTGAAACATTACTAATGATAATATGCATATTAAAAAAAGTGCAAAAGTTTTAGTTCATTTAGGTAAATTTTGCTGAATTTTCTGAAATAAGGGTACTTCACAGTACAATTTTGATATTTTTCGAGCTACTCTGTATGCTGTATGCTGTTTGACTTGCAACCATTCTAAGTGCACCTAATATGATTATCAGACATGCACCAACTTTTGGCCTTGTTTGTATTTTGGTTGTCCTATGACTAAAAAAAAATCCCCTATGTTGCACACTTAAATAACCACACTGTATATAAAAAAAAGTATGTAAATATGTAGTTAAAATTGTCATGTCAAATACAAATTAGGTATCATCACATATTAGTTTATTTTCATTTACATTCGTCGCCAATTTGTGGTGCTCCAGATTAGTAATTAACTCACATAGGTACGAAATACACTAGTTCAACACATTTATTTAATAACAATTTCTATAATATAACTTTAATATAATATTCAAAATACACAAATATTTGCTAAGCAAACAACACATTAATGCATCAGACAAATACTAACTTGATACTGAATCTACATTCTATTGACCGGGTCCGATCGGTATTAATTCACACACTATAGTCGGGAATCAGCATACCGAAATTCGATCATGCACTCGAGGATATACTTTTTAAAAAATATGTACAATATGGAGAAGGACCTTGCGGATGCAAATCCGGACCGGTGTGAAGTTAGCAGCCGTTTTCCAGCAGCCAAAATTGTGAAGTTAGCAGCTATTTTCAGCAGCCAAAAATGTGAAGTTAGCAGCCATTTTCAGCAGCCTTTTTTTATTCATATTGAAGGTAGTTTCATTCATGTATATGGTAGTTTCCTCAAACCAACATGATGTGAGGAGGCTGTTAGGACACAAAAAAATACATTCAAAAATTTAATAACGAAAAATATGATTAACTTATGAATCCTTTAACACAGCTTATTAGGGCGATAAATGGTGCTTAATCTTCAATCTAAACCTTCGAGCCTTCACGATCTGTCAGGGTTAAAAAAAAACCACCCCCATATGTTAAAAAAATCGCAAAAAAATAGTAAAAAATTGTGTGCGTTGATGAAACTTTGCACACAGCTCATTCAGGTGCTACTGAACCTACAAAATGAAGGACAACCCCTTACGACCCGTCAGAGTAGGAAAAAACTCCAAAAAACCACCCCCATATACTAAAAAAATCGTAGTAAAATAGTAAAAAATTGTGTGCGTTGATAAAACTTTGCACACAGCTCATTGAGGTGCCAATGAACCTACAAAACGAAGGACAACCCCTTACGACCCGTCAGGGTAGGAAAAAACCACCCCCATATGTTAAAAAAATCGCAAAAAAATAGTAAAAAATTGTGTGCGTTGATAAAACTTTGCACACAGCTCATTCAGGTGCTAATGAACCTACAAAATGAAGGACAACCCCTTACGACCCGTCAGAGTAGGAAAAAACTCCAAAAAACCACCCCCATATACTAAAAAAATCGTAGAAAAATAGTAAAAAATTGTGTGCGTTGATAAAACTTTGCTCACAGCTCATTGAGGTGCCAATGAACCTACAAAACGAAGGACAACCCCTTATGACCCATCAGGGTAGGAAAAAACCACCCTCATATGTTGAAAAAATCACAGAAAAATAGTAAAAAATTGTGTGCGTTGATAAAACTTTACACACAGCTCATTGAGGTGCTAATGAACCTACAAAATGAAGGACAACCCCTTACGACCCGTCAGGGTAGGAAAAAACTTCAAAAAACCACCCCCATATGTTAAAAAAATCGCAAAAAATAGTAAAAAATTGTGTGCGTTGATAAAACTTTGCACACAGCTCATTGAGGTGTTAATGAACCTACAAAACGAAGGACAACCCCTTATGACCCGTCAGGGTAGGAAAAAACCACCCCCATATGTTAAAAAAATCGCAAAAAAATAGTAAAAAATTGTGTGCGTTGATGAAACTTTGCACACAGCTCACTGAGGTGTTAATGAACCTACAAAACGAAGGACAACCCCTTATGACCCGTCAGGGTAGGAAAAAACCACCCCCATATGTTAAAAAAATCGCAAAAAAATAGTAAAAAATTGTGTGCGTTGATAAAACTTTACACACAGCTCATTGAGGTGTTAATGAACCTACAAAACGAAGGACAACCCCTTATGACCCGTCAGGGTAGGAAAAAACCACCCTCATATGTTGAAAAAATCACAGAAAAATAGTAAAAAATTGTGTGCGTTGATAAAACTTTACACACAGCTCACTGAGGTGTTAATGAACCTACAAAACGAAAAACAACCCCTTATGACCCGTCAGGGTAGGAAAAAACCACCCTCATATGTTAAAAAAATCGCAAAAAAATAGTAAAAAATTGTGTGCGTTGATGAAACTTTGCACACAGCTCATTGAGGTGTTAATGAACCTACAAAACGAAGGACAACCCCTTACGACCCGTCAGGGTAGGAAAAAACTCCAAAAAACCACCCCCATATACTAAAAAAATCGTAGAAAAATAGTAAAAAATTGTGTGCGTTGATAAAACTTTACACACAGCTCATTGAGGTGTTAATGAACCTACAAAATGAAGGACAACCCCTTACGACCCGTCAGGGTAGGAAAAAACTTCAAAAAACCACCCCCATATGTTAAAAAAATCGCAAAAAAATAGTAAAAAATTGTGTGCGTTGATGAAACTTTGCACACAGCTCACTGAGGTGTTAATGAACCTACAAAATGAAGGACAACCCCTTACGACCCGTCAGAGTAGGAAAAAACTCCAAAAAACCACCCCCATATACTAAAAAAATCGTAGAAAAATAGTAAAAAATTGTGTGCGTTGATGAAACTTTGCACACAGCTCATTGAGGTGCTAATGTACCTACAAAATGAAGGACAACCCCTTATGACCCGTCAGGGTAGGAAAAAACCACCCCCATATGTTAAAAAAATCGCAAAAAAATAGTAAAAAATTGTGTGCGTTGATAAAACTTTACACACAGCTCATTGAGGTGTTAATGAACCTACAAAACGAAGGACAACCCCTTATGACCCGTCAGGGTAGGAAAAAACCACCCCCATATGTTAAAAAAATCGCAAAAAAATAGTAAAAAATTGTGTGCGTTGATGAAACTTTGCACACAGCTCACTGAGGTGTTAATGAACCTACAAAACGAAGGACAACCCCTTATGACCCGTCAGGGTAGGAAAAAACCACCCTCATATGTTGAAAAAATCACAGAAAAATAGTAAAAAATTGTGTGCGTTGATAAAACTTTGCACACAGCTCATTGAGGTGTTAATGAACCTACAAAACGAAGGACAACCCCTTATCACCCGTCAGAGTAGGAAAAAACTCCAAAAAACCACCCCCATATACTAAAAAAATCGTAGAAAAATAGTAAAAAATTGTGTGCGTTGATAAAACTTTGCACACAGCTGATTGAGGTGCCAATGAACCTACAAAACGAAGGACAACCCCTTATGACCCGTCAGGGTAGGAAAAAACCACCCCCATATGTTAAAAAAATCGCAAAAAAATAGTAAAAAATTGTGTGCGTTGATAAAACTTTACACACAGCTCATTGAGGTGTTAATGAACCTACAAAATGAAGGACAACCCCTTACGACCCGTCAGGGTAGGAAAAAACTTCAAAAAACCACCCCCATATGTTAAAAAAATCGCAAAAAAATAGTAAAAAATTGTGTGCGTTGATAAAACTTTGCACACAGCTCACTGAGGTGTTAATGAACCTACAAAACGAAGGACAACCCCTTATGACCCGTCAGGGTAGGAAAAAACTTCAAAAAACCACCCCCATATGTTAAAAAAATCGCAAAAAAATAGTAAAAAATTGTGTGCGTTGATAAAACTTTACACACAGCTCATTGAGGTGTTAATGAACCTACAAAACGAAGGACAACCCCTTACGACCCGTCAGAGTTGGAAAAAACTCCAAAAAACCACCCCCATATACTAAAAAAATCGTAGAAAAATAGTAAAAAATTGTGTGCGTTGATGAAACTTTGCACACAGCTCATTGAGGTGCTAATGAACCTACAAAATGAAGGACAACCCCTTACGACCCGTCAGGGTAGGAAAAAACTCCAAAAAACCACCCCCATATACTAAAAAAATCGTAGAAAAATAGTAAAAAATTGTGTGCGTTGATAAAACTTTGCACACAGCTCACTGAGGTGTTAATGAACCTACAAAATGAAGGACAACCCCTTACGACCCGTCAGAGTAGGAAAAAACTCCAAAAAACCACCCCCATATACTAAAAAAATCGTAGAAAAATAGTAAAAAATTGTGTGCGTTGATAAAACTTTGCACACAGCTCACTGAGGTGTTAATGAACCTACAAAATGAAGGACAACCCCTTACGACCCGTCAGGGTAGCAAAAAACTCCAAAAAACCACCCCCATATACTAAAAAAATCGTAGAAAAATAGTAAAAAATTGTGTGCGTTGATAAAACTTTGCACACAGCTCACTGAGGTGTTAATGAACCTACAAAATGAAGGACAACCCCTTACGACCCGTCAGAGTAGGAAAAAACTCCAAAAAACCACCCCCATATACTAAAAAAATCGTAGAAAAATAGTAAAAAATTGTGTGCGTTGATAAAACTTTGCACACAGCTCACTGAGGTGTTAATGAACCTACAAAATGAAGGACAACCCCTTACGACCCGTCAGGGTAGGAAAAAACTTCAAAAAACCACCCCCATATGTTAAAAAAATCGCAAAACAATAGTAAAAAATTGTGTGCGTTGATAAAACTTTGCACACAGCTCACTGAGGTGTTAATGAACCTACAAAATGAAGGACAACCCCTTACGACCCGTCAGAGTAGGAAAAAACTCCAAAAAACCACCCCCATATACTAAAAAAATCGTAGAAAAATAGTAAAAAATTGTGTGCGTTGATGAAACTTTGCACACAGCTCATTGAGGTGCTAATGAACCTACAAAATGAAGGACAACCCCTTACGACCCGTCAGGGTAGGAAAAAACTCCAAAAAACCACCCCCATATACTAAAAAAATCGTAGAAAAATAGTAAAAAATTGTGTGCGTTGATGAAACTTTGCACACAGCTCATTGAGGTGCTAATGAACCTACAAAATGAAGGACAACCCCTTACGACCCGTCAGGGTAGGAAAAAACTCCAAAAAAACCACCCCCATATACTAAAAAAATCGTAGAAAAATAGTAAAAAATTGTGTGCGTTGATAAAACTTTGCACACAGCTCACTGAGGTGTTAATGAACCTACAAAATGAAGGACAACCCCTTACGACCCGTCAGGGTAGGAAAAAACTCCAAAAAACCACCCCCATATACTAAAAAAATCGCAAAAAAATAGTAAAAAATTGTGTGCGTTGATAAAACTTTGCACACAGCTCATTGAGGTGTTAATGAACCTACAAAACGAAGGACAACCCCTTATGACCTGTCAGGGTAGGAAAAAACCACCCTCATATGTTAAAAAAATCGCAAAAAAATAGTAAAAAATTGTGTGCGTTGATAAAACTTTGCACACAGCTCATTGAGGTGTTAATGAACCTACAAAACGAAGGACAACCCCTTATGATCCGTCAGGGTAGGAAAAAACCACCCTCATATGTTAAAAAAATCGCAAAAAAATAGTAAAAAATTGTGTGCGTTGATAAAACTTTGCACACAGCTCACTGAGGTGTTAATGAACCTACAAAATGAAGGACAACCCCTTACGACCCGTCAGGGTAGGAAAAAACTTCAAAAAACCACCCCCATATGTTAAAAAAATCGCAAAACAATAGTAAAAAATTGTGTGCGTTGATAAAACTTTGCACACAGCTCATTGAGGTGTTAATGAACCTACAAAACGAAGGACAACCCCTTATGACCCGTCAGGGTAGGAAAAAACCACCCTCATATGTTAAAAAAATCGCAAAAAAATAGTAAAAAATTGTGTGCGTTGATGAAACTTTGCACACAGCTCACTGAGGTGTTAATGAACCTACAAAATGAAGGACAACCCCTTACGACCCGTCAGGGTAGGAAAAAACTCCAAAAAACCACCCCCATATGTTAAAAAAATCGCAAAACAATAGTAAAAAATTGTGTGCGTTGATAAAACTTTGCACACAGCTCATTGAGGTGTTAATGAACCTACAAAATGAAGGACAACCCCTTACGACCCGTCAGAGTAGGAAAAAACTCCAAAAAACCACCCCCATATACTAAAAAAATCGTAGAAAAATAGTAAAAAATTGTGTGCGTTGATAAAACTTTGCACACAGCTCACTGAGGTGTTAATGAACCTACAAAATGAAGGACAACCCCTTACGACCCGTCAGGGTAGGAAAAAACTTCAAAAAACCACCCCCATATGTTAAAAAAATCGCAAAACAATAGTAAAAAATTGTGTGCGTTGATAAAACTTTGCACACAGCTCACTGAGGTGTTAATGAACCTACAAAATGAAGGACAACCCCTTACGACCCGTCAGAGTAGGAAAAAACTCCAAAAAACCACCCCCATATACTAAAAAAATCGCAAAAAAATAGTAAAAAATTGTGTGCGTTAATAAAACTTTGCACACAGCTCATTGAGGTGTTAATGAACCTACAAAATGAAGGACAACCCCTTACGACCCGTCAGAGTAGGAAAAAACTCCAAAAAACCACCCCCATATACTAAAAAAATCGTAGAAAAATAGTAAAAAATTGTGTGCGTTGATAAAACTTTGCACACAGCTCACTGAGGTGTTAATGAACCTACAAAATGAAGGACAACCCCTTACGACCCGTCAGGGTAGCAAAAAACTCCAAAAAACCACCCCCATATACTAAAAAAATCGTAGAAAAATAGTAAAAAATTGTGTGCGTTGATAAAACTTTGCACACAGCTCACTGAGGTGTTAATGAACCTACAAAATGAAGGACAACCCCTTACGACCCGTCAGAGTAGGAAAAAACTCCAAAAAACCACCCCCATATACTAAAAAAATCGCAAAAAAATAGTAAAAAATTGTGTGCGTTGATAAAACTTTGCACACAGCTCATTGAGGTGTTAATGAACCTACAAAACGAAGGACAACCCCTTATGACCTGTCAGGGTAGGAAAAAACCACCCTCATATGTTAAAAAAATCGCAAAAAAATAGTAAAAAATTGTGTGCGTTGATAAAACTTTGCACACAGCTCATTGAGGTGTTAATGAACCTACAAAACGAAGGACAACCCCTTATGACCCGTCAGGGTAGGAAAAAACCACCCTCATATGTTAAAAAAATCGCAAAAAAATAGTAAAAAATTGTGTGCGTTGATAAAACTTTGCACACAGCTCACTGAGGTGTTAATGAACCTACAAAATGAAGGACAACCCCTTACGACCCGTCAGGGTAGGAAAAAACTCCAAAAAACCACCCCCATATACTAAAAAAATCGTAGAAAAATAGTAAAAAATTGTGTGCGTTGATAAAACTTTGCACACAGCTCATTGAGGTGTTAATGAACCTACAAAACGAAGGACAACCCCTTATGACCCGTCAGGGTAGGAAAAAACCACCCTCATATGTTAAAAAAATCGCAAAAAAATAGTAAAAAATTGTGTGCGTTGATGAAACTTTGCACACAGCTCACTGAGGTGTTAATGAACCTAGAAAATGAAGGACAACCCCTTACGACCCGTCAGGGTAGGAAAAAACTTCAAAAAACCACCCCCATATGTTAAAAAAATCGCAAAACAATAGTAAAAAATTGTGTGCGTTGATAAAACTTTGCACACAGCTCACTGAGGTGTTAATGAACCTACAAAATGAACGACAACCCCTTACGACCCGTCAGGGTAGGAAAAAACCACCCCCATATGTTAAAAAAATCGCAAAAAAATAGTAAAAAATTGTGTGCGTTAATAAAACTTTGCACACAGCTCATTGAGGTGTTAATGAACCTACAAAATGAAGGACAATTTTTTACTATTTTTTTGCGATTTTTTTAACATATGGGGGTGGTTTTTTCCTACCCTGACGGGTCGTAAGGGGTTGTTCTTCGTTTTGTAGGTTCATTAACACCTCAGTGAGCTGTGTGCAAAGTTTCATCAACGCACACAATTTTTTACTATTTTTTTGCGATTTTTTTAACATATGGGGGTGGTTTTTTCTTACCCTGACGGGTCGTAAGGGGTTGTCCTTCGTTTTGTAGGTTCATTAACACCTCACTGAGCTGTGTGCAAAGTTTCATCAACGCACACAATTTTTTACTATTTTTTTGCGCTTTTTTTAACATATGGGGGTGGTTTTTTGAAGTTTTTTCCTACCCTGACGGGTCATAAGGGGTTGTCCTTCGTTTTGTAGGTTCATTAACACCTCAATGGGCTGTGTGCAAAGTTTTATCAACGCACACAATTTTTTACTATTTTTCCGCGATTTTTTCAACATATGGGGGTGGTTTTTTTTAACCCTGACAGATCGTGAAGGCTCGAAGGTTTAGATTGAAGATTAAGCACCATTTATCGCCCTAATAAGCTGTGTTAAAGGATTCATAAGTTAATCATATTTTTCGTTATTAAATTTTTGAATGTATTTTTTTGTGTCCTAACAGCCTCCTCACATCATGTTGGTTTGAGGAAACTACCATATACATGAATGAAACTACCTTCAATATGAATAAAAAAAGGCTGCTGAAAATGGCTGCTAACTTCACATTTTTGGCTGCTGAAAATGGCTGCTAACTTCACAATTTTGGCTGCTGGAAAACGGCTGCTAACTTCACACCGGTCAAATCCGGAGGGCTCCATTTAATTCGTAATTGCAATTAAGAATAAAAAAATATTTTCCGACTTTTTTGAATTATCCGGAAAATACTATTTTTTGTGTTTAACTCAGGATTGTGAAGCTATTTTTCAAAATTTTTCCAAAATTCTTGCACCAAACGAAAGACTAGTCATTGTAGAGTTCAACTGTATATGCAAAAAACAATTTTTTTTTATGCCGAATTTGTCAGATTACGTAAAAGGAAGTGCGGTACCAAAAGTGAAGTGAAAATTTCAGCATCGAAAAAATTTTTGAACGATTGAAGATAGATATATGATCAATCGAGGAAAAATGTGCCTAAATGAGTGAGGAAGCTTTTGGTGAGAAGAGATTTTGACTAGCGATAACGGTTTCCGAGATATGAATTTTTTTTGAAACGACGATTTGCGCCGGCCGCTGTCGTATTGATCTCAACGGACGCCTTGTCCGTACCCTGGCCCCAGCGCGGCCCAACTTCGACAGTAAAGTTTAACCATTATTAATTGAAATTTCATAAAAAAGGCGGCTCAGTTGATCTCTTTGAAGTCACGTGGGAATCCATAGGCGTCTAAATATTATTATCATGACAAATGAAAACAAATTGGTTAATAAAGAATAAACATACTCCAGATATTTCTATAAAAACTGAAATGACGAACGCCATTGCCCCGAAATTCTAGCTGATTTATATACCTCTAGAATACAGTGGAGTTAATACGTTAAATAAATGGGCAAAATTCATATAGTAGGTAATCCTTAAAATTCCGTATCTCACACTGTCAACAAGAGCGACTTAGCTTTGTCGGCAAGCGACAAAGCCTAGCGGCATCCCCAACAATTTTCAAGTTTTTTTGCCGGCGTGCCGCGTCTTTGTTATAGTGTACCAGGACTTGGCATAAAAATATAAAAATTATTTTATATTATTATAAGGGGTATTTTTCTAATTTTGAGTAGTCACCATAGAGATGCGATTTTCAATTGTTAATGTTCATACTTTACTTATTTATTCTATAAGGACAGACATTTCTATAGGTAACTAATACTTACTCAATTTTAATTTGAATAAAACCCGCCTCCAGAATATCAATCTCTTATACCATTCAGCCCTGCTTTTAAACAACTACAGTTTAGTTTCTAGTGCATAATATCTGGAGTTTGCATTTGAGCACCCTTTTTGAATCTTACAACATTATGGATACTTATTGTGGTCAACTTTATTATATTTCAGATTCCAACCAAAATTAACTGGGCTGGGAATTTCTGGATTCATTAAAATCGCACTCTTCCACACAATTATTTCATAGGCAGTTCTTTCTTAATAGTAGGCACATGCTGATTTTGCTGATGAAATGCATCCTCTGTGGGTGGCAAATTCCTTATATCAGATTTACAGGTATGAAATAGATGTGCGCATGACATTTTAAATTCTGTAAATGATGGCCTACCATACAAAATTTTTAAAAAATATCTAGCTGCGTTTTCGAAACTCATTAAATTATTGGAGTGGAGTAATCTAGAAGTGCCTTTAATTCATCTATATCAGCGGCTCCCAACCGGTGGGTCGCATAGGGTTTTTGGAGGGGTCGCAATGCCAATATTAATATACAGGGTGGTCCATTTAGCCTGAGACAGTCTAATATGTCAAAAACGGCGCGTTTAAAAAAAAGAGTTCAAATAAAAGTTGAAAGAGTCAAAAATCATTGCTATCATTTTCTTTTCCCCGTGACACCATAGCTTCTATTTGTTTTTTTTTTTCAAAAACGCGTCGTTTTCGAGATAGATTATCGCAAGTTGAATGGACCACCGTGTATATTTTTCTGCATTTGGCAACACGCCTTGGCCTTCGCCTCAAAAGCCTCGTGGCATTGCTTGGGCGCTGGGCGCTGCAGTAGTAAGGAACCTTAGCCTCGTTAGATGTTGCCGACGTTCCTGATGAAGTACAGGATCAATTTTTAGAGCTGAGAAATGATCCCACAGCACCGGCCCTATTTCAGCAGAAATTCTTGACTCAATTTTAATGTGCCATGCATAGTTCATATCCTTATGTCGACCTCCTTGAGCTTTCTTTGCGGATACTAATACCATTTGCCTCTACCTACCTTCGTGAAAGTGGGGTTTTCAACCCTTTTGTGAATTAGAACAAAGGCCAGAAATAGACTGGGTGTTCAAGATTTGTATTTAGATTTCTCGAATAAATGAAATTTTGTTTTTTATTTATTAATGGGTAGGGGGTCGCCACCTTACGAACAAATCTGTAAAAGGGTCGTGACTAAAAAAAGGTTGGGAACACTGATCTATATCGTTACTCAAATCCATTTGAACAAGATTTATCCGTAGATAATTCTTTTATGATGTGGTGCACAGGTATTTTGTGTCAAATTTGTATAGCCATAATTCCTGAATGGATAACCTTTGTAATAAAGTAGAGAGACAGAACAAATATGTCGGTATCGGCCGACTCTATTATTATTTGATGGTACTGTAGGTTTGACAAATATTGGATTATTGGATAATAGCAAATATTCTAGTGCAAGCCTTATTGTGGTGGGAAAAGTGTAGTTCAGGCAGTATTTTAGAAGTATTTGCTGAGGTATCGTATCTATACCATATAATTTGTAAAGTCTTTTTTTTTTAAACAAAACCCGAAATCAAAAATTTGTGTTACATTGTATTTCTAACATTATGTAATGTTGACTTTTATCTTTAATAGAAAAGCAGATTTTACTTAAAGTTTGTTGTTAATAAATTGAAATTGAACATAGTGAACTAGTGTAGGTATTTTCTGCCATTCCAGCGGTAATTATGACGATATTCTTGAGAAGGCAGTTATTTTCCGTCCATATCCATTGCGTATTTTAAAGAAACAATTATTAAAACGGAAAAAATAAGTATAGGTCGGACCGAGTAGATCTCCGTTGAAGCGGCAGCGGCGGGCGCGCATCGGCGTTTCACAAAAAAATCATATCTCGAAAACCGTTACCACTAGTGCAAATATCTTTTCACCAAAAACTTCCTCACTTATTTAGGCACATTTTTCGTCGATTGATCATATATTTATCTTCAACCGTTCAAAAATTTTCTCGATGCTGAAAATTTCACTTCAGTTTTGGTACCGCACCTTCTTTTACGTAATCTGACAACTTCAGTTGAGAAAAAAATTGTTTTTTGCACATGTAGGTAAAATCTACAATAGCTAGGCTTTCAGTTGGTTCAAGAATTTTGAAAAAATATTGAAAAACGGCGTCACAATCGTGAGTTAAACACAAAAAATAGCTTTTTTACGATAATTCAAAATAGTCGGAAAATATTTTTTTTTTCTTAATTGCAATTACGAATTTATTGGAGCCCTCCGGATTTAAATGTGCAAGGTCATTCTCCACACTGTACATATTTTTTAAATCGTATATCTTCGAGTGCACAGTTCGATGTGTAGGAGACGTCTTTTCGGCAGTCTGATCCCCGGCTACTATAAAAACACCGAAACCGTAAACAAGTTTTTATCTATTTTTCTTCGAGCTTGGAGTCTATAGAGGGTTGCCACAGGTAGCTTGGATGTCAGGCTGGTATTGTCGCATTTTCTCGAAACCGGCAAGAGTAGAAGAATTAAAAATATATTAAATAATTAGCAACAAAATATCCACTAAAATTTTCATCAAGTTAGCACAGTTGCATTTTTTCAAAATCGGCCAGAGTAAAAAAATCAAAAATATGGTAAATAATCAGAAACAAAATAGCAACAAATTCTCCACAAAATTCTTTCGAATTCTGCTGGGGTTGTCATGCTAGGTTGACAGACACAAATTTTTCTCATCCGACAGGTCACCAGCTTTTCTTTAAGTGTCAATAACTGGTGCATTTACCTTACGTACTGAAGTGAAACTTCTTCAAACGCACAAGCATACCAGGAAAGGGGTTAAGGAATTCATTTAATTAATATAATTTGTACAATAAGTGTGGTCAAATTGGCAGTTGGGATGGAGGTGGAACAAATTGAAGACAAGGGTTTTTCAACGAAATTGTATTGTTTTTATGGTCCCATATAATATTGCAATGGCAAGTTGGATAAAAATGGCCGCCATTTTATTCTTTATGATTTTGTTTATATTTTTGTACATGAGTATATTACAGAGTACCTATAACAATTTTTTGAGAAATTGTCAATAGAAATACATTTTTTAGGAAATGAAAAATTAGTGTGACTCATATAACACATATTTTTGATTGTTTTAATAAAACTAGCAAAAAACAACGTTTTTCAAAAAAAAAATTAATTCAATAAATGCCATCGTTTTTAGGAGCATTTGTACTCGAAAACCTGAAATAATTTCATCTAACAGTTTATCAGAAGTTGAATAAACCGGGCCGTGAAGTAGTAAGGGCATCAAACGATAAATAAAAAAGAGAGCCATACTTTCGCGAATGGGAAACAGCTTGCCGATTTAACGATTTTTTGGAATGAAAAACTACATGACAGATTCTCAAGAGTGACAACCAACTCAATAGACATTTGTGAGAATGAGAAACCACACAATAAGTTCACCAGAAATTCTTGAAACTGAGCAACATCCAACAGAGATCTTTAAGAAAGAAAAACAGTTCAACTAATATTTTTGCAAATGAAAAACAAACTAGCCAGATTCAACAGAGACTTTTATTCTTTGAGAATGGGAAACTACGACAGATTCAACAGGGATTCTTCAGAATGAAGAAATGAAAATCTAATGACAGATTCTCAAAGAATCACAACCAATTCAACAGACATATCTTTGAGAATGAGAAACATTCAACAGAGATCTTTAAAAATTAAAAACAGCTCAACAGATATTTTTGCAAATTAAAAACAAACTAGCCATAAATTCAACAGAGATTTTTATACTTTGTAAATGGGGAACTACAACAGATTCAACAGGGATTCTTCAGAATGAAAAAATGAACAACTAATGACTGATTCTCAAAGAATAATCACCAATTCAACAGACATATCTTTAAGAATGAGAAACCTTGCAATAAATTCACTAGAATTCTTGAAAATGAGAAAACATTCAACTGAAATATTTGAAATTCAGAAACCAAATAGCCCAGGATTATTAGGAATAAAACACAAAATTTTTCATAACCAGCTAAAAATTGGTATACATGTTCGATTTATTGTCTGAAATAACATGCTAAAACTCCCCGGGCTTCCCCCGCTTGCTTCATGAGATATTGGCTCCCCACTCCCTTGCCCATTCAAGGGCAGGCACTGCTATCTGGGTAAGCGTCTCAGCCGGCCTACAGTGACAGTACTGACTACTGACCTTCTCCTGTTGGGCACTGTTGGCATTTTTATGTAAAGCAAACTTCATGAAAGCGAACCAAAATGTGTGCACATACATAACAACAGAAAAGTAGGTATTTCAAAACGCAAATTATTCTCAAAGAAATAGTTATTACTTTCAATTTGCAAAAGTTCATAGCTCAAGTTCATATAGCAATGTAGGCAATTATTGACATAATAATTATTCTCCCATGTTTTATAAAGCTCTATCAGAGAATCAGAGAAATGATTTTAGATACATTTCACAAACAAGTAAGTTTGTGATAATGAAGTCGGAACAAATTCAGTAGATATAGAGCTGAATTGAGTGATCCAAGACTGATGATTGTCTAGTATCAACTATAGTTTTCCATAGCTGGTCATATGGTAGTTTATCCAATTTATTTTTTGTCATTCCTGTCGTGGACCAATCTTGTCTACCTTCCATTATTCATTCGAGCCACATGATAAGATATTCTTTCAACAGCATTGGTGTTTTTTTACCAATCTCCTCGTTCGCGAGCCTATCCTGCTCCTCTATCAAAATAGAGTAGGTATATTATTCCTAGCCAATAGCAACCTTAATATTTATATAAGTTGATGAATACCTACGTGAGATTTTTTTTCTCCAGAAAATCACATTAGGTATAGTTTCCATTTTATTGATTGCAAAGAAGTGTTTCCTGAACTTGAGAAATAATCTATGTGTTGATTAAATGTTAAATGAGAGTGTTTCATAAAAGTTAAATCCCAAGAATCTTATCATGATGTCAGAAACGATATAGAAAATACATAAAGTCAGAACCCAACGTGGACCACTATGCAGAGGTGGTGATCACTATTTCCTGAAGGCCAGAAACCTGTTTCCTTGTCAGAGATAAAGCCGGTATCAGCAAACAAGGAAGAGACAAGAGAAGTTATTGACCGAATACTACGAATATAAATACAATTTCATCATCATCATAGGCGATCACTCGATAACGAGTATATCTTCTATTCTATTCTTATTGTCGTCGATTGTGCGTTTTCTGATGGAGATATAAACCAATTCTGTAGCCGCACACTCTTCCACAGTCATGGCACACCCAGCCTCTGCTGGTATCGATGCGGCACTCTGCCAAATTCTCCTTATGAACATCTTTGTAGCGTTTTTGTTGACCTCCTTGAATTCGTTTTCCCTTTTTCTGTAAAGTCGTGGAAGGCGTGTTTCGGGCATGCGGACGAATGAATGTAATGTAATGCTTTACAATAATAAACATTTCTGTTTAATTGATTTCGCTTCATTCAATAAAATATTTATTTAATAATAATGCAGATTTTTTATTCTCTACATTCAATTTTTCCCGTATCTTTCACATTTGGATTGGTAGCTAGGGCTCTTCTAGTCTAGAGGTTCGAAATCCAAATCCCTACTCACTAGGACTGCTGATATAAATGTAAGACACGCAGAAACGGTAAAGAAGGGACATCAAAATGTACAGAATAAAAAATCTATTTGAAATTATGTCTACACCCGCGCGCGCTGCTCACTAGAACGAATTACAACCACTCAAAGTATAGGGTACGGTTCACTGACGACTGAACGGAAGACTACGATTTCGGCGGTTGTGACGTCACAAGTTCCTGCATAATTTATCTTTACAAGGAATTTTCTCGGAGACTATTTTGAATATAGGAATGTGGTTTTCACGAGAGATCTAAGATTTTTTTTCTTGATTTAAGCAGTTTAAGTTGTTTTTTAGGGTCACACCCCCTTTAACCTTTATGTTGAATAGGTACCCGGGTACCCATTCAGCTTTTAGATATGAATAGTTTTTTTGTTTAAATCCGTTGAACTTTGTCATTTCGTGACATTTCTGAACTAGGGTATTCAAGTAAAATTTTAAAATGTGAATTATATTTATGCATTATTTTTGAAATAAATGAAGTGCATAGTTTTTTCACCTACAAATGACGGTTCGGGTACCCAGGTACCCCTATCAGTTTTAATGCAAATAAATATGTTTTACAGCAAAAATGGAAATGCAGTAAAGTTTATCTTTCATTTGTTTATTGTATAAGAAGTATCAGAAAACAAGGAGGTCAGTTTGTTTATTGGTAACATTTTTGACATAAAGTTTGTTCATAGCAAACAGGTTTGAAACAGGATTTATATGCTTTACGGGTTTTCCTTTGTTTGTGGTTTATTCTCGACAAATTTGACATTCACCAACCACCATAATACGCCCTGAAGCATAACGCCTTGGTGCTTCTCTAGCTAGAGTAACAATGGGATCGACTATTTGTCGACCAAGAATCATTTCTAGAGACTGACGTGTGAAATAATTACCAACAACTTTTGGAATAAGAATAAGGAAACGGCGGGCAAACACAGATCATTGGCAAGGTCTTTTAGAAATCTACGACGTTGATTAGTGGCTCTAAAATTTGGATTGTGTTCCTGGTGAATACAGTAAGAAGCCAAGCCAGCAACGTCGATCATGTTGAAAAAAAATGCTAATGATCAATGATTTGTTTTACGTTTTACTCTATACTCGCCTAGCATTTTATCCATAGTGTCGACGCCTCCTTCTATTTTATTATGATATATAATTATCTCAGGCTTCGCAACGGTAGTATCATCCACTTGACCTATTGACTGCATCGTTGATAGGTAACAGATTTGTTTTTTTTTGGAACATTGTAGCATAATGTAGTATTTACAGGTTAGATTGTATGATGCACATACAACTAACCTGTAAATACTACACCGCAGGCAGTCGAATTGGGTGATGTCGCTGCATAGAATTGCTAAATAAAACACGGAAATAGGCGGGGGTACCCAGGTACCCCCGCTGTCATGAGAAGGTGTTTTTCTTCCCAGTCACATAAAGGTTAAAAGAATTAGTGTGGCAATTTTTAAGTTGGGGGGCTTGAGAGGTGAATAATTTTTAGTGAAAAACATTCACACTCAACAAATTAGTTGTCATGCTTCGACGAATTTCAAAAATCTACCTATTTACGTTGAATAGCAGTAAGTTTCAAAATAAACACCCTGTATAATTCAATATCTCATAATGCAAGCGGGGGAGGGGTGGGGAGTTTTACATGACGATTCAATATTACACCTCGAATAAGTGTACCAAATTTCAGCTGGTTATAAAACATTTTGTGTTTTTGGCTAATTTTCACCTAATAATCCTGGGCTAAAACAACAAATCTACCAAAGATTCTTGAGAATGAGAAACATCCAACAGAGTTCTTTAAAAATGAAAACAGCTCAACAGATAATTTTGCTAATTAATAACAAACTAGCCAGATTCAACAGAGATTTTTATTCTTTGAGAATGGGAAACTACGACAGATTCAACACAGATTCTCCAGAATGAAGAAATGAAAAACTAATGGCAGATTCTCAAAGAATGACAACCAATTCAACAGACATATCTTTTAAAATGAGAAACCACACAATAAATTCACCAAAAATTCTTGACAATGAGAAAACATTCAACCAAAATATTGGAAAATTCAAGACCAAACAACAAATCTACCAAAGATTCTTGATAATTAGAAACATTCAACAGAAATCTGTAAAAATTAAGAACAGCTCAACAGAAATTTTTGCGAATGAAAAACAAACTAGCCAGATTCAACAGATATTTTTATTCCTTGAGAATGGAGTACTACAGATAGATTCAGCAGAGATTCTTCAGAATGAAAAAAATTAAAAACTAATAACAGATTCTCAAAAATACCAACCAACTCAACAGACATCTTTGAGCATGAGAAACCACACCAATAAATTCACCAAAGATTCTCGAGAATGAGAAAACCTTCAACAGAAATATTTGAGAATCTGAAACCAAACAATAAATCCACCAGAGAGATTCTTGAAACTGAGAAACATCCAACAAAGATCTTCAAAAACAAAAAAACAGCATTTTTGCAAAATGAAAAAGACTAGCCAGACTCGCTCGTTTCTTTTATTTATAGATTTCATCATAGAGATTCCCATTAGTCAGTAATGATATTCTATTAGAAGGCATTTATTTGTTGGCCGATTTATAGTCATGTCAGTGTCTTAAACTTTATTATATACAGGCCAACACGTGGATACGCATAGTCATTCATAATTCACCCAAATGTTTCGGCCAACATCAACAAAGCCCCTCAACGTTTTTATGAATGAGTTTGTTTATTTATTCCACAAGTTTGTGGACATGTGCTCAGCGCTTAGATTCTGCCCGGTCCGAGGAAAGCGACCATCGGCGGAGCATCGGTAGGATAAAAACATATTTTAAAATATTTAAAAAAAAAACAAAAATTGACAAAATCTTTTGTAGAAAGTAAAAAGAAAGTAAAACAAAAATACCAAAGTACTTCTTTGTCTTTGAATATATTACCGCTTTTATGTATGTTGCTTAGGTTTAAATATTGATTTTTTTTTATTTGAAAAATAGTTATTTACATTCCAACGAGCTGCGAAAGCGGACTTTTAGATGCGAGGTGTATTTAAATATTTGAATATGAATATCTCCGAGCATCTAAAAGGGCTTTTGCAGCGTGTAATGTAATAAACTCATTCAGGAAACTACATTTTTTTATGTTGAATAGGCAAGCGAAAGTGAAAGTAATGACTAGCCTGAGTTTTACTTTCGCTTGCCTATTCAACAAAAAAATAATAATTTTGTAGGGGGGAAAATGAAAAATATAATATAATATAATATAATATAATATAATATAATATAATATAATAAATAATACAAACAATAAATTTTGATGCACACATATCTGAAATAAAAAAAAAAATTATAATATAGGTTGCTTGTTGAATGCTTGTTGAATTCAACTTTGATGCTTTTTTTTGAGATACCTACCTAGCTAAAATTATAAGTACATTAAGCTTTATTTGCTTAAAATAATTGAAGATCAACTAAAATAAGTCCTAAGCAAATTACTATGCAGTATTTTACACATTAAAATCAAGTAGGGTCAACTGGGGTAATTGTGAACAGTTTTAACAATTTTAACTTTGGTAGTGATTATCTAAGGTTTCTTATTTTCTAAATCTATGAAATTTGGATTCAGTGTCGGTTAGTGAATCACGTATTAATTTACCAGGACAGACCGTCATTTGGCACATTACTTTTTATTTATTTTTTTGATTTACATTTACCCCACGCATTTACAATTACCCTGGTTAAAAGGGGCAAATGTAAACGAAGGTTTCATGGAGTATTAGGATGATACTAGAATTTTAAGGGGCAAATGAAAACAAATTTAGTATGACTATGTTTTTATAAAAAAAAAATTCAAAAGAAGGGTATTTACATTTACCCCAGAAAAAATAAAATATGTAAATTTCTAAGGGCATCAGAGGGACAAACTAACAAAAAAACACTTAAAAATAACAGCTAGTAGCTCATTAAACAGTGGGCTTAACCTATGTCAACCTATTCATTATCTTAACATCACTACAGTCACAAATCTGCTACCAGCATTATTTTTCGAAAACCGCTACTGACCCAGGAAAAACATAAATGACTTTTTTGTTACGATATTGAAGGTTTGGGTTAGTTTAATCATTTCAAATGTTGTAACTTATATCATTTGGCTTCTCAACAAACTCTGTTGATGTAGAATTTAACTCCTGAAACCCTTGAACCGTAACATCTCCTTCTTCTTGATCGATGTTTTGTATACAACAAACTTACTCATAATGGATTTTATTTTTCTTTCTACCCTGAAAATCTACTAATACAAACAACCCTGTTTTTAATTCAATCCAAACTGGTTTATGATATTCAACTTCACTTATTGATTCCAGTAATGACTAACTTTAATAAATCTTCATCAGAAGAGACACATAGCCGATTCGTCTAACAGTTCTTCTTGAATTTCTTCTTCCTCATGAACAACCTTTCTTTTCTTACCATATGCCTTTTTAATCCCATTCTCATTCTTATCTTTTTGCTTTTTATTGGTCCCCTTCTTTTGATGTCTTAACTTTTGAGCAGTTTACATTTTCTCTAGAACCTGTGGGGTAGTTAAAATTTCGCTATACATTTGTTTTGTGGTTTTAGTCTCGGTAGAATCTGCCTCTGTACCTTTTTAACATTTGATTGGTTAATGTCACACGTTAATGTAACTATTACTTTGCTCAGCAAATATGCTAACTATTGTGTTGGAAGTGAATGTGGTGGTGGATGTGTGTATGCCTTTAATAGGTGTAGAATTGTCAGGTAGCTGATCAGAATCGTTAGCATTCGAATTAGGACTTGGCATATCCTGGCAATTTTGTGGTAAAGACACTCACTACCTACCTGATTACCGAAATTTTTGCATTTACATTTACCCCATTTTAGGATTTACAATTACCCCAATACTAAATTCTTTGGGGGTAAATGTAAATAGTATTTTGTAGGTTACTACTTGCAAAATGTTTCTAGTTTTTTGTTTAAAACTAAGCAAGTATGACATTAACAATCACCTAAACCAAAATTCGAATCACAGTTACCGTTTTTGGGTCAGCAATTCACTTCTAAAAAAACCTTCACAAATCTGTTTTTCAGTTGAAACTGCACTGTTATGTTCACATGGCCGCATTTCAGAACCAACTGCCATTTCAACCTCAAAAACCACCCTTGGCTAAACAAAACGCGGGAAATGCGGATAATGATGTCAATTTTAGGTCAAATTCACTCTTAGCCAGAAAATACAAGGTATTTTCATTTACCCCTTTTCACATTTACCCCAGTTGACCCTAAATGGGATTAAAAAATAATAATTTTGTTCTTTTCATTGATACATTGTTTACATAATAATCAAACTGCTTTTTTTTCTATCTATTTATTAATTAAGTAAAAAGGTACCTACAGGTAATGTTACACATTTTTATTATTGGTACCTAAAGCTCCATTGTGTAACGACGCCTGACATTTGCCTTAAAGTTTTATCCCATTTCAATGAAATTCTATCCTAGTTTTTCTAGCTGAAACCGGAATTAGGTAACAGATAACACAATTAATAACAAGTACAGGTAGTGCGCCACTGATTCACTTACCTATGGAAAGAAAGGTTAGTTTGGGTTAGTTTTTCAGAAATCTCCATTTTTCCACAAACTTGGCACGGCTAAAGCACGATTCTCCACATTAATTTAATGTAATAATTATTTGAATAAAAAATAGAGTCTCAAAGTCATCAAAAATCACAATAAAACGCGAGAACAAAATCACAAAACAACAAATCGAAAGTAAGCTTTTTGAAAAGTGGCAGCCATTGCTTAAGTAGGAAGGACCTCTGCCGTTACTACAGCACAACATTTTTACGCACGGCCTTAAAAGCTGATTCCCACATAAACCAAATAAACACGCGTTGACAAGTAATGACCAATCAAATCGTTAAAAAAAATCGCTTCAGGTGTTTCTGCGTATCCAACGTATCAGTGCATACCTGTTATAAGACATGGGCTTAGAATGTGCCGCTTCTTAGCTGAATTTGTTTTGAATACATTGCGTATCTATAGGTGGGCCACTGAAAACTTACAATGGCTATAATTTTTGAACCAAAAAAGATATTGAAAAAATAAAAAATACTGTTTTTATAAAATCAAGGCGGAATACACATGAAGTATTTTTCAAACCACCCCGACCTACCCCTTAGGCGCCACCCCTACTCGCTTCAAAATCTTTAATGGCAACACCCCACTTGTGGCACCTTTTTGGAAAGCTCATGAAAAATGCTAAACGATGGTCATAAAATTTTTAAGGTGACATTGGAAAACTACCCGTCAAATGAAAAAAAATGGTAGAAATAAATTTTACAAAAAAAAAGAATTTTTAGCATGAAATTTTTTGTAGAATTTATTTCTACCAATTTTTTTCATTTGACGGGTAGTTTTCCAATGTCACCCTAAAAATTTTATGACCATCGTTTAGAATTTTTCATGAGCTTTCCAAAAAGGTGCCACAAGTGGGGTGTTGCCATTAAAGATTTTGAAGCGAGTAGGGGTGGCGCCTAAGGGGTAGGTGGGGTGGTTTGAAAAATATGTCATGTGTATTCCGCCTTGATTTTATAAAAACCGTATTTTTTATTTTTTTGATATCTTTTTTGGTTCAAAAATTATAGCCATTGTAAGTTTTCAGTGGCCCACCCTGTATAATCTAAGGTCTTAAACGATATGGCATGGATTTTTTGGATAACATATTTGCAAATCAAATTTTAAACTTCGTGAACTGAATACTAGGTATAGAGAATAATTCAAAAAATCAAACAAAAAAAAATACATTTAAAAATGTATCTAACTTGAAAGTTTTCAAAAAACCCGGATATTTTGAAAATAAATCCAAAAACTTGGAAAATTCACAATGGTGGCGATTTTTCAAAACTTGCCATTGTGAGATTGGATGGGACTTTCAGTATATTATTTAGGACAACCGTCTCTTCAAATTTTCGCCATTAAACATTTGTCTTCAATTTGTTCCACCTTACTCCCCAAAATCGGCTAATTTGAGTAGACTAACTATCAATTGCAATTTTTTCGAATTCACTATTTCACATTATTGTTATCGTCAGTCATTCTACAAGCATGAAATAATAAACGCGTGTGAAGTTAGCACCCGATTCTCAGTAACGATTTTTCAGGAGAAGCGCATTACCGCCAGCAGTAATTAAGGTCAATTTGATACATGTACATATATATTTTTTCTTCTTGTTTTGATTATTTTTTTAATACAGGTATAAGAACATGTTTCCATAATTTTCCCATGCGAGGAATAGTATATTGTAGACCTAGGTGGTACAGTGACATTTTTCCAGGCTGAAAGAAGAAATGTACGGGGGCGCCTCAGCGAGCCCGGACGCATTTTTTCCGTTTCCTATAGTGCTAGCGCAACGTGGTTTACGCACCTCACACATTTATTAAGCATGGCTCTGCGTACCTGAAAAAGAAATATGTGCGTATGCGCTATACCATGAACTTTATAGGTTTTTCCTTATATTTTGACCCCTACCTACAGCTTTAGCTATACGAGATGGAAAAAAACTTTAAATATGAAAGTTGTACAGTTTTATCGGTAGTATATTTTTCCGCTTCTAAAACAATCGAATTCAAATCGCAAAATTATAATAAAAGACCAAATCATTTTTTTTTTAATGGAACAGCCTGTATATTTTTACCTCTAATGAAAGTCCTTTTTCTCCTGTTTCCAAATATACCGTATATGTTGGTATTTGGTTCAGCTGTTTTTACGCTATTTAAGTGAAAATGCATTTTTTACATTACCCTAAATTAGGTCTGTTCCCGGGGGGGCTTTATTTGAAATGTGCAATTCAAATTCGTCTCACTAAGTCGTAATTTTTAGCGTTGGAATTCAAAAAAATGCACATGTGGCTTATTTGAAACTTTTGTCGACGCATTTCGCTAAATTCGTCGACGCAAGATTGCATTTGATATGCGTCACCCCTAGAGCTCGTGCATTTCCAAATTGCATGCGAAAGTTTCTTAAAAATTTCACTTTAGTCGACAATAGTTATTTGTATACCAAGGCCTTTTTAGCGTACGAGAGAAAAGTTATCGCCTCGAGCGGCCGAGGCAAGATAACGAGGACGCTAAAAAGTTTCGCGGTCATGGTAAACACACTGTTTTTTGTGCAACTATAAAAATTATATAAAGTTGCAGAAAAATTGAATGGATTTGACACAAGGACGTATATAAGAGGGAGGTTCTGTGTAGCGGCCGCGAAAGCTCACTTCGCGGACGGTTGCACAAAAAGAATATTCTTAGCGTCATGGAATTCGGAAATATTGTTAATTTAAATGCTCTAGAAAGGGCCGAATTGTATAACCACAACCGCAAAGGCTTCAGAAATCCAAGAATGGATGCATGCATAAACAATACTTAGGTAATGACGGGGAATTCATGAAAAACTTTCGAAATTCAAAAGAATGTTTCAAGACTCCTTCCATGAGATGATGAGAAGGAGTTCAAGAATTTTACCGGCAAAAGGGCCGAATATTTGTTCAAAAATTCGACCAATATTTCTTTTTGTTTTCTGGTAACCAATCCGAACCTTCTTTTATTGGCACTTGCCCCTGCACTTTCCATCCTTTTTGCGGTATTGCCAGTGCCGGATTTACCAATTTGCCGCCCTACGCCTGTTTAGAAAGGCCGACCTCATGTTGGCAGGGGCGGCGCGTGCTTTAGAAAACTGGGAGGCCAAGAAGATACAGGACACGGACAGTGGCGTACGTGTATTTATAGTAGGAGACCCGGCAATATTAACGGGTATGTGATCGTTGCAATGGATAATTTTCTCATAAAACCATAGCTCATAGTTACCTTCAAACTAAATGGATGGGTTGCCTTAATTCTCATGGCAGCAACTCTTTGGTAGTTGGGCGTAAACTACCCGTCTGTTATCGTTGCAATAGCTGGAAATTGGTAGATATATTCTCTATTATGTCTTCTCAAATAATATATATGGTTGCCTCGATTTTGATGGCCGGAAATGATGGCAACCCTCATTGAAATTCGAGCACGCGCGTTATTTTGCTTGCTGAATACAAATTTTTGAAAGTGACAGCTCTCAAAATCACTTTTCAAGTTAAAAGAGGATTCTGTGAAGAGGATTTTGCATACGGCTGTAGGTCTTTAGGCAAAAAAAGAAATTGTGTTAATAGAGTGTTCGCCGCATATGATGAGAACCCCCTACGCCGCAAGGTACTTCTTATTTGTTGCGGTTATGGTTTTGTTCTATTTATAAAATTATTAAAAGCATCTTTTTATAAAACAACTTTACGGCCATGAGAATCAAAGCAACCCATCCATTTGGTTTAAAGGTTACTATGTAGAAATTATCCATTGCAACGATCACATACCCGTGAAAATTGCCGGCTCTTGGACTATTAGGCTTTTGAGGGCAGAAAGGGGCAAACTTAATAGGGACGCCAGGATTAAACGAAAATCTTTTTTGGTGCCACGCCCAAAAACGTTTATTTTGAGCCTTCAAATTTTTTTTTTGTACTACCTACATTCTATTACACTTGGTACCTACCTACACATTATTTTGATCTGTGTGTGTGTTTTTTTGTTCGATTCATTTTTTTCATATGTACAGGGTGATTCATTAAGAATGGCAATCGGCCATATCTCAAGAACTATTCATCGTAGTCATGTCGGAAAAAAATTATCCCATAAATATGGCCAAGAGAAAATGCTGGAAATATATTTCAGCTTTCTAAAATGACCGTAAGGGAGCGTAACCCAACTGTCAAAGTACAAAAATGGTTTTATTTTTTAAATTTCAAATGGAAACGTATCTCAATCTTGATTCATGACTTTTTACTATAACTTATCGGATAAGACCTGATTTTTTTTTTTTTTAAATTTTTGCCGCCTCCCCAGATTTTCCGCTCTACGCCTGTGCGTAATGTGCGTATAGGGAAATACGGCACTGGGTATTGCCTTACACTTATGGAAAGAATAAACTAAGATGATATCAAAAAAAAAAAAACGAAAAAACTCCAACTAAACACGAAACTTTATGCTCGGAAGCAATCAAAAAAGTTGTTTACGTTAAACAATTTCAAATTTGACATTTCAATGGGTCGTTCCGTTTAGTCATATGAAATGTTCTAACAATGTCATTGGTTAGAATCTTTTACAGGACACGTTGCCAAGTTGAGTAGTCCAAATTTAAAAATTCACGATTTACAAAATGCACAAGATTTCAAATAAGCCGATCGTGAATTTTTAAAATTCGTCGACGCATATATTTCGACCGACTGAGTCGCATGTGGAAGATTTGCACGGATTTCAAATAAACCCCCCTGGAAACACAGTTCCTATACCTCTTCTGTTTGAAATTCATGTATTATGCAACATTGTGGTACCCCGCCTATTTTGACGTAACAGAGGAACCGCCTTGATCGCAAGAACCACTTGAATCTACAAAGGCGACTTCCCTGCAAAACGACAGCCATGGGCTTTTTGCATTAAAGGCGTAATTAATAGGCAGCTAAAAAGGTTTTCGTGAACAGCTATTTTCACTCCATTTGTCTAAAAATATTCCTTACTTTCCCAGAATTTATTTACGACGCTCTTTATTCCTCCTGTGCCGTAATTTTCTTTCCTAAAATTAAATAACCATTTTTTTTCTGAAATAAGCAAATCAAAATAAAAGACCTACCTCCAAGTTTCGTACAAATGATATATGGTACGATCAAGTGGATTTACGTGAGCAAGTGAGTCACATATATTATCTCCACAGGCGTAGCTGCAACTAGGCATGATCTATGAAAACTTTTTGCTCCACTTGGCGACAATCCGTCCTCAAAGTATTCTAGAAATGTTTCCCTTGTTTCTCCGCTCATTCGTAGGTAGCAAAGGCTTGAGCAACATTAATTCGATGATTATGAACAAAATGAATCAGAAAATTAATTATTTTGATAGAAGAACTGATATACCAATTTTCAGATCTCTGGTGTGGTTTTGAAAATATAGTACAAATTCCTTGAAAAATTTTAACCCCCGTTTTTACCCTATTAGGGGTTTAATTTCAAAAAATTCCTTTCTTAGTGCGTCCCTACGTTCTAAGGCACCTCTGTGCAAAATTTCAAGTCTCTAGACCCAGGGGTTTAGACTGTGCGTTGATACGCGAATGAATGAATGAAGGAATGAATGAACTTCTCTTCATAATGTATATAGATATTTTACTTCTTCAGTTGGTTTATATCTTACTTCGATTATCGTATTTATAAATTTTCCTTCAACAGCGGATCTCTAAGTTTTGTGTATCTGTTAGATTTTTCCATTTTGACAATCAATTTAGCAGGGCATCTCAAATTTCTGGCACGCTCTGTCTTGCTTTCTTGTTTTATTTTTGCAGATGTGTTGACAGACAAAATCTTTTCTAAATAGGAGTCTTTTCAAATTATTATAGGTTTGATGCACAATTCATTGTTTTGGTCACAGCAGAGAATTTATTGATCCAGTCGATACACTGACTATTGTAGTCCTCAATAGACAGTTTGGTTCTAACTAGTACCTCGTACTCATTTGTCATATCGCATTTCAGGATTCGGCATTCATCATCAAACTGTTTTGATATGAGATCTTCCATAAGTTCCATAACTTCCATTGCGATAAGGCTTAAGTAACACATACTAAATAAACCACAATAAACAAACAGATTAACGTATTATTCAGCTGATGGCTTGAAGACGCGCATAAGGTGCGTTAATCAGTTAGGTAACGGAATACAGGTCATGCATCCGTTTCCTACATAATTAGCGCACTAGGTTGCGCTAGCACTATAGGAAACGGAAAAATGCAGCCCGGACACTTCTTGAAGCCTGGAAAAATCACGTTATCGGCATGGTTTACACTTTATTTTTCTTCTGACTCTGACACCACATCATTATACCTAATAGCATGTTTATTCAACCCTAGAATGCCTTGATTTTTTATTGGATCTCATGTGATTTACATCAAATTGAAGTTAAAACTTTTATAACGCCCTCGTTGTGTGACAAATATTGCCTAACTGTCACGCTAGTTAAATGGCCAGAAGATACCGACTAATCACTTTTTCTGCTGACTTTAACTTTGTATTGTCATAAAAGCTTTTCAGCTTAGATTTACAGACAGTCAGTTGAAAGCATTCAATTTATAATTATATTCTTATTTTTATCTAAATATTGTTAGCAAGTAAAAATAAAGTTTTTTAAAAAGCAATTCTCGGCTATCGACTTGTTAACTGGCGCAGTCGTGCAGATATTTTTCGGTACTTTTCGGTTCGGTTTCGGCAAGAATTTGGACCGTTAACGCGAAAAATTAGGACTAGCTCTAAGTTTGTTTGCTGTGTGGATAGTGGCTAATAATCTAACATCGGTTATCAGAGTTCATCGTGAACACTACTAAAACACCAGTGCGGGAAATTGGACCAATTTTCGCGAGGACAAAGACGTTTGTGTGAAAAAAATCGCTTGCCAAAAACTTTGACCTTATATGTTACAATAAGTGGAGATTTGAACATCATCGTCATTTCTCGCAAGATCAAGCAGTCTTCGGAAGGACCAGCATCGCTAACCAAGACTCTTGGCTTATAATGAGGATATTCATCATACTGAGCGCGTAAGTAGTGCAATTGATCGTATTTATGTCCAATATTGATGATATTATTGATCAATTAAGTAACTTAAATTTGCGAATAGATAATTTATCACCTTCAACTGACTCTGCTTCTCAATCTGAAGAAGTAATTAGAATAATCAATCAAACTTTTAATAATACAGAAAATAGTGCTGAAGGCAGAGTAGAATCGATAATTGACAATAATCAACAGAACTCTGTAAACAGTAATATATCAATAATGGCTACTTCATTTAGACCTGAATATTTAAATTGTGTGCCGACCTTTGACGGCAATCCAAATGACCTAAACAGATATTTGGCAGTTTGTCAGAGTCTTATTGACACCTTTTACAATGCCAATGAGCCAAACCACTTTCAAAATGTTTATTTGTTGAATTGTATTATAGGAAAATTGACGGGTAACGCTAAACTTGTTCTTGGTACCCAAAATGTTAATAGTTGGAACGTATTAAAACTTATCTTGGGTAGGCATTTTGCTGACCAAAGAGATGAGGCTTGTCTTAAGGGTATTGAATGCGCCGTTTAAAATATATTGTAACGCACGTCGAACTATACGACTCCCAACAAGTTAATGCTAATAAAGATGCGAGGTTCATCGCGATTATTGCATTGGGCTACTGTTGGACCGGTTGGCCTTGGATCCTTCATGATAGCGATTTAAAATTTATCGCAAATCAGGCGGAGGAAAGAGCCATAGGGTTTGCTGCGGATATAACAGAGACAGGCAAAATGACAAGAAGAATTAAGTAAATTTCTACAAAAAAAAACAGATGATTTTTGGGATTCTGGTTTGTGCTATTGTATTGCTAACACACATAAGATTTTTTATTGAATCGGCTGTTACAAGGTGGAAATTCATTATCTAGTAAAAGATTTTTTTTTTAAAGTAAATTATTATACTTATTTATTTCCACTGATTTTTGTTAAACTTTAACATGTTTCGCTACACTGTAGCTTCATCAGAAAGATGTAGACATAAAAGTGAAATTGTCAAATATAAATAAGGTAAAAACTGGTCTAATTTTACGTTCATCTAAAAAGGTATTATACAATAAATAAATTTAAAAGTGGTGAATTGTTTAAATCTAATTGGTCATTCAGTAAACAGTCTAAATTTTTAAGTTTGTTTATTTCTAGAGATTCTAGAAAATTTAATTTAAGACTCAAATTATGCAAATCATCTAATAGAATCTAATCATAATTTTAATAATGAATTTCAAATTTTACATAATGAAAACAAAGGGTTAAAATTAAATTTTCTAGAATCTCTAGAAATAAACAAACTTAAAAATTTAGACTGTTTACTGAATGACCAATTAGATTTAAACAATTCACCACTTTTAAATTTATTTATTGTATAATACCTTTTTAGATGAACGTAAAATTAGACCAGTTTTTACCTTATTTATATTTGACAATTTCACTTTTATGTCTACATCTTTCTGATGAAGCTACAGTGTAGCGAAACATGTTAAAGTTTAACAAAAATCAGTGGAAATAAATAAGTATAATAATTTACTTTAAAAAAAAAAAAATCTTTTACTACACATAAGATTGGCGCTAAATAAAAAAGACACCATAAACTGATTAATTTTCTCGTTTTTTTCCAGTTTAAATTACATTTTTGTAATTTTTCGAGAACTCGTTTCTATTACCGGATTTCTAAAAAGATAGCGCCATTCTTCCCTATATTATAAATCGAATGCAAAAAAGAAATTTGATATAACTTCATCTGCTAAAAAGTTACGTTGAAACTAAGAACGCAATGCATTCCTTGTTTCATTCATCTCATTCCCACTAAGGAGTATTAATAGGGGGGGAAGAATACAATGATAGATTGCGTTAGGTGCTTCGCGCAGGAAAAAATATTTTGGCATCGAGGCGCATTCAATCCCCTTAACAGAGACCTCGTTATGCTTAGGCAAAATAATAACGAAAACCCTAATCAGTACTACGACCAAATTTTACATATTTTGAATTTGTTATGTTCTTACGTAGATTTACACGAAGTAGATGATAATGCAAAAATTCTTAAAAGAACCCTTTATAATAATCTTGCTCTGAAAACATTTTTATCCGGACTCAAAGAGCCATTAGGCACAACGATTCGTTGCATGAGGCTGAAAGATTTGCCTGAAGCCTTACAATTTGTAACGCAAGAAAGTAACAATTAATATTTTCAGAATAAGCCAAAAACACAAAATTTCAATACACCTGCTCAATACGCACATCAATCAAAAACACGAAATTTCAATACACCTGCTCAATACACACACTTTCAAAATAAGAACGCATTCCCATCACAACCAATTTTGGTGAGACCGAACTATAACAAAACTCAGCAACAATTCCCAACCAATTCGCAGGTTTTTGCATCAGTATCCTAATTCCAACCAACCACGCTATAATTATTTCCAATCGCGCTCTAATCAACCACCAAATTTCACATTCGAGGAACTCCACAACACAGACACTGTGGACGAACCAAATTCGTACTTTGTGTACCAAACCAATAATGATGAAACATACACTGAAAACTATGACCTACCTCAATATAATAACTATTACCGACAAACTGATGGCGTTCAATCATCAAACCTAGAATCAGAAAATTTTATAGATCAAAATGACGAGGTCCAATCACCTCAAAATGATCAGAATTTTCCCAATACTTGCCTACAGAACCAAGGAACCTAGAACCACAAATAATATCCTATAATAATACAAACACCAGTGAGTTATCGTATATAACATTCCCAGAAAATAACTTAAAATTTTTAATCAATAGTGGGTCCACGAAATCATTCATTGACCCCGACCTGGCCCAAAAATATTTTCCCAATCATATATCATATGATCCGTTCATAGTATCAACAGTATTTCAACAATCATCTCATCAATTTAGTGCGACGATCCCAGCATCGCGAATTTTCAACTTACAAGGATCCAAAAAATTAAAGTTTTATTTATTCATATTTCACAACGTATTTGATGGCTTAATAGGATTTGATACTCTCAAATTGTTGCAAGCTAGGATCGACTATAACAACGGTTTCCTTGAAACGCCTCATACACGAATCAAGTTACTTTTCCATAAAACTCGACCGGAGATACATAATATTACAATATCACCTCGCTGTTCCCAAGTAGCGAAATTAAAAACCGACATACAAAACGGCGAAGTCATAATACCTTACCAGAAAATTCACAACTGTGAAATTCCTAGTTGTCTGACGATTGCAAAAAACGGTTATGCGTTAGCAACTGTTTTAAATAATACATGCCAACCGATAACACTGGATATATCAGAACCATTTAAAGTAGAAAATTTTGATTACAAAAATTTCGAAAATATCGAACTTAATAATTTCGACACTACTTGTCTACAACCCAAATTCGACCCTTCTCAAATTCGCACTGACCATCTAAACTATGAAGAAAAAAATGCAATACTGAATTTATGCAAAGAATATTCAGACATTTTCCATTATGAAAATACGACTCTATCTAGCAACATTAAACATTCAATTAGAACCTTTTGATGAACGCCCTGTATATACGAAGTCCTATAGGTACCCGTTCATACATAAAAAAGAAGTAGAAACGCAAATTAACAAGATGCTAAATCAAAAATTTATAAGACCAAGTACTTCACCATGGTCCTCGCCCAGGAAGCCTCGGGGGTACAAAAATGGAGAGTAGTGATCGACTATCGCGCACTTAACGAAAAAACTGTAGACGACAAGTACCCGCTTCCTAACATCACTGATCTTCTCGACAAACTTGGAAAATGCCATTATTTTAGCACACTAGACCTTGCTAGCGGCTTCCACCAAATTGAAATGGAAGAAGCCGATATACCGAAGACTGCGTTCAATACTGAGAATGGCCACTACGAGTTCACTCGCATGCCCTTCGGTCTGAAGAATGCCCCTGCCACCTTCCAAAGGGTCATGGACAACATTCTTCGCGGACTTCAAAACGAACACTGCCTGGTATATCTTGACGATATAATAGTGTTCTCTACATCATTAAAAGAACACCTAGATCGACTAAGGGCAGTTTTCGAAAAACTACGTAATTCGAATTTCAAAATCCAGTTAGACAAGAGTGAATTTCTGAGAAGAGAAGTTGAATACCTAGGTCACGTAGTGACATCAGAAGGCGTGAAGCCTAACCCAGAAAAAATCAAAGCTATAAAAAAATATCCATTACCTTCTACTACAAAGCAAATAAAAGGGTTTCTAGGTCTTCTCGGATACTACAGACGGTTTATAAAAAATTTTGCCAAGGTCACTAAGCCTCTAACTAGATGTCTGAAAAAAGGTGTAAAAATCGAACACAATACTGAATTCGTTGAATGCTTCGAAGCATGTAAAAACCTCTTAATCAACGAACCCATCCTTCAATATCCCGATTTTTCGAAAGCATTCAATCTGACATGTGACGCATTTAATGTAGCTTTGGGTGCTGTGCTCTCGCAAGGTCCCATAGGCCAAGACCTGCCTGTAGCATACGCCTCGCGCGCACTTAATGACTCGGAGCGTAACTATTACACCATCGAGAAAGAGTGCCTTTGCCTCATATGGGCCACTAAATACTTCCGGCCATATTTATTCGGGCGTAAATTCAATATAATCACGGACCACAAACCTCTCCAATGGTTGTTTAATCAAAAAGACCCTAGTTCTAAACTTGTCAGATGGCGCATAAAATTAGAGGAATTTGATTATTATATCATTTACAAAAAAGGCAAACTCAACACCAACGCCGACGCTCTTAGCAGAATTGAACTACACATTAATGAATCCGACAATATCACGAACTTAGTCTCTTACATAAATGATTTTAATGAAGAACTAGAACGAGAATCCCAAAATGAAAATATTGACCAGATGTCAACCTTGATCCCCTAAATATTCTCATCGATGAACACCCTGATATCCAAAACAATGAAGACGATAGCGAGACAGTTCACACCAATAACGATCAAGAACCTATAGTCGGGATACCCATTCTAGAATCAGCTGTCAACTACGGAGCCAATCAAGTTTTAATTTCGAAAGTCTTACATTCACCAGCGAAAGTAAGACGCCTAATATTATTTGAGAAAAAACGAAGGTACATAGTTCAATTGTTGACTGATTTCGAAAATGACATATTACAATTTGTTAAAGAAAATATTGTTCCGAGCAAACTATATTCCTTATATTTTGAAAACCCAGACGTATACGAGGCTTTCTGCGAAGTAATTCGTAGGAATTTCAAATGGCCTTCTTTGAGATTCAAAAGATGTACAATAAAATTAATCGACGTCATAGAAAAAGACGAAATACCGAATATCATCAGAAACTACCACGAAAGCAAAAGCAACCACCGTGGAATCGAAGAAACAGAGAAACGTATCAACGAAAAATATTATTGGCCGAATATCACAGATGCAATTCAAAAATTTATCGGTCGATGCGAAATTTGCCAAAGAAGCAAATATGAGAGACACCCGGTAAAAATGCAAATGAATATCACCCCAACCGCGAACAAACCTTTTGATATAATTCATCTGGATACTTATACAAAGAGACGTTTTTAACAATTATCGATACTTTTTCCAAATATGCACAGGCATATCATATCACCTAAAATTTGCAACAGCCGCCGAAATCGCTGAGAATCTAATAACGTTCTTCTCCCATCACGGTATTCCAACACAAATTGTCGCAGACAATGGAACCGAATTTAAAAACACAATTCACAATTATAACAGAACTATTACATCTTCACAAAATCAAAATTCACTTTTGTTCGCCCAATCATCCCCAATCGAACGAGGTTATCGAAAGATTACATTCCACACTGGCAGAACATATTAGTTTGCTCAATAATCAAGAATATTCCAAAACACCTATCAATCAAAAAATGAGATATGCCATTTTAGCATATAACCATTCATTACATTCCGCAACTCAATTTAAGCCCATCGACATTATTAACGGTCATATCACCAATAATGATCCCTTCAACCTCAACCTAGACCAACTACTATTAACTGACTACGTCACCGAACATAAAAACAGAACTAAACTTATGTACTCGAAAATCAATGAAGAACTAATCAATAAAAAAGAACGAGTGATAGGAAAAATAAACGAAAATCGTGACCTCCGGCCCTATTTACTGAAGGACAAAAAGTATTTGTCAAAAAACATGGTAGGCAAAAATTAGGCTATACCGTCAATAAGCCTACACAAATTGAGAGTGTTGACCCTACGAGAAAAACCGTAGCGGCCACCTCACAAAACAAAATACACATGGACAATCTTAAACGTCCACTGCGAGATAAATATTCTTTCGACTAAATATAAAAAAGAATACTTCGCATGCTTAAGTAAATATGATTAATTAACATTAAGATAGGTTAGTTTAGTATCATTAGGATAGGTTAGTAACATAGGTAATTACATTTCAGCATACTCGCCCACGTTTCTGGGAACGAAGACCAGATAGTCATACGAGAACTTTGTGATAATCCTGGCATCATACCAGTTAAAATGGGAAATGCGAAGATCAAGGATTATTCTCACACACTAATACACTTTTACGATTTGAATCCGATACTTTCTGAAGTAAGCAAATTAAAGACAAAATCAGAAAATATATCCAAATTAATAAACTCTCACCAAGAATATTCCTTGGATACTAGTAATTATTTGAAAATATTAATTACAAGATTCAGGGTTGAAAATAAAATACAAGAAATTACTCCTACTAATCTCAAGAGGATTAAACGAGGGTTGATAAACGGATTAGGATCTTTCTTTAAGGCTATAACAGGAAATCTCGACGCCTCTGATGGTGAACAATACGAGTATCTAATTAAAGAACTGCAAAACAATCAAAAAATTCTCCAAACAAACATTTTGAAAAAAAAATTCCCTATCTTTATCAGTTATCAATAGATTTAATCACACAATCAACGAAATTAGCCATAATGAGAAACTCTTAGATTCCAAAATAAATCAAATAGCCTTTATTATACAAAAAACTGCTTACAGAGAAAATTCTCTATACATAAAAGATGTTATCAATCAAATGATCAACATTTATGAAATTACCGATTCAGCATTGCAAGACATCGAAAATTCGATTACATTTTCTAAACTTAAAACAATGCACCCGAGCATAATAAAATCTGAAGACTTATTTAACGAATTAACTAGACTGCAAAATCAATTTGGTATTGAACAAATGCCTATACCAGTAAATTTAGAGAGCATCCTATTATATGAAAAAATTATTTCTCTTGGCTGTTTTATTTCCAACAACAAAATAACGTACCTTCTGCACATGCACACATTATAGGTACATACCTATAATGTTAATTCAGTCTTTTGAATATTTCCATATTTACTCAATACCCATTTTTGATAAGAGTCGGTTTAAGGTTGTTTTACCGCGAAACAAATTTCTACTAAAAAATCAATTGCATTACGCCTACCAAGAAGAAGAATGTCAAAGAGTCATCCCTCAGTACTACGTATGTGGAAACGAAAATCTCCAAGAAATCCAAGAAGACATGCCCTGTGCCATCAGGTTAATGAACTCTGATAAAAACACTTCAATATGCAAACAAACAGAGGTAAAAATTACACAGCCTCTTACGAACCGACTAGCCGACACAAATCAATGGATAATGATCGCTCCATCCAAAGAAACCATCCAAATCAAATGTAACAACCAAGAAGAAACCAGAAGCATTTTTGGAACTTACCTATGCAGTATTCCTGAAGGTTGCCAAGTCAAAATAAAATCGAAAGTAATCTCCAACATTAAAAAATCAATCAGAAGTAGCAGTCAACCTATACTGCTTCCCGATATTCAAGAAACGCCAACTCTGTTGCCTACGTTGAATTTAAGTACCCATTTACACGACTTGAAGCTGGATGAACTACACAAACTTCAGAACGAGATTTTAGAAGTTCAACCGGATTCACTATTTGGCCAAATTGAAACAAATCCCAGTATATGGTCCTTAGTAATATACATCCTATTAATTCTTGGCTGTATAATCTTGGCATACAAGAAAATTGTTCCAAAACTTAAGAAGAAAGTACCAACCCCTAGACAAGAAGAGGACGTCCGTGTCCTCTTCTTGTCCCGGCTAGGCCGATAGTTGAATCTGAGGGTGGAGGAGTTAAATGGCCAGAAGATACCGACTAATCACTTTTTCTGCTGACTAACTTTGTATTGTCATAAAAGCTTTTCAGCTTAGATTTACAGACAGTCAGTTGAAAGCATTCAATTTATAATTATATTCTTATTTTTATCTAAATATTGTTAGCAAGTAAAAATAAAGTTTTTTAAAAAGCAATTCTCGGCTATCGACTTTTTAACTCGTTTGTCTGTCCGCTTTTAGCAGAAATTTATATTACTTAGTTAGATGGTAATTATACATTAAAAATTTAGTTTATGAATAACTTCTGATACTAATTTTATTAGGTAAATAATAAATAAAACGAACACAGCTGTTTCTGAATTGAAATTTAATCAAAATCGCAAAAATATATAGGTACTATACTATATCTAAAATTTATAATTGTGGCGCCCTATATTAAAAAAATTAAAAAATAATTTTCTTGCCTAGCCATTTTTGAATGTTTTCCAGGGCTTGCCTCAGAAACGCCTACTTTCTCGTCCCTATAGACTTTAATTTTTGTTTTAAAATGAAGGTATAAGGATAGGCTTTCATAATATCCCATCCCGAGTACAGTAGCGTAACTTGACATCAGGGGGCCTCGGTGCAAGATTAGATGAGCCCGTCCGCGTCCGCCATTGACTCCGCCGGAGTTTTCTTTGGGTGCCACGCCCAAAAATGTTAATTTTAAGCCTTCAAAAAATAACCTATTGTGTGTTTACTTATCTTACTACTTTGTTTCTCTATTTGAAAAAGGCATGGGCTTTTCGCATTTTTTCCCCTCACTTCATCCTGAGAATGGGAATTGCCAATAAGAATACACAATCAATCAATTCAAGATATTTTGGGGCCCCCCGAGTAAAAAAAGAGCATAAATAATATGTTTATTTTCAAACGTCATATACAGGGTGCTACAAATTGGAGTGCATGTATGGGGATATCGGGAACCATAAGAGATACGAGGTTGGTTAAATTATGGCAAAGTTGCGCAATTTTATGACCAATAAAATTCCGTTTTGAAATTTGAAAAATTCCGAATACTTCCGAAGATATTTGGAAAAAACAGAAATTTTTCAAAATCATTTTTATTTTTTCCTGAGTCTATTTAAAGAGCAATTTGAAAATAAATGTCACTTCATCATTGTCACTTTTTTCCCTTTACAAGATGTTGCTACCAAATTTCAGATTCGACGTTTCGTCTTTGGGCGGCCATCATCAACTTCGTTTTTCTAAATACGGGCCTGGATTTTTTATTTCAGATTTTTAGAGCTTCTGCCGCCCAAAGACGAAACGTCAAATCTGAAATTTGGTAGCAACATCTTGTAAAGGGAAGAAGGCGACAATGATGAAGTGACATTTATTTTGAAATTGCTCTTCAAATAGACTCAGGAAAAAATAAAAATGATTTTGCAAAATTTCGTTTTTTTTCCGAATATCTTCGGAAGTATTCGGAATTGTTCAAATTTCAAAACGGAATTTTATTGGTCATAAAATTGCGCAACTTTGCCATAATTTAACCAACCTCGTATCTCTTGCGGTTTCCGATATCCCCATGCATACACTCCAATTTGTAGCACCCTGTATAACAGGTATTTTTTTGATCATTTTGACAAGGTATAAGCACTGGTATAAGAGTCACTTCAATGACTTTCAGCTTGAGCGGCGTATAAATGTTATACTCCGGCGCAGTATAACATCTATACGCCGTTATACGTACCCATAGCGATTTCAGGTAGTTCACCTGTACATACAGATAGGTGCTTATAAAGGTGATCCTTCTAGATATGAATGTCATAATTTAAATTAAAAATTGTGTACTTTTTGGATAAAGATCGTTTGAAAACAAAATATTGTATTATTCGGTGTATAAGTATTCTTCATTAATCTTCATGTGACTTGCGTGGATTTGATTTCCATGCGAATCACATAAGTATCACTTATACTCCTGATAGAATAAATATCTATTATCTAGTATGTATTTGAAATAAACAATAAAAAAAAAACAAAAAAAAAATTATGATTTTCTGAAAAACCGAAAAATAAAATTCGCAAGTCTTGTAAAAATCAAAAAAAAAAATATATTGTTAAAGGGGGTGTGCGCCAAAAAAACAACTTCATCTCAGAAAAAAGAGGAAAAAAATCTAAGAATAACAGTGAAACCCGCACCCCTCTATGACAAGTAATACCGAAGATATGGCTCTATGAAGGTACCGAATCTCACCCTATGACGTCACGAAAGCTCAAGCGACGCACGAGAAAGTGAAGTAAATTGAATTTACATATGTTTTTCCTATGTCACATGCAATAATCTAAACAAAAACCACTCACGCGTGCCGGGAACAATCAAATTAACAATGCGGAGCGCGGCTGGACGAAGATCTCGTGACGTCACACACACTTTAAAGCGGTATATCTCAGCGATGGTTTATCGTAGAATAACGAGGTTTGACAGTTATTGTTAGATTTTTTACACTAAGACTTTAATTTTTGGCGCACACCCCCTTTAACGCTTCGGACTTTCGGACACTTTATAACTGGTACCAAAAGGAACACATTAAAAAACCAAGGTAACTAGAAAATAAATTGTACCGGGTGTCAAGTTATAAAGTACCACCGATGTACGATTAGTGGTGGAAAATATCGAATTCAAAAACTATCGATAGTTTGACAGTAGTGGTTGATTAACTATCGATATATCGATAGTACTATCGGTTTAAAAATATAACCTAGAACTGAAATGAAAATTGAAGATTTTAATAGTATTTGTACAAAAATAATTATATTACTACAACGCTTTAAGAAAGCAACCATTTATTTCGATTAATAAATACAAATAACAACATATTGTGATGATTCGCCAGGCTGTCAAGAATCTCTCGGCAATTCCTCTTGACTATACTAGAATCCAGTGAATTATTCTACTTAATTCGGGAAAATAAGATTATCGTGTGTATTCTAGATTTTACAGGAATAGATTTAGGGATATATAAAGCAAAACAATGATTTTTTGAAAATTTATTTTTACTTTACTTATACGTTAAAGAATGTAGACACAGGGTGGTCCAACTTAGACACTTTTGATCTGAAACGTCAATTTTTGAGCCAGATACATAAAAATGAAATCTCTAGTCTGCTGAGGCTAAAATTTAATGATATCTTGATTGGTGCAAACACTGCAAACCGCCTTTTGATACCCTCAACCGTTTTGCCGCTTGCTTTTTTATTTATGAAAATAATTGATTTCTGTATAAACTTTCTAGAGGTATTTTTCCAAGCAGAATTCAATGACGTACTTTTTATATCTGTCTTATTTTTTTAATAAAAAAACCTATACAGGGTGGGGACGAAAAACTTCCGACCCATAGTTTCTCAGGTGTTAGGTGTCAGGCTCAGACACGTCAATTTTTGTTTTTTGGGGGACACATTTTATTGGTATTTTCACCCCCTACCTGTCAACCCCTAACTTGGGGTAACAGGTACCCCCAAAATTTCAACTGAAAAAAGAGTTCGGAGTGATATGTCATTTGGTAGCTATTTTCATTAAGATTATATCCCCGAAGTTTCAAGTTGCTACTATTTACCCTGCCGAAATGGCGGCATACCAAAGTTAGGAAAGATTTTGAGGGATTATTCATTGTAACGAGATTTCGGATTTAGAGCGATTTTGAGGGATTTCGGTTAATTTCGAAGGATTTCGGGTGACTTCGAAGGATGATTTCGGAGAATCTCAGATGATTTCACAAAAATTTCAATTTGATTTTAGACTGTTACTTATCTCATAAGTATATTCGAAAGTGTATATGGTATAAACTGAAAAACGACCGAAAACGAATTTTGGTCCAATTGCGAGGGATTTTTGGGTATGCGGAATGATTTCTGAGAGATTTCGGCGGTTTTCGGAGTGATTTCGTGGATTTCGGAAGGATTTCGGAAAGATTTCGGGGATTTCGGACGAATTTGTGACACGATTTCGGGGAGTGATAAACCCTTCGGGAAAACTCAAACAAAAAAGATAAACCTATCGAACTTTATATCATTGAAAGCAGCAAAAGCAGAGCTATTCAATCGGTAATTGATATATAGGGTGTCCAGTGTCCCATCAAAACAATCGGACTCTTCATTCTATTCTAGAATAAAGCAAGTTATCCAATTTGTGACTTCACCGGCGTGTTTGGAACTTCGAGCAAAGACCAGAAAAGATATTTGAAGAAAGTTCGAGGGAAATTCTAGAACATTCTGTATATGCCTATCACAAGACAACAAGCCAAAATGGACGAACAAAAAGTTGAAGAACTCCTGCGCAAAATGTTGGAACTTCAAGAGACCAAACGACAACAAGAAAAACAAGACGAAGAAGCTAGACGACAACAAGAAGAGGCTAGAAGACAACAAGAAAAACAAGACGAAGAAGCCAGACGACAACAAGAAAAACAAGACGAAGCAGCCAGACGACAACAAGAAAAACAAGACGAAAAAGCCAGACGACAACAAGAAAAACAAGACGAAGAAGACAGACGACAACAAGAAAAACAAGACGAAGAAGCCAGACGACAACAAGAAAAACAAGACGAAGAAGTCAGGCGACAAAAAGAACGGCAAGAAGACAACAACTACAGAAAATATTTCAAAACATACAAGGATTTGTCGCTAACCTAGAACAAAAGATTACGGAAGTAAAAGCCGAAGTTAAAGACGATGTTCGAGAAGTTAAAAACGACGTTCAGGAAGTAAAAGCTGTAGTCAAAGCCGATGTTCAAGAAGTTAAGACGATGTTCAGCAATTAAGACAAGAAGTTGAGGACCACGTTCAAGCAGTTCAAGCACTTGAAGATAAGTTGAATAAATTAGAAATACAGTCCATTAATCCAGTTAGTGTTGGGGCATTCTCTGGTATGAAGATAAAACCACCAACTTTTGACGGTTCTACATCCTGGACCATGTAGATCCGACAATTTGAAGCTGCTGCAAAACCAACGGATGGAACGACCAAGAAAAAGCTACAGCACTAATTGTGGCGCTACGAGGACCTGCTTTAGACCTTCTTCAGTCCATTCCTACCAACAGAATTACCATCATCTAAGTCAGACGTTAGAATTGCGCTTCGGAGATCATTACAGACAAGAAGTATTCAGAACTCAAGTTAAATCAAGAGTTCAAAAACCCGGCGAGAGTCTACAAGAATTCGAATCAGAAGTTAGAAGGCTAGTGAGTTTGGCGTTTCCTGCAGCTGGGGAAGACATGCAGGAATAGATGGCAGTATCTGCGTTCATTGATGGTATCAGAGATTCCAAAATCCAGGAAAACTTGAGAATGTCTAAGTTCAGGCAAAGTAGCGAAGCCCTTGTCCGAGCATTAGAACTAGAAGCAATCTTTGGTGCCTCACGACCCAGAATACGAGCAGTGTCCATTGATAAACAATTGTCAAAAGAGGATGGTAGCTTCGAAGCCAAAATGAGTAATTTCATGGAGAGAATAAAGAAACTGTTACTAGAAGATAGAAAAATGGGGAGCGATTCCAGGCAAACACCAACACCGAGAAACCGAGTAAAATGCTACCGGTGCCAAAAGCTTGGACACATGCAATGGGATTGTAGACTAAGGATGTCCTTTCCATCTGGGGATCATTCTCAACGCTTTTCAAGATCTAGAGACGCCAGCCCTAATAACAAACAGGAACCAACTAGTACAGAAGGGAGGATGCTGGCTAGTAATGACGAAGCCCCCAGAGTTGTGTACATAAAATCATTGGGCAGTCATTATAGAGGATTGAAATTCGAAGGACAAATCAATGGAGAATTGAAAACCATCACTTTTGATACGGGTGCTGAAGTTTCCATAATTAGAATAACATTAATCAAGTCTTGGGCAATCCAACCGCTCACTAGAAACCTGTCACTACGAACAGTCACCGGCGAATCTGCACCAGTTCAAGGAGAAGCTATGGTTGAGCTCACTTTTGGAACTACCACCTTCAGGCACAAAACATTAGTCGCCGATATAGAAGATGGTTTTATTTTGGGAATGGATTTGATCGGCCAACATGGTTTCTCCTTTGATCCTTCCATGAACTTCCTTAAATTTGGTAATGAAGAAATTGTCCTAACAACACAAGAAGAATCCGATGCCGTTAAGATCTTGACGTCACCAAGGACAGCTTCCCTCTCCCAAGAATAGACGATACACTAACAACTCTATCGGGCTCCAAATGGTTTTCCACCTTGGATCTCAAAAGTGGATATTGGCAAGTGGCAATACATGACGATGACAAAGAGAAAACTGCCTTCAGTACCGGAAGCGGGCTATACCAGTTTAATGTAATGCCTTGTGTAATGCTCCAGCTACGTTTGAGCGACTGATGCATCTTGTTTTGCGAGGCCTTACATGGAGAACTTGCCTGGTATATTTGGATGATGTCATGATTATGGGAAATTCGTTCCAAGAACATCTCAATAACCTGAAAGAAGTTTTTGACCGCTTCCGGAATGCCAACTTGAAACTCAATCCAAATAAGTGTTTCCTATTTCAAAAGAAAGTGGAATTCTTAGGTCACGTGGTATCTGAAGAGGGCATACAAGTTATGGAAAGAATAATAGATGCTGTCAGGGACTGGCCAAAACCACGCGACAAACATGAACTAAGGAGTTTTCTAGGATTATGTTCTTATTATCGAAGATTTGTGGAAGGATTCGCCAATATAGCTGCTCCACTTCATCGATTAACAGAAGAAAAATCAACATTCAATTGGACCCAAGAATGCGATTCCGCATTAAGAAAATTGAAAGGAGCATTATGTACGAGCCCAGTGTTGTCCTATCCTGATCACAAAGGCATGTTGATTTTGGACACAGATGCAAGTAACACCAGTGTTGGAGCTGTCCTTTCACAAATCCAAAATTCACAAGAACATGTCGTGGAGTACTACAGCAGAACATTATCAAAGCCGGAACGAAATTATTGTGTCACCCGAAGAGAGTTGCTTGCCATAGTAAAAGCAGTCGACCATTTTCATAAGTATCTCTACGGACGCAAGTTTCTAATTCGAACAGATCACGCAGCTCTAAAATGGCTTTTAGAAATGAAAACTCCTGAAGGACAGCTTGCTAGATGGATTGAGAAATTGCAGCAATACGATTTCCAAATTAAACATCGACCTGGAAACCTGCATAAAAATGCTGACGCTCTGTCTAGACGGCCATGTAAAGAAGATTGCAAACATTGTCAAAGAATCGATATACATGAGAAAAACACTAGTCCAGCTGTAAGAAGAACGGGCCTGATCGTCGATGACAAATGGACTACCAAGCAAATGAGAGAAGATCAGGAGGCAGACCAGAACATCGGGCAAATTCTACATCTTAAAGAAAATGATGAATGTAGGCCAGAATGGGGGGAAGTGTCAAACAAAAGCTTGATTTACAAGGCGTTGTGGGCCCAGTGGAACTCTCTGGCCGTATAAAATGGTTTGCTCAAAAGAGTTTGGGAAAGTGCCGATGGGAAATCCACTAAGAGCCAACTGGTTATCCCAAAAGACCGAGTGGAAGATGTATTAAAAGAAATACACGACGGAACCTCAGGGGCACATTTCGGAGTTAACAAGACTTTGGACAAAATTCGGGAACGTTTTTACTGGGTTCACTATCATGAAGACGTTAAAAGCTGGTGCCGAAAATGCGACATCTGTGCTACCAGTAAAGGCCCTAAACTAAGATCTCGGGGGCCCATGAAACAGTACAACGTCGCGTCGGTCTTCCATTTGAGAGAATAGCGATAGATGTTAGCAGGACCGTTCCCAGAGTCAGAGCGTGGTAACAAATACATCTTAGTTATCATGGATTACTTCAGTAAATGGCCAGAAGTTTTTGCTATTCCCAATCAAGAAGCCATCACTGTTGCCCAGGTGCTAGTGGACGAAGTTTTTAGTCGTCATGGTGTGCCACTAGAGTTACATTCAGACCAGGGACGAAACTTTGAATCTGCCATCTTTAAGAAAATTTGTGAGATCATGGGAATCCGTAAGACCAGGACAACACCTTTACAGCCACAGTCTGATGGCATGGTAGAACGATTTAATAAGACCATAGAGGAACACCTGACAAAAGTGGTCGCAAAGAACCAGCGTGATTGGGCCTAACACTTGCCTCTGTTTTTAATGGCTTATAGAGCAGCTGTTCACGAGTCAACAGGTGAAAGTCCAGCCAGAATCGTCTTTGGAAGAGAACTCAGGTTACCTTGCGATCTGATGTTTGGGATACCTGAAGAAGAACGGAGAGAAATCCGAGATTATGCCGACGAAGTAAGGGTACGACTTCTGGGTATCCATGATTTTGCTCGGGAGCATATTCAGCTAGCTAGTGACCGGATGAAGACCAGATACGACCTGAAAGCCAATCCAGCCGGATTTCAAGAAGGTAATTTAGTGTGGTTGTGTAATCCAGCAAGAAAGAAAGGAGTGTCGCCGAAGTTATCTTCAGCATGGGAAGGACCCTACAAAATAATCAAGAGGATCAATGATTTGGTTTATCGAGTTCAACGCAACACCAGGAGTAAGATGAAAGTTGTACATCTGGACAGGTTAACGAAATATCACGGGCGTGAAGTTGATCGGGACGATCAACCTTAGGAGGAGGGCAATGTGATGATTCGCCAGGCTGTCAAGAATCTCTCGGCATTTCCTCTTTAGTATACTAGAATCCAGTGAATTATTCTACTTAATTCGGGAAAATAAGATTATCGTGTGTATTCTAGATTTTACAGGAATAGATTTAGGGATATGTAAAGGCGGCTTTGTAATTTTTAGTTAAAGTTCGACTGTGATACGATTTAAATAGTGATTATTGCGAGTTGTAAGAGTTTAATTGTTGAGTTAGTTATTAAAGTAATAAGTGTCAGAGTGTATTGTTAAGTGGAGTAAATTATTGCTGTGTTAATTGGACTTTGATTTTTGGAATAAACGAAACGAACAACGAACATAAGATTTCTGTCAGGCAATCCAAAGCCGTGACAATATTTATATTTTTAGATTTAAGTTTGGATCTTTAAACTATTACCAGCCTTCGAGAATAACCTTTCCGAAATGGCGCGAAATGGTAGCGTCCCCCTACGTCAGCCATCTGTCACTCCGTCACTTCTGTCAGAATTCAGCATCAGCTGTCGACCTGTCATCACTCCTAGTCAGTAAGCGCTTTCTTTTATTCACCGATGACTCCATTGATGACCTTCCTATCTTTGTCTACTTCACAGAAAATCGGAATGGCTGTCTCATAATGCTCTCAGCAGATGGAACCATCGAAGAATAAAAGAATTCGCCCAGTGTTACCAATTTAATAATACAAAACTCGATAGTATTCGATAGATAGGGAAAATTATCGATAGTTCGATATTTTTAATTCCGCAACGAGTTATCGATATATCGATAGTTTCATTCGATAGTTTCCCACCTCTATGTACGATCAAAAATAAAAAAAATACAGGTGGTGGTACTTCATAACTTGACACCCTGTACCTGATAATACATCAATCACAAGAACTGAAATAACTATCAGACGAAAACGTTTTATTCAGACATTTTTGAAAACATTTTGTTTTTTTTCAGATTACATATTACGAATTTATTAAAATAGGTACCTAGGTACTCATGACAGTCTCGGGGGCCTCGGTGATTCGCACCGAACTGCCCTATGATAGTTACGCCAGTGCCCGAGTAATATCCACAAGAGTAAAATTTTTCATCAGTAGGAAATATTTTATCAGTGGAAATTCAAGGTGTTCCCAAGCACGAAATCAATATGACACAAAGATTTCTTTTTCCGAAAAATAGAAGATGTGTCACTCTATTTTTTTTTAAATGAAGGTATAAATAATATAATGATAATAATAATAATAATAATATAAATAATATCCGCAACGATTTTTCATCGGTAGGAAATTTTTTATCAGTGAAAATTCAAGAAGGTGTTTGCAAACCCTAATTCGAATTTTTGTTTTTTTTTTTCGAAAAATAGAAGATGTGTCACTCTAATTTTTTTTTCAATGAAGGTATAAGGATAGGCTATAATATCCACAAGGAAAAAGTTTTTCATCGGTGGGAATTTTTTTATCAGTGAAAATTCAAGAAGGTGTTTTCAAACATGAAATCTTCATAACATATATTTTTTTTTATTCGAAAGAAGATTGGGTCGCTCTTATTTTTGTTTTAAAATGAAGGCATACATAAGGGTAGGCTTCCATAATATCCACGAGGAAAAAAATTTTCATCGGTGCGTCACTTCAATTTTTGTTTTAAAATGAAGGCATATTAAATCAAATCAAATCAAAAATGCTTTATTGTATAAAGATCAATCAGTGTCTTGTTCACAAAGCAAAATAAAAAAGAAAACATTAAAAAATAACTATATAAAAATTTAAGTAAAACAATTTATATGCTACGTCACCACGACAATAAAAGCATATACTATAACACAAAAAATAAAATAAAGTTGTTGAAAATATAGAAACTCTTATGATTTACATTAAAATAGTTCAAGAAATAGTAATCAGTTTGTCTCACAATAATAACTTGGAGATTTGTAAGCCTGAAGGACCTTAAACTATGTCAATTAAAAAAATGTCAATTAAAAATAAAACAACAGCAATGAACACACAAACGAGATCACAGCATTCGTAGATTAGCAAAAAGCTAAGTCCCACAGCCCCCTACATTTAACAAGCCATGAAGTTAAAAAGGCAACACCGCAATCTTACCGCCAAGTGGTGCTGGTGGTGTTTGTTTGTATAAATATATATTTTTTATTTTATTAATATGAATCACAAAAAATACATAATTTATTGTACTAAAGGGCCAAAAACAGTAATTCAATGAATAATTTAACTATTTGTGTAAATAAGAACAGTAAATAATTGATTTAAATGAATATATTTCTAGAGTCTAAAGTGTTATAGGCCTATGTTTCAGTATGTCTTTTGAAAATCTAACTTTTTCTTTCTTCGGGATTTTTTCGGAAGGCAAGTCCATTCAAATACTTGAGCTGATTTTCGAAAATAAGAGGTACCTACTTTTAAGAGTTGGATGTTTTAGTTTGAACTCTCGAACTACGCCTTTATCCTTGTTTGTTTCAAATCTAATTATTTCGGTTTCTTCAAAATGTTTACAACACACCACAGAATTTTTCGTTATTGTATAATCTCGGGTATAATTATCTTGGTGTATTGCTTTCATCCACATTTTTTGCACTTCAGAATTTTTTTGGAAATAAAAATGTTTGCATTTCTTCAGTTTTTAAGGAACTCCTAATAGTTCGATTTGCACCCAGGAACACAGTAGTTTCATGGCATCTGGAACAAGTTTAAATATCTTAGGTAATATATCGAGACCTATTATGCTCTTGCAGACAAATATTAATATTGTTTTTATTGTTTTACCTTACCTTACCTTCATTTTTGCTCCTGTACCCATTTACTAAAAATTTGCAATCAAAGCACAAAGGAACAGGTATCAACTAAATATGGGCAATATATTGGTGTGTTTCTATCCACTTTTTCGTCAATAATGCCCATAAAAATACTAAATTGCAACAATACACAATGAAAGCAATACACAGAAACACATAACCCAATAACAAAATAGCACCATACGCGACGTTGCCGTCATTTCCAATTTCATGGCTTGTTAACTATAGGAGGCTGTGTAAGTCCTCATAATCGCGAATTGCAAACTTTTTGTCTGCGGAATTGTTCCTATTGGTCCAAATTATAATGGCGGGAAAATCTCGCGAATGTTTTCAACTTCTTGCGGCATCGCAAAAAAGTTAAAATAATTTACCTTTTTGGCGAATAAACTAGCATAACCTCACTTCTTCCCAGATTATTCGCCAAAAAGTTAAATTAATTTATTTTTTTTAAATAAAAATAAAAAATATCAAAACAAAAATAATCTTTTTAAATATTACTTACAATAATAAAATGATGTAAATTTTTACGTCCTTAAGTCTAGCTAGGTTGGCGATGTTCGTCCTTTCCAGTCGTTACAGGTTTGGCGATTTTTGTCCTAGCTGTAATTTGATGTTAGTCACAACCCCTTGATATGCCCTCAGTTGATTGTGCCAGGTGACTGCTGTATTTTTCTTGCTTTTTTTTTCTTCAATTGTACTTAAGATATCTTTTTAGTGGTTACCTTAGATCGGTGCTTTCTACCATTAACTAGGGATGTTGATATCGAAAAAAAATATCGATATATATCATATCGATAATTAAAATTATTATTGTATCGAGCATTTAATATATCGTTGAAAAATATCGATATATCGACAAAAAAATTAAATACTCAATTATTAAGGGTCGGTTTCTCAATAGTGAGTCACTTTCGGATTGGTTTTAACTCCAAGGTAAGCGTATCCAGTTGCTAGGTTAACCCTGGAGTTATGCTTAGCCAGGAGGTGACTTGCTATTGGGAAACCGGTCCTAAGTAAAAGTATTATTGTCTGTACCTGTACCAGTTACACCGTAAAAGGGTTTTTTTTACAAGCAAGTTATGAATAAACAAAATATTATTAATTATTACGAAATATTTTCCATTTTCATTTGTTCTGAAAGTCATTGCTTGTCTACAACTGTCACTAGGCCACTATAGAAAGTTTTTTTTTAAATATTTCTATGATATCGCTCTACTTGCTCTGGATCGCTCGAGATGAAACCTCTTAATCGAAATTATTGCCTTGAAAAGTTCTTAGAGCGTAAAGCAGTGATTTTTTTTTGGATCGTGCTCGATAAATATATCGAGTACCGATAGTCAACTTTTAATATCGATATACCGATATATCGAAACAAAAAATATCGGTCGATTTTATCGATATATCGGAAGAAAAATATCATCCATTTGATATATCGATATTTTTTCAACATCCCTACCATTAACTCGAATCTTTTTTGGAAATTGTAGGTTTTCTTGATTTTTGTAGGTTTCTTGAATAAATCCTTAGGAAGGAACCGTTTTTCTTACGTTCCAAGATCCACTAAGACTGCGCCAGTTAGGTTTCCTTCGGGCCGAAGGAAATGACTTTGAAACATTTTATTTTTTAAATTGGGAGATAACAAATTTATTCAATACAAGGAAGTGAAAGATAAAAGCTTGAATTCTAAACACAGAGTAACCACAATTTAATTATCTTATGCACAATTATTTATAAATTTAGCTTATCTCCAAATGACGTGCATGAGAGGTTCTGCTGGGTCGGCAAATATGATGCAAGTGGCAGCTTCTGCTGAATCGACAAATAGTGCAAAAATACAGGATGTCACTTAGTGCAAATAAACAGGATGTAACTGGCTTTCATAATATCCACAAGGGAAAAAAATTCATCGGTAGGAAATTTTTTATCAGTAAAAATTCAAGGTGTGTCTGTCTGGACACGAAATCAATATTACACAAAACAGTCAATATATATATATTTTTTTTCAAACAAATTAAAGATGTGTCCCTCTGATTTTTGTTTTGAAATGATAGTAGAGTTAAGACCCTGAAATAATCCTTCTAGAAAAGATTTTCGTCCGCACTTTATTGCTAAAATGTAGAACCTATTTTATATCGTCCCTCACGCCTTAAAAAAGCAAAATCGATTGGTCGTCAAAAAATCGTGGGGTGCAGAGGGTAGTTTTCCAAAAAATTGCAAAAAAATTTTTTTGCATAATTTAAATCTACACTACGTGTTCAATGATTTGCAAAAGTTTTGTTTGGAAATTCCGAGAATGACGAAAAATCATGTTTTGATTGAAGCTGTTCATTTATAATAGAGCGCAAACGAAAAGCGACCATCTAGGTCTGAAAATACATACGGACCGTGCACCACACAGAATCAATGCGTGCCAAGGGAATTTCAACCAATCTCGCATCTCCGCGTTCGAGCGCGGTCGCCACCACATGCTTTTACATTTCACAGATTTTTGACAAAACGACTTATCGGATTTTTGATTATAAAAAAGCATTTTAATCGCTGATCTTTCATCTACAGCGTTTATAGAAAGAGTTTTTTTGATTAGGATAAGCATTTTTGAGTTTTCTATGTGTGAATGATGTTGCAATTTTGATGTTTCAGTGCTAGCTGTTTTATATTGAGGAGCTCCATATGAAAGCGTGTTGCACAAACATTTTAAAATTCGAAATAAATACTTCTCGAAATTTCCAAATAAAACTTTTGCAAATCATTGAACACGTAGTGTAGATTTGAATTAAACAAAAAAATTTTTTTGCAATTTTTTGGAAAACTATCCCCTGCACCCCACGATTTTTTAACGACCAATTGATTTTGCTTTCTTAAGGCGTAAGGAACGATACAGGGTGTTAATTTGAAAACTTCCCACCCCTATTATCTCGGAGCAAAAAAATTTTCGACAAAATCCCTGAAACACGTTAACTATAATTTGAAGGGGGATGAGTTTTTATGCGAAATTTACCTTCTCTCTTTCCACCCCCCAGCCCCCAGAGCCACCCCCTAGAAAATTTTAAATGGGAAGGGGGGTCGAGTGATACATCATTTTCTAGGGTTTTCAATTCCATAAATTTTGGTGCTAAATTTTAGTCCCTAAGTTCAACTGTTTTGGAAATATTGACAGTTGAAAATTGACTTTTTTGCTACTTTGACAGGCTGCAAAACCTAAACGGTTAATTTTAGAGGAAAACCCATCTTACATTCTTGTCTTAGATTTTCATAAACTATCATTTGACACCATTTTTGAATTTAACCGGAGATTAAATTTTCAATCGGAATTTTTGATCGTGGATTAAATTCGAAGTTGCTGTCAAATGATAGTTTATAAAAATCCAAGACAAGAATGTGACATCGGCTTTTCTCTAAAATTAACCGTTTAGGTTTTACAGCCTGTCAAAGTTGTAAAAAAGTCAATTTTCAACTGTCAATATTTCCAAAACAGTTGAACTTAGGGATTAAAATTTTGGTACCAAAATGTATGGAATCAAAAACTCTCCAAAATGATGTATCACTCGACCCCCCTTCCCATTTAAAATTTTCTAGGGGTGGCTCTGGGGGCTGGGGGGTTGAAAGGGGGGAGGTAAATTTTGCATAAAAACTGATCCCCTCTGAAATTAAATTCGACGTGTTTCAGGGATTGTTTCGAAAATTTTTCTACTCCGAGATAATAGGGGTGGGAAGTTTTCAAATTGACACCCTGTATAAGATTTTACATTTTTGATTTTAGCAATAGAGTTCCGACGGAATGACACGATAAAATCATTTTTAATCTCCACTATGAGGGTATAAGTGTAGGTTTTCATAATATCCCGAGTAATATCTACAAGGGAAAATTTTTTCATCGGTAGGAAGTTTTTTATCAGTGAAAATTCAAAAAGGTCTTAAACACGAAATCTTCATGACAGAATTTATATATATTTTTTTTTTCGAAAAATAGAATATGTGCCACTCCAATTTTGTGTTAAAATGAAGGCATAAGGGTAAGCATCCATAATATCTACAAGGAAAAAAAAAATATCGGTAGTAAATGTTTTTTCAGTGGAAGTTCAAGAAGGTTTTTTTTTTAAATAGAAGGTGTCACTCTCATTTTCGTTTTAAAATGAAGATATAAGAGTAGGCTTTCATAATATCCCCAAGAGAAACATTTTTCATCGGTAGGAAATTTTTTATCAGTGAAAATTCAAGAAGGTGTTTCAAAGCACGAAATCAACTTGACACAAAATATTTCTTTTTTCGAAAAAGAGAAGATGTGTCACTTTAATTTTTTTTTAATGAAGGTATAAGGGTAGGCTTTCATAATATTCACAAGGAAAAAAAAAATCATTGGGAGGAAATTTTTTATCAGTGAAAATTGAAGGTGTTTTCAAACAACAAAATCGATAGACCTTTACGGAAACGCTGATCCGATTAACCCGATCACAGCTAATATATTTTGTATTTTTTCAATCGTGTTCATTAAAGAAAGATGAAAAACAGACAGCTGGTGATCGGGTAGATCGGATCAGTATTTCTGTAAAGGCCTACTGTTCACTGATAAAAAAATTTCCTACCGTTGAAAAATGTTTTTCTTATAGGAAAGAAAAAATTAGAGTCACACATTTTTATTATAAACGGATACAATACAAAATACAAAAAAAATTGGCGTGAGAAAACTAATGGAACCTGTTCTTATAGCTTTGTTTAAAAAAAAAAATCGAACAAGAAAAGTCTCATCATTGCCCTTGTCCAAAAATTGACCTTCAACTACCGTTGGCGGTAATGCGCTTTTCCTGAAAAATCGTTGCTGAGAATCGGGTGCTAACTCACACGCGTAAATAATAGGATTATGATAAACTTTGCTTATGATAACTAAAATATGATTCCTAAAGAAAAACATAAAGTCTCCTTCCTCCACAAATACTACTAAAATATGAAATACAAAATTTTGATTTTAATCTATGTGAATATCTAACAAATACTGCATCTATTGTGCTTCGTGATTTCGTGGTGGTGGATATATTAAGCGATCCTTGTTATATAGCAACTCGTACTTGAACTCGCATCAAACTAACTTACCCCACCATGCGTAAAGAATTTTCCCTTCAAAAAGTGATATTTTCGTTTTGTTTTAGTTATTCATCAATTACTGAGCATCGGTAGCTCTTTTGTTAGTATGGCCTGGTCCATGGCCTCTTACCAAAGACTGTTACGCGTCTCTCTAAAAACAAAACACAACATTTCGTGGCCTGCTACGATAGTGCAGTTTATGTGGCACTTTTTAGTGACAGGTTCGTTCTTGTGTACAAATTTAGAAACCCCTCTAACTTTTTTTGATTTTAGTATCCAGGATTTTGTGTATCAGCGTTATAGCTTCCATTCATCCAGTTCATACTGTGCTGGTGCTGGTTTTTCATTGGTTTGTTATGACCATATGGCTGTCTGCTACCAGCTCTGAGAATAATTTCTGCGATCATCATAGGTTGTATGATTTTTTGTTCTATTCGATCTTTGGTGCTGTTTATATTTTTACACAGGTGAGCAAACTTTTTTGCGCATGGATTTAAAGCTATATAAAAACTACAAAAAAAATAACATAACATAACAAGCACAATCTTCAGAAGATTAGGGTGAACTGTAATAGTTTTTTACCTCACAAGTGCGGAAAATGAATCTTTGCGCACGAGTCTGCCGTCGGTGAACCAGCCGAGTGCAGAAAAAACATTTTCCGCAAGTGTTAGGTACAATAGTTTTTCTACAGACGTGCGGAAATAAGTAGGTATGCCTATATAATCTGTAGTGAAATTTGAAATTCTTTTTTCTACAGCCGTGCGGAAAAATTTTCCAAATGGATTTTTCCGCACGGCTGTAGAAAAATATTGTTACCAAATATTATTTGATGTCTTATCTGACACAAGTCTACGCTGATAAAAAGCTTTAATATATAAACAATAGACAGCGTTTCAGTTGTTAGTTATTTATTTATTCAAAGTTGTACAATGACAGGTGATGTTCCTACGCTAACAAGTACAGTAATAGTTGCTATTAAAGATAAGTACTAAAATAGACCGGGAGATAGTGACAGATTTTCGGACGTGATTTTACCCAATATGCCTTTTGGAGGGTATTATTGTAGACATATTCTGTTAGTAATAAATCATAAAGTAAACAGTCATCTCGGGTTCTTCATATATTAACAATAATCAACAATCGTTTGCAAATTAAGCGTCTCGATACAATTTTACCCAGGCTGCCATGAATGCACAATAAAATTCTTTTATACTTTTCCGTCCCGGCACATAGAACCAACTAAGGCCAGAATAGCTTTATATCCAGGTCGTGCAGACTGGCAAACGAGTGTTCCTGGCTTGATTTCTTTTCAAGTAACTCGGCGTTTATTAAGCAGTTGAGTGCCTTAGCTTGAAATCTCTATACCTCAAACCTCAAAATGATATAAATTAAAATTAAAATAGTGGAGCTGTTATGCTATTTTTTGTTTGCCTCAAAAATAATTATTAATAAAACGTGTTTATTCTGTGTATAAAATGTTATATGTATTACATTACCTTATGAAATTGGGCCATGCCCGTAAATAAATAAATAAATAAATAAATAAAATTCATGTAGAATGCGACAATTGAAAAATTAAAGGCATACCGTATTGGGAAATGGACTCAGAAATCAAAGAGCTTGTTAATTATCGATATTCAATATATTTATTATATCGAACACAGCGTGGAAAGCAGAGCGTGTGAACTCATAGAAATAACTATACGAACTGACTCAACATCAAGACAAAGAATTACAAACCCTTTCTTAAGTAAACGATTCCTCATCTGTTTACCTTACATATAAAAACTATTATAAACACATTCAGCCATCCATAGCTGCGATATAAATTAGCAAAGTATAGGCTAATAATCAAAGTTTAATTTATTAATTTTTGTTTCACTGATATAAATATCAGTTTATCCAACACGCCACCTCAAAAATTTGATCAATTATAATAAAAGTGTAATACAACTTAAACCTAGTATAACATAAATAAGCCTGCTTTCCTTATGTGTGTCTTTTCTGGGGAAAATTACAATAACGGTCCAGCATTTGCTGCTCGGGATTAGGGAAAACCCAGAAAAATCTAATCAAACCATTTAACTTATTAACTAAGCCTAATTCCATTCGAATTTCTCAAATTTCACTCGCATCAATGGTTTGGTAAACATGTCTGCTAGTGGTTTCTCTGTGGACAAATTAATATTTTATATTAATTACGATCAATTCAATATGATTTGATCTTTTGTGATTTGTTGGATTATTTGTAATACTTATTGAGGTCCATTGTTGTCCTCCTAGGTCATAATTGACTCTGATATTAATATTTATGCATATTTTCTGCTAATGATTTTAACCAAAGAGCTTCTGTGACAGCTTTAAAAAGAAAACCATATATTCGGCTTCAGTAGATGATGCCGCTACTCGCAACTGCCTTTTTGTATTCCAACATATCACACAAATTTCAAACAGTTTAAATAAATATCCTGTTGTGCCTTTTATATTGTTTATATCATGCATCTCCACCTTCTTAGTCAGGATTAATAGAATCACTCAAGAAATTGATATATTCACAACTAAAATATTGTGTCAACTTCACATTGATTTTACCCTTAAAATATCTAAGGACCCTTTTCAAATATTGCCAAAACTCTTTATTATTCTTGTTTTAATACCTGCTCAAAATATTAACAGTGGTACTTAAATCAGGCTTGATATACATAACATAATATACATTAAACAGACGATTAGATTCCGGCAAGGGCTATCATGTTTTACTTCTGAATTTAAACCAATCAAATTCAGTTTACTAGGAAGTGGAGTGCTGACACAGCTGATGGCACAACAGTCATTCATATTAAATTTATGTAAAATAGTTTTCATGTATATTTGAACTGTACCTATATGAAAATTGATCAAGAGTAATTTTATTTTTGATTACCTTTCAATTTTATTACCCAAAAATAGTTTACTGTCTTTCAAATAAAACATAGAACAGTTATTTGCCAAATACCTTTTGAAACTATTAAATGTATTATTATCTGCAGTGGCAAATACCATCTACAAAACTACATAAATAATTTTACATATTGCACCTTTGTCTAAGATATAAATACAGTGGTTAACTGATGAATTTTCAAACCCATTTTCTTTATGAACTTTTACTATTATTTCAAACTAACATCTAGTGGTTTGTTTTAGTTCATAGATACAAAGCCTTGCAAACTTGGTTAGGAGGTTTACTTGTCACACCTTGAGCCAGCCACCCTTTAGCCTTCAAGAACCTTCATAAAAATGGCTTCCTTCAATGTCCCATCCGGGAAAGCTGTTTTTACATCCATATGATGTAATAAAAGGTAAACTGATTAAAACGGTTATTAAAAACCAGAAACCTACGATTCTCGCCACCTGTGCAAAGGTTTCATTATAATCTACCAAGTAATGTTGACTAAAAGCAAGAGCAACTAAGTAAGCTTTGTATCTAAATGGTTTTCCAATTTCATCATTTTCAATGGAAAATGTCCATTTACAAACCACTATATTTTTATATTCGGGTCTTGATACTAACGACCACGTTTTATTTACCAATAATGAGTGAATCAATATCATTTGGCAGATCTGTTTTAATTACAGATTTACTATACTCATTATTTAGTTTAATGAGTTTTAGACCAGGGCAGTTAGCTGAAAAATGGCCTTTAGGAGAAGTTTTTGCAATCAAGCTGATTTTTCCACAGATGATAGTACCCATCAATAGTACTCTGCAGAAAAAAGTTACACCTCCTAGGAGGCTTGCTTTTTCCGCCATGATGAATTAAAGATGGCGGCTGGTGCTATTCTTGAAAAAAATCGTAACTATCTTATTTATTAACCGATTTTCGTCAAGTAAAAAAAAAAAACCTTTGTTTTGGACTAAAGAATGAAATAAAAATTTGAAACCATTTTGACAGGTAGTATTTCTGTCAAAAAAAAAATATAGGAAAATAAATTGAATTGGTTTGCTTCAATTTTCTTTGAACCATAGCTGTAAACTTAGACCGTAGGTACTTCTTATCAAAAGAAGCTTAAAAATATGCGCTTTTTTTTCTAATTTTGAAACAGTTTTTGAGTTTGTGATAGGTTAAGTAATTCGCGAGATATAGTCGAAAAGAACTTGAGAATCCAAAAAAAAAACTTATGCAGGATGTGAACACTCTATTTTTTGTATATACGCGCCTAAAAATAGCTATTTTTTGAACTGATTTCAGTCCGTAAATCTTCATTTTCGGCCTACACCGTAAAATGCTCCATTTTCGGCCTACACCGTAGAATGCTCCATTTTCGGCCTAGTTCCTAAAAGTCGTCATAGCAACCTTGTCAGTTTGCATGACACTGTCGCACCTGCATAATCAGTTTAAAATTTTTAATGTTGTCACATTCACTTCACATCTTTGAGCTATTACAAAAAAGTATTGTTTGTTTCACGTACCTAAAATATAGGTTTGTTAGGGACCTACTTGTTACAAAAAATACATATCTTAGCTCGATTGACATAAAAACAGTTGCCTTTGGTTTTAGTTGAATTTTTTTTTTCTACTACCGCGCGTGAAGTACTTACTTTACGCACTGTTCAAAAGACGTGAAATAGTTATTTACCTAACAAATGCCGTTAAGGGCGGTAAAGGCACTTTCCGCAAGTCTTAGGTACAAAATTTTACCTATAAGCATCTACATCTCCAAAAAAAGCATTTATAAAATTAATTAATGAATCAGATTAATTAATGGAATAGAATTAAATTTAGAAAGGATCAAAAATCCATTTTCTGAAAAAGAAAGGAATTTTGATTATAAATATCAAATTCTACTTTACCGCACACTATGCGGTAAAGTGGACTACAAAGTGTTCGGTAAAAAAAAAAGTTAACTTTACCGCACACTATGCTGTAAAGTTAACTTTACCGCATAGTGTGCGGTAAAGTGATACTTTCCATTTTCAGAAACCTCGTAGGTAATAGTTATTTACCTAACAAATGCGGTAAAGGCACTTTCCGCATGTGTTAGGTACAAAATTTTACCTATGAGCATCTACATCTCCAAAAAAAGGCATTTATAAAATTAATTATTGATTCAGATTAATTAATGAAATTAGATAAGATTAAGAAATGATCAAAAATCTATTTTCTGAAAAAGAGAGGATTTTTTATTATAAATATCAAATTCTACTTTACCGCACACTATGCGGTAAAGTGCACTTTACCGCACACTTTGATTCTACTTTACCGCATACTTTGCTGTAAAGTTAACTTTACCGCACACTATGCGGTAAAGTGCACTTTACCGCACACTTTGATTCTACTTTACCGCATACTTTGCTGTAAAGTTAACTTTACCGCACACTATGCGGTAAAGTGCACTTTACCGCATAGTGTGCGGTGAAGTGATACTTTCCATTTGCAAATACGTGCGGTAAAGTTCACTTTACCGCACGCCGGGTGTACGTCATACCTATGGTCGTACCTGAACCAATGACGACGTTCACGTTGTCAGTTGTGCGACGCGTACTCTCCTAACAAACCGTACCTTTAGAATACAAATTTTTAAAAGTGACCAGTTTTAAAAATCACTTTTAAGTTAAAAGAGGATGTTGCATATGGCTGTAAGGCGTAAAGTTGTGGTAGGTATATTTTTTCAAATGTATGGCTTTAGATTGTCGGTACTAGAATTTTTTTTTGGTATAAAACATAAACAGATGTCTGAAGTGAACCTTTTTTCACAAATATATGAAAAAAGCTTTACATACCTGTTGTATACATTTTTTTTTACTACCGACAATATTGTAAGCGGGCGATATAGATCATAACGTTCGATGCCAAAAATTTGAAAAAAAAGGTACCACAACTTTACGCCCTATCGTGTCTAAAGTAACTTAGTTCACAACCTAAAGTGTGAAGTAAAATCACATTTCTAATGCAGAAAAAGGGCAGTGAAGGCTTTTATAATATAAAATTTTATACTTGTGGGTATTTATGCATTTTTGCGAAGAAACTAAAATTTAGTAAACTTTTTTGTTGTTGTGAATCACTTTACGCAATAGTGTGTGAAATCTAATCCAACGTTTGGACGCGTAAAGTCAGTACTTCACGCAAGGCAGTAGAAAAACAAAATCAACTAAAACCGAAGGCAACTGTTTTTATGTTAATCGAGCTAAGATATGTATTTTTTGTAACAAGTAGGTACCCAAAAACCTATATTTTAGGTACGTGAAACAAACAATACTTTTTTTGTAATAGCTCAAAGATGTGAAGTGAATGTGACAACATTAAAAAATTTAAACTGATTATGCAGGTGTGACAGGTACATGCAAACTGACAAGGTTTCTATGACGACTTTTAGGAACTAGGCCGAAAATGGAGAATTTTACGATGTAGGCCGAAAATGAAAATTTACGGACTGAAATGAGTTCAAAAAATAGCTATTTTTAGGCGCGTATATACAAAAAATAGAGTTTTCACATCCTGCATAAGTTTTTTTTTTTTTTTGGATTCTCAAGTTCTTTTCGACTATATCTCGCGAATTACTTAACCCATCACAAACTCAAAAACTGTTTCAAAATTAGAAAAAAAAGCACATATTTTGAAGCTTCTTTTGGTAAGAAGTACCTACGGTCTAAGTTTACAGCTATGGTTTAAAGAAAAGTGAAGAAAACCAATTCAATTTATTTTCCTATATATTATTTTTTTTTGGACAGAAATACCACCTGTCAAAATGGTTTTAAATTTTTATTTCATTCTTTAGTCCAAAACAGAGGTATTTTTTTTTACTTGACGAAAATCGGTTAATAAATAAGAAAGTTCCGATTTTTTTCGAGAATAGCACCAGCCGCCATCTTTAATTTATCATGGCGGAAAAAGCAAGCCTCCTAGGAGGTGTAACTTTTTTTTACAGGGTACTATCATCTGTGAAAAAATCAGCTTGATTGCAAAAACTTCTCCTATTTATGCTAACTGCTCTGGTCTATTTATTAGGGTTAACATTTACCTACTTTCCTGAATTGTTACTCATCTGATTTAGCTGTATCAGATTTATTAACCAAACCACCGATCTTGACAAACTGCCACTTTCAGGGAAAAAGTTTTATTAGACTATCCAAGATGCTGTCGAACTCAAATTAAAATGTTCGCCAAGAGGCACACAAACCCTTTGTTTGCTTGTCAAAGTCACTTGTTTTGGATAGGCTAATTACCAAAGTGTTACATTCATTTTTGACACTTTTTCAGTTCAGTTCAGTTCAGTTTATTAATAACTACTGATCTTGACAAACAATCAGAGGAAACAGCTTTATCATCAAAGTGTTTTACATTCACTTTTTCATAATCACTATTAACTACTAATATTGACTTACTCGAAACCCTGATTGAAAATCACTGAATAGTTTATTTCTATCTACCTATAAACTCAACAAATTCCATAATTTTCTCCAAAATTTTGCAAAACAAATTTATTGGATGCAATTCACTGGAGGATTTTAATTTAACTACTTTGGGAATCGTGATTATAGTGGAAACTGAATGAATATAATTTGGCAGATCTGTTTTAACCACAGATTTACTATAATCATTCATTATATGGTTTAATAAGTTTGTGGGTTAACAGTTAGCTACTTTCTTGGATTGGTTGGTCATCTGATTTTGCTTTATCAGATTTATTAAGCAGCAATCTTGGAAAACTGTCAAAGGAATCAATTTCATCACCAAAGTGTGCATTCACTTTTTCAAACTTATCATTAACTAACCACTGATATTGACAAAGAGTCAGAAAAATTGGCTCTATGACCAGAAAAGTTAAACATTTACTTTTCAAGCTTATTAGTGACTACTGATCTTGACAAACAGTCAGAGAAATCAGCTTTTAAAATTAAAGTGTTCTATATTCACTTTTTCAAGATTGTTAGTAATTACTGATCTTGACAAATAGTTAGAGGAATCAGCTTTATGACCATAAGTGTTCTGCATTTACTTTTTCAAGTTTATGATTAACTACTGTTCTTGACAAATAGTCAGAGGAATCAGCTTTATGACCATAAGTGTTCTGCATTTACTTTTTCAAGTTTATGATTAACTACTGTTCTTGACAGATAGTCGGAGGAATCAGCTTTATGACCATAAGTGTTCTGCATTTACTTTTTCAAGCTTATGATTAACTATTGTTCTTGACAAATAGTCAGAGGAATCAGCTTTATATCAAAAGTTTTCTACATTCACTTTTTCAAGCTTATTAACTACTGATCTTGACAAATAATCAGAGGAATCAGCTTTATGCAGATTAAAAAGGCTTGGAGGACAAAAACAAATTTGTCACATCTACAATAATATCCTTATCTACAACAAACTTATGACTAACCACATCTCACACTTCATATTCATTTGGTTCATAACCAACCAGTACAGCTTTCCAGGATTTGATATCAAATTTTGTTTTCCTGGTTTTTATGTACCTATAAACGGTATTATGGAACCAAACACTTATGAATATTTTACTTGAGGCTTTTTACTACGCCACATTTCGTATGGTGTTTCAAATTCTTTTAAAGTTTTAATAGGGGTCAAACTCAGTGAGAATGTTGCAGTTAAAACTGCCTCCAACTTTTTTTTTTATATAGCTGCATCATTTAATTTTTTTTTATATAGCTGCATCATCCGAATTTTGAAATCCTATCTGGATGGGAGACAGCAATTTGTGGGTGTTGGCCGGTTAACCAGCGATATGGAGTCCGGCGAGTGTGGAGTGCCACAGGGGTCCGTCCTTGGACCATTGTTGTACTCATTGCATGTGCTCAGCCTCAGAAGCGCGGGTCTGACTGGTCAATACTTTACATTTGCAAATGATACGGTGCTGGTGTACAGTGGCGAAAATGTTGAGAACTTGGAAATAGTTATCAATAACGATCTTGGAAAGTACTCAAAGTGGTTATTGCACAATAGATTAAAAATTAATGTTGCTAAAACAAATTTTATCTTTTTTAAACAGAAAAACAAACTTTCTCGAGATCCTGTAATCAAATTAAATAATGTTCAAATTGAAAAGGTAACTCATACTAAGTATTTGGGGCTTATCGTGGATGAGCATTTAAACTGGAGAGACCATACTATGCATGTAACAGATAAAATTGTTCCTATGTTAGGTGCTATTTATAGAGCTAGAGACTATTTAACCAAAGAAAGTAAGATGTTAGTATATAATTCATATTTCCTGTCGCATTTTAGATACCTGATCCCTGTATGGGGCACATGTGGTGCAGTTGATTTTAAGAAAATGCAAATTTTGCAAAACAAGGTGTTAAAGGTTCTATTTAAATTAGACTGGCGTACTCCCACTGTGGACCTGTATAGGGATTTGGGCGTTATGATGCTAAAAAATGTTTTACAACTCGAGCAGGGTAAATATATATATAAAGTAGTCAATAATATTCAAAAATCTAATATAAGTGTTATATTTTCCGATAGTATTCATGATCATAATACTAGAGCACAACATGTTCTATTTTTGAATAATAATATTAGGACTAATGTAGGATTGTATAATCCATTTTATCAGGCTGCTACAAGATATAATAGCTTGCCGGACAGAATTAAAATAACGAGCTCTGTTAGTGAATTTACTGGAAAATTCATAAATTACTTGTTAGAATAATTGAGTTAAGTATTATATTAGGGGGGGAAAAATATTTTTTCGTTTTTTGTTTTATTATTATCTAAATTTTTGGGTTGAGGTTGGCATACATTTGTTATTTGGTGGTATAGATATGCATTTATACCTATATATACAGGGTGTCCCAAAAAGATACCGACAAACTTTAAGGAGTAGTAAGGGACATCAAAACAAGCATTTTTGTTTATATAAACATGTATCCGCAAATGAGCCGTTTGGGCTGTAGAGCAAAAACACTATTTAAATCATACCCAGATAATTAAAGAAATTTTTTACTCGGTTTTTTATTTAGTTGGCCACCAGTATATTTGTTAAACATTTGTGGTCGCAATTTTGTTTTTTTTTGAGATGCAAAAACATTTTTCTACAACTGTCAAAAAATGATGATGTTCGCACACTCATGACAGTTTGCGAAGTGACAATTTTTTTCCCAGGTATTGATTTTTTAACGTTCCCATGACGCCGTGCGCGAACTAGCTATTTCGCACCCTAGTGCGCGAAATAGCTAGTTCGCACACTGTGTGTCATGGTGACATATACCTGTCAGGAAACCAAAAATAATTAAAATTCACCTACTTTTAATTGAAAATGCAATTTTAGCTTCGAATTATCGATATTTAAATGGAGTTGTAGGAAAAATATTGTTTGCAACTCGGGCGCGAAATACTTTGGTGATCTCGACTATTTTTTTAACTCGGCTGCGCCTCGTTAAAAAAATCAGATCTCGATCACCAAAGTAGCATTTCGCGCACTAGATACAAAAATAACTATTCTTTATCAAAAACATTCCGAAAATTCCTACCTTGGAATCGTCGTGAAATTTATTATTTGTGATTAGTTGCCGTAATTAACTCAGTTGTCTATTAATAACCCTACGGTGCAATCTTTACATTGAAGTAAATGGTCAACATTTTGAACAATTATTGTAAACCATAATTTATTTGTTATTAAAGCAAAATCAATAAGTAAACAGTAATTAAATTATTGCGAAGAATAAAAGTACCAAACAGTTTTTTCGCTCTACAGCCCAAATGGCTCATTTGCGGACATATGTTTATATAAACAAAAATGCTTGTTTTGATGTCCCTTACTACCCTCTAAAGTTTGTCGGTATCTTTTTGGGACACCCTGTATATTGTTATTATTAATACATACAGGTAGAAATAATTTTACAAAATTTTCTATTCTAGTTACTATAGTTGTAGACAATTATTCCTAGAAACACACTGTTTATTTGTTATATATCCTTGGTACCAGTGCAGTTGAGCACTGTTTTAAGGATTTTACTAATTTGTGTGATTTGTATTTTGAATTGAATTAATAAAGAATTTGTTAAAAAAAAAAAAAAAAAATTTGTGGGATTCATGAAATTGTCAAATGATGACTTATCTTTTTGCATATCAAAAATCTCTCATTTCAGTAGCTAGATATTCACCTTCATTGTCACCGAATACATTGAAAATCTGTAAATTGAAATGTGCCCCACTTTCAGCAACTGAATCTTGAAACATACAAAATACATATGACTTATGACTCATCAAATATGTAACACAATAGTAAGTAAATTCATGCACAAACAGTACAATGTTTTTGGAATGGAAGTCGCGCTTGTTTATGCACGCTCCACATAAATACTCATTGTATAACCTGATCGATTTGCGCCCTAAGTCCTCGATCTCTATTTTTTTTTTGTTATAATAATTTAATAATTTAAACCTCACCAATGTGGACCAATCGTTCAAACCACAATTGAAAATTTTTATATTTATTTAATCGTCACTATTTGCTTGAATAATTGTGTTTTTTTAAATTATTAATAACAGTGAGTTCAAGAGCAATTATTATTAAAGTGTTCAAAGACTTACCCATAAATTATAAACTTACCGCCTTTGTTAATACTACCACTTTTTTTTTTAAGCAATAGTCATACTAGCCCTTTGCATTTTTCTTACGGACAGCAAATTGTAAGGACCCTCTCTGGACAGTCCAGCCTATACTAAAGACTTTCCTGTATGCCCATATTACTGGGAATACTAAAGCCCGGGACACATCTATCATGCATCCTTCTGATCCGACTCCGATCATACAATGAGGGTCCTTATTCTTGGACAACAGGAAGCAGCGTTCCCAGGAGAACGAGTGTTCCGCTGCTCCCCTGTTCCAAGAATAAGGACCTTGATTGTATGATCGGAGTCGGATCGGAAGAATGCATGATAGATGTGTCCCTGGCTTAATTGTGCCATTTTTGGTTGCTGTTATAAGGGATTCCATTTTTTTTTTCCTTATTGATGGAATTGTTTTGTTTCACTTTTTTCATTGTGTTTCAGAGACTTGATTTTTTTTTTTCGAAATTGCGTCTTTTAAAATCGATTTTAAAATATCCTCAACGATAATTATTTCTAAATTGCTGAGCTCTGTTGTTCTTATCTTAGTTCAAGCTCTGTTAGCATGAAGCCTTTTGTTTCTTTTTAGTTTCAAATTTTCATTGTCACATTAAACACTCCCGGTTTTCACAACCGCACAACTGGTCCCATAACCTATTGGGAAATGGACTAAGAAATCAAAGAACTTAATTATCGATATTCAATATATTTAATATATCGAACACAGCGTGGAAAGCAGAGCGTGTGAACTCATAGAAATAACTATACGAACTGACTCAACATCAAGACAAAGAATTACAAACCCTTTCTTAAGTAAACGATTCCTCATCTGTTTACCTTACATATAAAAACTATTATAAACACATTCAGTCATCCATAGCTGCGATATAAATTAGCAAAGTGTAGGCTAATAATCAAAGTTTAATTTATTAATTTTTGTTTCACTGATATGAATATCAGTTTATCCAACATACCGTTTGCGTAAGCCCACGGTCAGTAGTACTTGCATTTTAAAAAACGGTGTAGTCGCGTTTCTAAACAGTAGGCTGCTATTAAGAAGTATACATGGTTTTGCTATACATCAGCTACAGAAAAAATCACATACCGTTAGCGGATGTCCAATTATACCTCACAATAAAAACATCTAATAGAGTTATTCAATAAAATTCCGTTATTTTACGCAATGTAAAATCTATTGCAATAAGAAATATGTTTCCTAAAATGTCGATATGTAAAATGGCATACTATTCGAAGGGGATTGTCATATTAGAAAATAGAGGTGAGATTGTAAAATAGAAAAATAGTTTTGCTGTATATTTAATCAGTATGCCATTCTATGGTTGAAGCAATAATGATATAATACAGTGAAACAACAAACGGCATATAAATTGTGCGAGTTTAACATACCTAAATTCAATAAAAATCGTCGCAAAATTACGAAAAAAAGAATTTCGTCATTATAATCAGTATGAGGTTAAGTTTATACTTCAAAGTAATTGTAAAATTCGCTAGAATAATGTGGCATACTGATTGGGAGAGTTAAATTCCGCGAGAAGTAGCTTGAAAAGTATTTTCACAGGGCATCTAAATCATTTCATTGAAGTTGATAGTACAAATCGAGGGTTAGGACCATAAAACAATCGTCAACCATAGGCACGACCATGCAGGTACCTACAGTACTAGAAATATGGATTTTACCATCATTCCAGAAGGGCCTAACCAAAATTATATTAACATATTTTATGAGAATTCATCCCTGACAATGCTGCTCCGGTTCAACCTTTATCCCCGATTCTCATTTTATAGCTTTATCCAGCACCTGCTAGTTATAAGAGTCATGGTTTATAACTCACTCTCCTATAACGTCAACGCAAAACGTCAGGAAATAGAAATTTATAGATCCTGCTTTAAAGAAGATCCCAAAAAATACCTGTTAGTTTTTTTCAGTTCTTGTATGCTGCTCGTGTGTTATGATTTCTCATTTGTTGGTTAAAACATTGTATGCTACTCGTGTGTTATGTTTTCTAAGTCACTCGAGAAATTATACCACGAGGCCGTCAGGACGAGTGGTATAAATTTTTCTCGCGTGACATATTTTCAACATAACACACTGGTACCATAAATAAGTTATATTGTTATTTTACCTGTTAGAGGGTGTCTGGACTACAATTTTTGAAATACTATGATTAGATACCACTATATTCAATGAAAAAAAACGTAAATTTTTTTGACACACCCGAACAATGAGTGATACAGAGCGTAACAGCGAAGAGGAGGCGAGTAATAGTGAGGAAGAATCGAAATTTGCAGTCACATTTTCCGACGAATAATAGCTATAATAGCTATCAAGTACATAAAGTAAGACTTTATTGTACGAATAATTTTATAATATATATTATGAGTCAATAAACCCGGTTTATGTAAAAGTTATATACATGATTTTATGTACAATTAAAATTCGAGCATACCTGTTTCACCTTGGTAGGTTGTCAGGTAGCCCAGGTAGGCAATAAAGTAGCACCTTATTTTACAGTAAAATAAAGTGCTACTTTATTGACGCAAAACTGTTGTATAAATAGCACTTCATTGGTCAATCGGACATAAAGTTCATTAATTTCATGATTCAATAATAATAGCTCTGTTTCAACCGACATGAGAACCATTCCTGAACCAGTAATTTCTAGTTGCCAACCTATTTTTCAATTAGTTGAACGTTTATGAACGTTTATCCTACTTGACAGATTAATTGATCGACTGGAAATTACCGTTCTAGAACATTTCTCATGTCGGTTGGAACAGAGCTAACAGGGAGAAGAATATTTCTGGTGGAAATAAAATTTTCATTAGAATTCCGTTTTTTTTTTTTCTTCGATAAATATGTATAGAAAATTTAATTTTTTGGAAATAATGACCCTTCTCAATCAGTATGCCGCTTATGATTTGATGTCGATGTAACATGATTGACTCAAAATTGGAGAGGGAGATTTAACTCAGTATAAATCATATAAATTCTGTTGTTCATTTTGCACTTGCGGTTTTTGGGTTTTCATCCTAATTTCATACTTTGCCAGCATCGGACTTTATTAAACGGTATGCCATTAAACACACTATATAAATACATCTCAATGAAATGAAAAACAAAGAAGCATACGGATTAAAAGCCCGGAAATTTCATTAACCCTTTTGCAACTTGTTTTGCGTATTCCTGTACTTATGACTGTCCTGATCGCTGTGCCACTTTTATATACAACATACGCTATCATAAACTGCATGGCAGCTTATTGGCATACTGATTTGAATCACGGAATTTTGTTGAATAACTCTACTAGAAGTTTCTATTGGGAGGTATACTTGGACATGCGCGAACGGTATGTTATTTTTTCTGTAGCTGATGTATAGCAAAACCATGTAGGTATACTTCTTAATGGCAGCCTGTTTAGAAACGCGGATACATCGTTTTTTAAAATGCAAATACTACTGACCGTGATCACCTTTCGGGCTCACACAAACGGTATGCTTTTAATTTTTCAATTGTCGCATTTTAATCGAATTTTATTGTACATTCATGGCAGCCTGGGTGAAATTGTATCGAAACGCTTAATTTGCAAACAATTGTTGATCAATGTTAATATATGAAGAACCCGAGATGAATGTTTTATTAATAACAGAATATGTCTACCATAATACCCTCCAAAAGGCATACTGGGTAGAAACACGAAATCACGATCGAAAATCTGTGACTAATCTCCCGGTCGAAAGCTAGAAATAATAATAAATAACAATTAAATATCAAAATGCAAACTCAAAAACAATCAAACAAAAAACATTTTTTCAATTATTAACCTCTTGTAGTTATTAGAACATGAATACCTAGTATCCATAATTTGCAATATATTAAGGTAAGATCAAGGTTTTTAAGGTAGACAAGACAAAACCGAGAAACCAAAATCAGAACACTCAAGACATGATTTATCATTTAAGAATTAGCATTCAATATTCGCCTAAGTCTAAGCTTGAAAGTTGCCGGCTTGCAATCGAACTTAAATTCGAGAGGAATATACCTGTCATACAGTTACATCAATGGCTAATGCAAATAAAGTACACTGTAGAAGATAAGATTGAAGGAAATACAATTATTATTTATTCAAAAATCAATACTGCGGTCTGCCAACTTTGCGTTTATCTACGCGAGGTCTCCATTGAATAATACCCCTTTACCATTTGAGTTGTGCTGCCGGACAATGTGCCCTACGCAGCTGCATTTTAGGTGGGCTATGCGTGTTATGCCTTATTTGACTTTAGTTCTTCCTCTAATATTCTCGTTTGTGATTTGGTCCCTAAGACCTATTCCTAACATCGTCCGTTCTATGGCTCTTTGACTGGTCCTAAGTTTGTGCTTGTTAGCCGATTTAACAGAGTGTCATGGTTTCCATTTTGTACGCCATCATGGGTAATAAGCAAGTATTGAAGACATTTCTTTTAAAATTTAATTCAATCCATATTCCACACAGTATTGTGTGGTACAGTTAGGGTTGCCAGACCTCCTATTTTTAATATGAGACTCATATATTTTGACTGTTTCTCATATCTCATATTAGCATCTTCAATATGAGACTATTTCTCATATATTTTCGCAAAAAAAAAAAAAACATGTATTTCACTACCATACAGGTGATAGGCCAGAGTGTCATGCGTCCGTTATCCGACCGTCCGATGGTACGACGGAGCTCCTATTTCCGGCCACTTTTTATCCGAATATTTTCAACTTTTTTCTGACGTCGGACAAAGTTGAAATAATTTTAACTCCTTCCGTTTTCGGATCGTTTTGAACCTTACTTTTTGACTCACTGGTGACCAAAAGTGAACAAAACAATAAACCAATTCTTAATTTGCGTTTTAAGCTTAAAATGGTCGATAATGGATCTTCTTTAAATAAGGCGTCGAATTAATGAAATTTCACTTTTGTCGCTTTTGTAGATAATAAATAAAAATAAAAGGAAAAACCTCGGAAAAAACAAAAAAAAAAAGAAATGAAACTGACGGATCAAGAGGAGTATCTAACTTAACTACCTAAAAGAATGGCCAGCAATACATTCCAAAATCTGCTCGATTTGGGCATTTTGCAGTACATAAAATATTCTCATATATTATTATCCAATCTCATATAATTTTATACAGGGTCTCCTATTTTCAAAACTCAAGTATCTGGCAACCCTAGGTACAGTACAGTAAATTACAAAGTACGGTATCCGCCAAAATAAACAGTACCGAAATCTAGAGCTCTGAGTAATTGCGCACGCAAGTTGCATTTATCATATTTCGCTTACTTGGCATTAGTTATGAGGTCGATATTAAGTTAAGGTTGAAATCTTCGTCATTATTTATCATTCAACTTAGGAAACAGTTTTCTTAGTAGAGCACTATTTCCGGTCATACGAATTAACTAACACGACCGGAGGTTTGCCTTTTTAAAAATTTATTATTACAACTTAAACTAACGGGTTACAACTTAAAGTTAAAATATATCTAAAAGCAGACTGCCCGCGCCTGGTTGGGATCTTCTATATATTGAGGTTGAATATGCAACCTCAGCATCGGCAACTTCAGCATTTCTGGGAATTGACTACCATATAACTCCTCCACCGTCAGTTTGAACTATATCTGGGACAGGGGTAGTTCAATGGGTCTGGTTTCCGTCGAGGGTGGCTTCTTCTTCTGGAACCATTTTGTGCATCCTGTATATTTCTGTAATAAATGTAGACAGATTATAACGAGGATGAAATAAATGATAATTGTCCATAGACTTGGTATTCTGGGTATTTCGCTGAGAAGTCTGGGCGGCTGGTTTTCTTCTATCTTTTGTTGAAGTTCATTAAGTTCGTCTAGCTGAATATCTTGAAGATAAAAACTTAGGTTCAACACAGGCAGGTAGATTGGTTGTTCGTCTAGGTCGGGAAATACTATTGGTTGCTTCTTGGTATCGATAAACTTTTCTTGATTGGTAATTGTTAAGTCACCGATTTTGGCTTGGCAATTTTTGGGCAACGAGAGCAGATAACTGCCATGGAGTTTAACATGTTCTTTTTGCAGAGGACATTTAAGTTGGCCAGAGACCTCGTTCGTTAGGATCAGTATCCATTGATCGGATCCTTCTAATTGGTTGATTATAGGTCGGGTAACTGTGACGTCAACTTGTCGGCAGGCAGAGGTGTTTTTTTCGGATTGTAGAAGTTGTACTTCGCAAGGGCTGGTTTTGTCTGTTTCTCGAAGGTTTTCTCGATTGCAAAGGAAATAGTTTGGTAGGATTTCTTTGCAAGGTGTGCCTTGATGTTGATGGTGCGATTGATTTTTAATTAGGTATTTATTCCGCGGTATGACTACCTTTAAAAGACTCTCATGCCTAATTGGAAAGAGTATAAATGGAAATAGTCAAAAATATCATGATTGACTATTGGTACGCGCAGCAAGAATGTTACTCTATTATTTAGAGTAAAACAATGTACGTCAATTATTTTTTCAAACAGAAGTACAGTCTCTAATTTAACAGGACTAGGTAGCTCATTAGGGCTTATTGCTTTTTCGAGTTTTTGTAATTCATACAAGAGATCTTCAACCCTATGATACTTGGGTGAAATATTTTCAATTTAGAAAATGTTATTGAATTTTCTATATCTTGCAATGTTAAGTCAGTTATTTCATAAAGGCTATTAATTTGATGTAGAATATCTCTTATAAAATGCATGTTTTCCCTATAGGTGTTTTTTTGCACAATTAAGCTAATTTGGTAAATTCTGTTTTCGAGAAGTTTTTGATTTTTTTTTATTGTGGAAATTGAGGCATTAGATGTATTGATGACGCAAGCCGAAATAGCATTTTGATTTCGAATGTTTTGAGACAAATAAATTTGGTTGGTTTCCAAATTTTTTATTATTTGTTTGTATCTTTCGCCATCGGATGCATCTAAATTTCCTGTGATTGCCTCGAGAACAGATCCCACAATATTAACTAAACCTCGTGATTTTTAAATCATTTGTTGATTCAGCGTAATACTCTTTGTGTAGTATCAGCGAATTCGTGATATTTTCAGAACGTAAGTGTAGTTTATTTAGTTCGATTAAAATTGGATTTAGGTCAAAGTAGTGGATTAGGGTGTAAGTGTATTGGGTGATTTTTGCGTGTCCCAATTGCAGTGGTAAAATCCCTGGGTTGTCGTCAAATTTCCTGATTGCAATTGTATCGGGATCTCCGGTAACGGTACCCGCGAGGCTGTAATATAATATTATGCCGGTTTAATCAAAGCTATATGTGTTTCGCAGAGTACGTTTCAAATTATCCATGGATTTTGAGTGCACTGTCTTACGTTCCATATTTAGGGTTTCGATTTCAACTGGTTCAGTAAACTTGTCACCAAGTTTTTGTCTAACATGTTTTATAATGAAAACTTTTTGCTTGGGTTTGAAAATTTCGGGTTTATCATGGTTTTCGTTCAGTTTGGAAATTAAATTTTGTTTAGTTTCCATCAATTTTTTATTGATGTCTGAGTATAATAATCTGGTTTTTTCTTTATGATTATTAACATAATCGCTTAAAAGAAGTTGGTCGAGATGTATGTTGTATGGGTCGTTGGGTGTAATATGACCATTAATGACGTCAGTGGGTTTTAACTTTGTTGTGGAATGAATCGAGTTGTTATAGGCCAAGATGGCATATACCATTTTTTGAAGGATTGACGATTTTGCAATTTCTTGGTTATTAAGTAGACGAATGTGTTCTGTTAGGGTAGAATGAAGACGTTCAATCACACCGTTAGATTGAGGGTGATTAGGTGAACAAAAATGTACTTTGATTTTGTGTAGGTTGAGTAGTTCTGTGATAACTGTATTTTTGAATTTTTGAATTCTGTCCCATTATCTACTCTAATTTGATTTGGGATATTGTGGTGTGAGAAAAATATCAGAAGTTTGTCCGCGATTTCGGTGGCAGTTAGGGACTGAAGGGGGTATGCTTGAGCATACTTAGAAAAGCTGTCTATTATGGTGAGAAATTTAGTTTGTTCAAGTGTGTAGGTGTCGAGGTGTATGACTTCGAATTTTAGTTTAGATGCTGTCGGTGTTATATTCATCTCCATAGAAATAGGATCTCGTTCGTATTTGCTTCTTTGACATACCTCACAGTTGTTTATAAAAGTTTGAACAGAGTTTTTGAGGTTGGGCCAATAATATTTGTCTCTGAGTCGCTGTAATGTTTCATCTATTCCACGTTGGTTGGTTTTTGATTCATGCCAATTTTTTATAATATCGCCAACATCTCGTTTGTCAGTGAAGTCCACTAATTTTTTGAGACAACGTTTGAACTTTAACGAAGGCCATTTAAAGGTTTTTCGGATAACTTCGCAAAACGGTTCGTATATTTCTGGATGTTCAAAATAAAGATGATATTGCTTTTCCGGAATAATTAGCTCTTTAATAAAAGTCAATATATCCTGATCGAAATTATTTTTTGATATTTGAACATTTATTTGCCGTTTTTTCCCAAACAAAATAGTTATCTTTGGACGTGCGGGTGAATGAAGGACAGAGGAGATATAAATTTGATTTGCCCCGTAATTTACTGGAATATCACAAATTGGTATCCCAACAATTGGGTCTTGGCTTTCGTTAGTGTGTATCGTCATGTTTTCATCGGGCAGCTCGTTATCAGCTATTTGCTGGTCCTTGGCGTTATCAGCTTGCAAGGATTCAGTTTCATCTACTTAAGCGGCCGTCGAGATTTCATCGATCCGTTTTCCATTAATTGTCTATTGAAATCTTCGATATAATTTTTCAATAGGGATCCTTCTTCAGTCTCTTTCGTATGCAATTCGATTCTTGATAGAGTATCAGCGTTGGTGTTCGACTTTCCTTTTTTATATATAATTTTATAATCGAATCCTTCTATTTTTATTTTCCATCGTAATCGTTTTGAGCCTGGGTCCTTTACCGAAAAGAGCCACTGTAATGGTTTGTGATCAGTGATTAAATTTATTTTTCTGCCAAAAATATACGGTCGAAAGTACTTGGTGGCCCATACGATTGCCAAAAGTTCCTTGTCTTATTAGTCGAATAGTTTGTTTCGAAATCGTTCAACGTTCTGGACGCATAAGCTATCGGGAGGTCTTGACCGATAGGGCCTTGTGATAGTACTGCACCAAGCGCCACATTGCTAGCATATGTAGTCAAGTTAAATGGTTTCGAAAAATCTGGATATTGCAGAATAGGCTCGTTAACTAGAAGGTTTTTACATAATTCGAAGCATTGAACAAATTCTTGGTTGTGTTCGATAACGGCGCCCTTTTTAAGGCATTTAGTGAATGGTTTCGTCATTCGTGCGAAGTGAATGAATCGGCGGTAGTACCCTAGTAATCCTAAAAACACTTTGATCTTTTATGTACTTTTCGGAATGGGATACGCCTTTATTGCCTTGATTTTGTCTGGATTGGGCTTAACACCGTCGGCTGTTACGGTGTGTCCAAGGTAAGCCACTTCTTTTCTGAGAAACTCCGATTTATCAAGCTGTATTTTAAAATTGGAATCTCTTATGGCCGGTATTATAAAACACTGAACCAATGGTTGAGTTTCAACCTTCGGTTGACTCCATGCAAATTGATAGGATTCAACCGAAAGTTGAAACTCAACTATCGGTTCAGTGTTTTATAATACCGGCCCTTAGTCTTTCAAATACGCTTCTGAGCCGTTCCAGATGTTCTTGCAGCGACGTAGAAAATACAATGATATCGTCTAGATAGACTAGACATTTTTCATTTTGGATCCCTCGGAGTATGTTATCCATAACTCGTTGAAACGTCGCGGGGGCGTTCTTGAGTCTGAACGGCATTCTTACGAGCTCATAATGTCTGTTTTCGGTGTTAAAAGCTGTTTTTTCTATGTCGTCTTCGTGCATTTGGATCTGATGGAAACCACTCGCTAAGTCTAGAGTCGTGAAATACTGACATCTCCCCAGTTTGTCCAGTAAGTCAGTGATGTTCGGCAGAGGGTAGCGATCATCTAGGGTCTTCGCATTGAGCCCTCTAAAATCTATAACAACCCTCCAGCGTTTTTCTCCCGAGGCATCTAATTTCTTTGGGACCACCCAGATAGGTGAACTCCATGGGGACGTGCTTGGCCTGATGATTTTCTGTTCTAGCATTTTACTTATTTGTTTTTCCACTTCTTGCTTGTGTATGAAACGGTAACGATACGATTTCGTATAGACAGGGACTTCATCAGAGGTGCGTATACTGTGTTTTATCTTACTTGTAAATGTTAATGGGTCTTCGTCGTTGTAAAATATGTCGGAAAATTATCTAATCAGATTCAAAATCTTATATCGTTCCTCTTTATTCAAATGGCCTATGCGAAATTTGGGGAGATCTAATTTCGCTGGGTTAGGACATTCATTATTGAAATTATTCAAGTCTATTTCTTCTATTTTGTATTTATTGAAGTTCTCAACCTTTATAGCTTGTGAAAAATCTAAAGTTTCAGGCTCGGTAGAGTTATTTAAAATTGTTGTCAGCGCAAATCCGTTTTTTGCTATTGACGAGCGTTCTGGGATTTCGCAATTGTCGATTTTTTGATGTGGTATAATAATTTCACCGTTTTTCATGGAAGTTTTAATTCTAATTACTTGTTCGACACGAGGTGGAATTGTAATACATTTCAATTCGCATTGGGTTTCCTGAAATTGAAATTTTATCCGAGTATGTGGTGTTATGAGAAAACCTTTGTCATAGTCTGGACTTGCTTGTAAAAGTTTCAAATTATCGAGTCCTACTAGAACGTCAAATATATTATGGAATTTAAAAAGATAAAATTTGAGGTCTTTATTATTTGGTAAATTAAATATATATAGATTTTTGGAATACTGTCGAAACAATGAAAGGGTGATGGAATATTCTATTTGGATATAGTTTTTTGGCAATATTAGGATCTATAAATGACCTAGTTGAACCTGAATCAATTAAAAATTTTAAGTTATTTTCCGGGAAAATAATGTAGGAAAGTGCGCTAGAGTTTGACATATTAAAAGAAATTATTTGGGTGTTTTGACCTACGGATTCTTGTTGGTCTGAATAAGGTCCTGAAAATTTTGGTTATATTCGGATTGGGGGTCATTATTTTTTTCTTGTGTTAGGCCATGAGTTTCTGGGTTGACAGCGAATGTGTTATTAGTGTCGCTGGTTTCATAGCAATCATCATTACGCACATTAGGGTAGAAGTAATACTTGTTCTGGTCATAATATTGGTTATCGTATTGAGAATATTGATTGTCGTATTGATAATATTGATTTTCGTATGTATATTGTGGCAGTTGTTCTGTCTCAGTGTTGTAGACTTCTTCAAACACAAGCTTTGGGGGTTGGTGGTTACCTTGTGCATTTGAAGTACTAGGTAGAGGTTTAAACGTAGAGGTTTCCAAACCTGACATTGGTTTTCGGGCCGGAAATCGTGTTTGCTGATTTGGCCTGAAAAGGTTAGATCTGGGTTTTCCAAATTCTTGAGTATTCGTAAAGAATCTCTGAGGTGGTCTGTTGAAGTTGGGTCGCAAGTTGATAGGTTGCGATGGAAAACTCTGTCTATAAGCATAATGAGATGTTTGAGGATTGAAAGGAAAGTTTGAATTCACTGGAAAACTTTGGAATGTTTGTGGAAAATTGCTGTTTTGTATTGCTTTGAATTATTTGGGTTATTAGAATTGGATGGTTTGGGTCCGACAGGTGCATTTCTTGTTTGATTTTGAAAATAGTGCATATTGTATTCTTGGGTCACGAATTGCAATGCTTGCATTAAGCTCTTAGGCCGCATGCATCGTATTGTGGTCCCAAGAGGTTCTCTTAGACCAGACAAAAAAGTTTTTAGTGCAAGATTGTTATATAATGTTCGTTTCAATGGTTTGGAGGAAACTATTTTCATTACATTCTCATGACAATCAACATATGAACACAAAAGATTAAGGATGTGTAAAATTCGATCATAGAATTGACTTGGCTTTTCATTCGGATGTTGCTTCATCATAACCAAATCCCTATTTAGGCAAGCGTCATCCCTTTGATCAGCAAAATTACGTCTAAGGGTATCTTTTAATTCATCCCATGTCGTGACATTTTGAATATTAACAATTAGTTAAGCTTGTCCACTAAGTTTGCCAATCAAAGAATTCAGTAAATAAATGTTTTGAAATTGGTGAGGGTCTGGAGCGACATAAAAACTATCTATAAGAGATTGACAAGTAAATATGTAGCGATTCAAGTCGTTCGGATTTCCATCAAAAACTGGGACACAGTTTAGGTATTCTGATTTGAATTGCGACATATTGTTGCTTGTTTGATTATTTAAATTTGAATTAATTTCTAAATTTTGTTCGGAATCAGAGTCAGTTGAAGGTGTCGATATATTTAATTGTTCTAAATCACCAATAATTGAATCAATGTTATCAACGGACATGAAAATAAATCAATTACACTACTTACAATAATATTAGGCAGGCAATTCCAGTCATTTCCTATAAGGTCGAAGTTTCGGTTTGGCAATAGTTGTCCTCTCCAAATCTTGAGCCTTGCAAAAATAGACAATGTTGGTTCTATTTTTCGATGATCAGTTGGTCGACGATAATCCACAGATCTACGATAGATTGGGAGTTTTCGATATTCAGAAAGTCCACTCTGTTTCAACACCTCCGCCAACGTCACAACACTAGATTATTTTCCGGTAAATCCAGTTGAAATGGACCGGAGGTTTGCCTTTTTAAAAATTTATTATCACAACTTAAACTAACGAGTTAAAAATTAAAGTTAAAATATATCTAAAAGCAGACTGCCCGCGCCTGGTTGGGATCTTCCATATATTGAGGTTGAATATGCAACCTCAGCATCGGCAACTTCAGCATTTCTGGGAATTGACTGTTGGGAAATGGACTAAGAAATAAAAGAACTTGTTAATTATCGATATTCAATATATTTATTATATCGAACACAGCGTGGAAAGCAGAGCGTGTGAACTCATAGAAATAACTATACGAACTGACTCAACATCAAGACAAAGAATTACAAACCCTTTCTTAAGTAAACGATTCCTCATCTGTTTATCTTACATATAAAAACTATTATAAACACATTCAGTCATCCATAGCTGCGATATAAATTAGCAAAGTATAGGCTAATAATCAAAGTTTAATTTATTAATTTTTGTTTCACTGATATAAATATCAGTTTATCCAACACGCCACCTCAAAAATTTGATCAATTAAACTAAAAGTGTAATACAACTTAAACCTAGTATAACATAAATAGGCCTGCTTTCCTTATGTGTGTCTTTTCTGGGGAATATTACGGTCCAGCATTTGCTGCTTGGGATTAGGGAAAACCCAGAAAAAACCTAATCAAACCATTTAACTTATTTACTAAGCCTAATTCCATTCTAATTTCTCAAATTTCACTTGCATCAATGTGTCTGCTAGTGGTTTCTCTGTGGACAAATTAATATTTTATATTAATTACGATCAATTCAATATGATTTGATCTTTTGTGATTTGTTGGATTATTTGTAATACTTATTGAGATCTATTGTTACCCTCCTAGGTCATAATTGACTCTGATATTAATATTTATGCATATTTTCTGCTAATGATTTTAACCAAAGAGCCTCTTCAAAAAGAAAAACCATATATTCGGCTTCAGTAGATGATGCCGTTACTGACAACTGCCTTTTTGTATTCCAACATATCACAGAAATTTCAAACAGTTTAAATAAATATCCTGTTGTGCTTTTATATTGTTTATATTATCATCTCCAGCTTCCTAGTCAGGATTAATAGAATCACTCAAGAAAATGATACATTCACAAGTGAAATACTGTGTCAACTTCACATTGATTTTACCCTTAAGATATCTAAAGACCCTTTTCAAATATTGCCAAAACTCTTTATTATTCTTGTTTTAATACCTGCTCAAAATTTTAACAGTGGTACTTAAATCAGGCTTGATATACATAATGTCTGCCCAGCGACTCTGTGTCTACGGGGCAACGGTAAGGGGAATGCAGTTGTAAAAAAAAAATGGCTGATTTCATTCATAAAATACCCAGCTGCGTGCGGAATTTTTTGGAAGTGTTATCGTATTGCAACTCCTACATGAAAATCGAAAATGACCAAACTCCCGCCACTGGATATTTCAATATAAATCGATATTCCAAGATGGGAGGATACAATGACGGAAGCCCTGGCCAATAGCGAGACGTAAGGTCACGTTAGCCCATTGACAACGACATGGTTCCCCGTGGCAACGGCCATCCTGCCAAAAACTCCACCAATCAGGTTCATCCAGGCCGGATGCTTACCAAATTGTCAAAAACTGATGGTATCTTTAGAAAATGTTTATTTTTTACAATGGACAAAATTGAAGAAATCAGTTATTAGAATAAGAATAGATCTAACAACCACGTTGAAATATTTAGCGTTTTATTGGTATCTATATTTTGTTATTAAAAAATGGATTTTCAAATGAACTATACTTCATGCCTGGTATTTTCGCTTTTTAATAATTAAACGTGACAACATGGCACATTTACGTCCGAATTCCTTCCGTAGACTCAGATCCGCTGGGCAAACAATAACATAATATACATTAAAAGACGATTAGATTCCGGCAAGGGCTATCACGTTTTTCTCCTGAATTTAAACCAATAAAATTCAGTTTACTAGGAAGTGGAGTGCTGACACAGCTGATGGCACAACAGTCATTCATATTAAATTTATGTAAAATAGTTTTCATGTACATTTGAACTATACCTATATGAAAATTGATCAAGACTAATTTTATTTTTGATTACCTTTCAATTTTATTACCCAAAAATAGTTTACTGTCTTTCAAATAAAACATAGAACAGTTATTTGCCAAATCCCTTTTAAACTATTCAATGTATTATTATCTGCAGTGGCAAATACCATCTACAGAACTATATAAATAATTTTACATATTGCACCTTTGTCTAAGATATAAATACAGTGGTTAACTGATGAATTTTCAAACCCATTTTCTTTATGAACTTTTACTATTATTTCAAACCAACATCTAGTGGTTTGTTTTAGTCCATAGATACAAAGCCTTACAAACTTGGTTAGGAGGTTTACTTGTCACACCTTGAGCCAGCCACCCTTCAGCCTTCAGGAACCTTCATAAAAATGGCTTCCTTCAATGACCTATCCGGGAAAGCTGTTTATACATCCATATGATGTATTAAAAGGGTGAACTGATTAAAAAGGTTATTATAAACCAGAAACCTACGATTCTCGCCACCTGTGCAAAGGTTTCATTATAATCTACCAAGTAATGTTGACTAAAACCACGAGCAACTAAGTAAGCTTTGTATCTAAATGGTTTTCCAATTTCATCATTTTCAATGGAAAATATCCATTTACAATCCACTATATTTTTATATTCGGGTCTTGATACTAACGACCACGTTTTATTTACCAATAATGAGTGAATCAATATCATTTGGCAGATCTGTTTTAATCACAGATTTACTATACTCATTATTTAGTTTAATGAGTTTATTAGGGTTAACATTTACCTACTTTCCTGGATTGTTACTCTTCTGATTTAGCTATATCAGATTTATTAATCAAACCACCGATCTTGACAAACTGGCACTTTCAGGGGAAAGGTTTTATTAGACTATCCAAGATGCTGTCAAACTCAAATTAAAATGTCCGCCAAGAGGAACTCAAACCCTTTGTTTGCTTGTCAAAGTCACGTGTTTTGGATAGGCTAATTACCAAAGTGTTACATTAATTTTTGACACTTTTTCAGTTCAGTTCAGTTCAGTTTATTAATAACTACTGATCTTGACAAACAATCAGAGGGAACAGCTTTATCATCAAAGTGTTTTACATTCACTTTTTCATAATCACTATTACCTACTAATATTGACTTACTCGAAACCCTGATTGAAAATCACTGGATAGTTTATTTCTATCTACCTATAAACTCAAAAAGTTGCATATACACACCATTTCCTCCAAAATTTTGTCAATAGTGCAAAACAAATTTATTGGATGCAATTTACTGGAGGATTTTAATTTAACTACTTTGGGAATCGTGATTATAGTGGAAACTGAATGAATATCATTTGGCAAATCTGTTTTAACCACAGATTTACTACAACCATTCATTACATAGGTAGTTTGATAAGTTTGTGTGTTAACAGTTAGCTACTTTCTTGGATTGCTTGCTCATCTGATTTTGCTTTATCAGATTTATTAACCAGCAATCTTGGCAAACTGTCAAAGGAATCAGTTTCATCACCAAAGTGTTATGCATTCCCTTTTTCAAACTTATCATTAACTAACCACTGATATTCACAAAGAGTCAGAAAAATTGGCTCTATGTCCAGAAAAGTTAAACATTTACTTTTCAAGCTTATCAGTAACCACTGATCTTAACAAACAGTCAGAGAAATCAGCTTTTACAATTAAAGTGTTCTATATTCACTTTTTTCAAGCTTGTTAGTAATTACTGATCTTGACAAATAGTCAGAGGAATCAGCTTTATGACCATAAGTGTTCTGCATTTACTTTTTCAAGTTTATGATAACTACTGTTCTTCACAAATAGTCAGAGGAATCAGCTTTATGACCATAAGTGTTCTGCATTTACTTTTTCAAGCTTATGATTAACTTTTGTTCTTGACAAATAGTCAGAGGAATCAGCTTTATAATCAAAGCGTTCTACATTCACTTTTTCAAGCTTATTATTATTTACTGATCTTGACAAATAGTCAGAGGAATCAGCTTTATGCAGATTAAAAAGGCTTGGAGGACAAAAACAAATTTGTCATATCTACAATAATATCCTTAACTACAACAAACTTATGACTAACCACATCCCACACTTCATATTCATTTGGTTCATAACCAACCAGTACAGCTTTCCAGGATTTGATATCAAATTTTGTTTTCCTGGTTTTTATGTACCTATAAACGGTATTATGGAACCAAATACTTATGAATATTTTACTTGAGGCTTTTTACTACGCCACATTTCCTATGGTGTTTCAAATTCTTTTAAAGTTTTAGTAGGGGTCAAACTAAGTGAGAATGTTGCAGTTAAAACTGCCTCCAACTTTTTTTTTTTATATAGCTGCATCATTTAATTTGTGGGGTTCATGGAATTGTCAAATGATGACTCATCTTTTTGCATACCAAAAATCTCTCATTTCAGTAGCTAGATATTCACCTTCATTGTCACAGAATACATTGAAAATCTGTAAATTGAAATGTGCTCCACTTTCAGCAACTGAATCTTGAAACATACAAAATACATATGACTTATAACTCATCAAATATGTTACAAAATAGTAAGTAAATTCATGCACAAACAGTACAATGTTTCTGAAATGGAAGTCGCGCTTGTTTATGCACGCTCTACATAAATACTCATTGTATAACCTGATCGATTTGCGCCCTAAGTCCTCGATCTCTATTTTATTTTTATTTTTTATAATAATTTAATAATTTAAACCTCACCAATGTGGACCAAACGTTCAAACCACAATTGATAATTTTTATTTTTTTATTTTATCGTCACTATTTGCTTGAATAATGTTTTTTTTTTTAATTTCCAATAACAGTGAGTTGAAGAGCAATTATTATTAAAGTGTTCAAAGACTTACCCATAAATTATAAGCTTACCGCCTTTGTAAATACTACCACTTTTTTTTAAAAAAAAAAAAAACAATATTCATACGACCCTTTGCATTTTTCTTACGGACACCAAAAAGACTTTCCTGTATGCCCATATTACTGGGAATACTAATTGTGCCCTTTTTGGTTACTGTTATAAGGGTTTTTTTTTTTATTGATGGAATTGTTTTGTTCCACTTTTTTTCATCGTGTTTCAGAGACTTGTTTTTTTTTTTGAAATTGCGTCTTTTAAAATCGATTTTAAAATATCCTCAACGATAATTATTCCTAAATTGCTGAGCTCTGATGTTCTTATCTAAGTTCAAGCTCTGTTAGCATAAAGCCTTTTGTTTCTTTTTAGTTTCAAATTTTCCATTGTCACATTAAACACTCCCGGTTTTCACAACCGCAATGAATACACGTACACTGGTCCCATAACCTGTTGGGAAATGGACTAAGAAATAAAAGAACTTGTTAATTATCGATATTCAATATATTTATTATATCGAACACAGCGTGGAAAGCAGAGCGTGTGAACTCATAGAAATAACTATACGAACTGACTCAACATCAAGACAAAGAATTACAAACCCTTTCTTAAGTAAACGATTCCTCATCTGTTTATCTTACATATAAAAACTATTATAAACACATTCAGTCATCTATAGCTGCGATATAAATTAGCAAAGTATAGGCTAATAATCAAAGTTTAATTTATTAATTTTTGTTTCACTGATATAAATATCAGTTTATCCAACATTGACTACCATATAACTTCCGGATTTGGAAGGAATAAAGGCTCCTTTTCAAGTTTGAAACAAGTCTCAGATAAATTTCAGCAACCACTCTTAATAAATCTTTCCAATGATTTGCAGAATCTTTATGAAGCTTTTTTGCGTCGCTATGATGCATTTTTTCAACATATACTCATGATAAAAATTAATAAATGATATAATTTATATGTTCAGTACTGTTTATTTTGGCGAATACTGTATTTTACCCTGCAGAAGACGAGCAGTCTGTACACAGGGCCAGTAAGTACCTAAACCTAAAGATCCTTAAACCAATTTGTTTTCAACAATAGTTAAGAACAATTAAAGTTTTCTCTTTCTGCAAATTTAAACATACCTAGTTAATTCATAAACATATTTATTTAATTTAATTTTATAATTTTTGATAGAAATTGAAGAGTTATATATTCATAATGTTTTGTCTAATGAAAAAATGTTTTATACAGGGTGTCCCACAATCAGCGTTACAGGCAATAACATTCTTATTTTTGGAAATATAAATTTAAAAAAAAAAAATGACCAATGGTTAGTTAACCTCTCTTCAAAAATATAAAAAAATCTTCCTTTGACAAAATCATCCCCTATTTACAACCCTTCACTTTTCTTTTTCAAATGGCACCCCTTTTTTTTTTTTTTTTTTTGAGAAGTTCATGTAATTACAAATTCAATGATGTATGAAAAGTTTGTTTTTCCATGTTCCGTTGGAAAAAAAAATCAAAAATGAAAATAATAATAATGGGGTTCTATTTGAAAAAAAAAAGGCAAGAGTTGTTTTTAGGGGATGAGTTTGTCAGTGAAGATTTTTTTAATATTCTTGAAAAGGGATTAATTTGCACAGAATTAATTTTTTTTGTCATATTTTTATTTTTGTAGACCAAAATGTGATTGCCTGTATAAGACTAAGGGTGGGACACCCATTTTTTTTCTCCCAAGAGACATGGAAAAACAAACTTTTTATACACCAAACAAATTTGTACTTTCATAAGCTTCTCAAAAATAAAATAAAAAAATAGGTGTGCCATTTGGAAAAAAAAAGTCAAGGGTTGTAAATAGGGGATGATTTTTTCAAGGGATGATTTTTTCAAGGGATGATTTCTTTGTATTTTTGAAGAGAGCTTAATTAATAATAAATTTTTTTGTTTCAAATTTTTATTTTTGAAAATAAGAAACGTTACAGGCCATTAACGTTGATTATGGGACACCCTGTATATACCCAAATAATTTTTTCAGGGATGATAGGGAGTGGGTGGGAGATCATAAAACCGGAGATATCACACATTCACCCCTCTGGCGTTTTGCGCTATAGGGGTTGAAAGTGCGCCATTGGCGATTACTTGGTACCTATTGATTTCACAAAAAAATGTTTCGCATAAAAGATGTACAACATTATTTTATCTACAATTTTTATCTGAAGAATTTTTTGATTAAGGGTCGTTTGTGGTCATAAGGGCCGTTTGAAATTTATAATGAAAATACAAATTTTCAACCTAAGGGAAGTGCCCCCCCGCTGAATGGGGATGAATTAAAAAAGTTAATAAGGAAAAATTGTGGGAAATGTAATCTTATAAAACTTTTATAAAAAAAAATTTTTTGTAAAAAAATAAAAAAACTTTAAACCATTCCTAATGAAAAACGGCGGGGGGTGAGTAAAAACTTCAAAGAGCAAAAACGTTGTATGAGATGTAGAAAAAAATTTCACGTTGGATAATTTTTTTTATTTTCATTATAAATTTCAAACGGCCCTTATGACTACAGACAACCCTTAATCAAAAAATTGTTCAGATAAACATTGTAGATCAAATAATTTTGCACATCTTTTATTTGAAACATTTTTTCGTAAAATCAAAAGGTACCAAGTAATCGACAATGGCGTACTTTCAAACCGTATAGCGCAAAACGCCAAAGGGGCGAATGTGTGATATCTTCGGTTTAATGATCACCCACCCGCCTCCTATCATCCCTGAAAAGTTCATTGGGGTAGGTTTTTTTTTTTGAAAATCGACAATTTTCTTAGACTATAATAAAAATTTTGTTTCATGTTTATTATCACATTGTCCCTATATGTTAAGTTTAAACCTGAGCCTCGCACTTTAAAAATAATTTTAAGTATCCTATTTGTATATTCTGTACATAGCTAATGACATTATTATGAGTGGGCCCCCAGGAGACTATGCCTATATAGCAACAGATTCGAAGAGAGCATAGTATATTATTGGCATAATTTTAGAGTCCAATTCATTTTCAAGGTTTGCGAAAACGAAAATCAAGTATCTGAATTAGTAAAGTTATGTGTTCTTTCCATTTCATGTTGTTGTCCCCATATAAGTAAAAAATTATATAACGCGTGTACTCCATTTACGCAATGAGAGGCGTTTGATGCAAAAATGAGTGAGATGGAAATATCATTTCGGCATAAGTCTATCTTGTAGTTCGGTCCGTCAAATCTACGCATGCCTATAATTACATAGCACTCATTGGTCGTTGAGCATCGTCCGTCCACTACGAAAACGGGATTATCGATTGTCTGAAAACCATGCTTACAATCCACCAATCACCTCAACTGCATTCAACGCATGCGCACTAGACTAAACCAGGCTGAGCGATAGACTTATGCGAAGTTGATATATCTGTCTCACACATTTTTGCTTCAGGGTACAGCAAGAACACGCGTTATATAATTTTTTACTTATATGGTTGTCTCCCACAACCCCCAAATACTTATTGGCTTCATTACTGTCCAATGGTCTGCAGCCACATAGAGTACAATCCCCATCTTTTTCATGTATCACTATTTCAAAACGATCAGGTACTTTATCATTATGTACTAAACAATATACATGGTGACAATTTGAAAAGTAGCCATCAGGAATATCTCTTAGACAAAAAATACTATCAGGAAGATCTCGAATACGTATCGGGGGATTGGAGGGGGAACCAAAATGAGGCACTTTTTGAGTCACCCCACCTCACCCCTTAGGGGGTAGCTACCCCAACTTTTTTTTTTCAAATACGAACCTACCTTGTGTTGCACATCGTTTGATAGCTCGTTGCTATTCCTTTAAGTCGTATAGCAAAATCTCGAAGCTACTATATTAACCATTGCATTGGCTTGATTTTCTATATCTGACCAGCTTTCTGCCATGAGTATTATGGGTGTCTCATCTGCATATGACAAAATTTGTGCATCAGTATCAAGCTATAATAATAAAGGTCCAAAAATGGTTTCCTGTGGCTCACCCAAACTCATCACTATAAATATTATTGACTCTCACCATTTGTGTTCTATTACTCAAATAATTTCTTATTAAATCAAATGCAATACCTCTTATACGGTATCCGCCAGAATAAACAGTACCGAAATCTAGAGCTCTGAGTAATTGCGCACCCAAGTTGGGATTAGTTATGAGGTTGACTGTGGTTGACATTAAGTTAAGGTTAAAATCTTCGATTATGTATCTTTCAACTTAAGAAACAGTTTTCTTAGTAGAGCACTATTTTCGGTCATACGGATTTGGAAGGAATAAAGGCTCAAATTTGAAACAAGTCTCAGAAAAATTTCAGCAACCACTCTTAATAAATATTTTCAATGATTTGCAGAATCGTTATGAAGCTTGTTTGCGTCGCTATGATGTATTTTTTGAACATATGCGCATGATAAAAATTAATAAATGATATAATTTATATGTTTGGTACTGTTTATTTTGGCGGATACTGTACTTATCAAATCATTCCAATTGATTGGAATAGTTTGATTTCTCAAAACGTGTGAGAGTTGACCCGTCATAGTTTATACAAGATAGGGTCCAAACTTAACCATTTTTAAGACAAAGGCCTTTGAAGCTTTGAAATTTTTTGAAGAATATTTGAAAGATAAAGACAAATTGATTTTTCAGTTACTACTCGAATCGCGCGTGATTCATTATTTTTGAAAATAAAATGTTCATAAACGTTTAATATGCAGATGTATAAGTCTGTTACTTGTTTACGGAGAATCGTTACAAAATGCTCATTCAGCCGCCAGAATTTACAGCGAAAGATACGCAGTGCTGTCTCCAATCTTCCTGATTTTAGTGTTTTGAAAACCTTGTATGTTCCTAACAACAATTAGTATTTTCATAATCAGGATTTGGCAAGTAGCTTAGTAAGTTTTAGGTATGTTCGCACAGAAATCACAAACCAGTCGGAGTGAATTTCATTGGTTGAAACTAGTTTTCTGACTGTTTTCAACCAATGAAATTCGCTCTGACTGGTTCGTGATTGCTGTCAGAACAGGGCCCTGATTCCAATTGACAATACGATATCGGATTAGGCGCTTTCGGTGAAATTTACGATTCCCATTCGAGAAATGAAACGGTCGCTTCGAATAGAACTCTATCGGATTACTCGCCAGCTCTAAGCTGGTAGATTGCTCGCTTTCGACATGAAATTCACAACATTGACACATGTTTTGTTGTTTTTTTTTTCTATTCTTTACGACTTGAATTATTTTTCTATGGAAAGGGAAAGTCCCAAATCTCGCTATGATCCTGTGGCACAGAACCTCAGCGTTGCAAAGACTTTAATAAAATTAGGGACCGAATTATGGTACATCCCTTCAGCCAGAAAATTGCTTAAATATTTCTAGCAATCAATCGTCTATTCCTTTCTCGTCGAGCAATTCCTATTGTAGACGATTGTGAATAATATTGGAAGCATTTTTCAGTTTGACCTTCAAAGACACTTTCTATTAGCACCTACATAAACATAAACAATTTGGAAGTAAACATATAAAGTGGTACCTGTACCTACTGAAAATTTCAATTACCTAGCCTTATTAGTGGCCGCGACAATAGTGAGAATAAAAAGTAGGTAATAAATACGACAGTGCAAATCTATCTGTTGAAGTCAAATCAAAAAACGCAAAAAAATTAACAAAAGAACAAAAACAATCCAGCTTCTAACTGTCACAAGTGACGATTTTTATTATTTTTTTAAGTTTGGCGGCACTTCTCTGTCTAAATGCGCTTGAATGCTACGGTTGCGACGGATTTCGATACCGACCTATCCGTTGGGTGAATACGATTTCGAATGGGAATTCCGGATTGCTCGATATCGTATTTGGTATCGAGTACGAAAGCGATTCGATTTCGTGATCTCGATAGCAAATGGAATCCCCTAGCAGACCTATTATGTATTTAATTTTTCTCATGAATGTTCAGTGCAATTCACAACTTAAAATCGCCTCACTTTTAATTTTTACTAGAAAAATTATAAAAATGCAAATTAGTATTACATTATTAAATAAAACGAAAACAGGTTAAAATGAACTCCTTGCAAAAAAACCTTATTATTTTGAATTCGCACCAGTTTATTCACATTTATTTCCTGTACAATGTTGTCACATTGTTAACATTTTTCTAAATTTAAATTCTGCGAGAACTCCGAAAATACTAACAATTGACCCATGGTTAATAGGACAGTTTCAGCTTGAAATGGGTCATATAATCTCATGTTTAGATATTTGTACTCATACAGGATACACCCTGTAGAATAGTGTCTTGAGGAACGCTTCTTGACCCCAGGACAATCGAGAACCTTGGTTGAAGAAACCTTCATCGAGTCAATGTATTACAATGAGTTACAACAAATTAATCATGTTCAAAATTTTTTGGAAAGGATTTTGGACTAGTTGCATACTTATTGACACACCATGATGACATACTTAATGACAACATTAAAATCTACTCAGTTTGGTTAAGTGCGATCCTTACCATCCAGCCCTTGAGCTTACCTTTCACAGCAGTGTGACGGAAGTAGTGAGAGATAATTGTTCTGAGATCCTGACCAGTGTCGGACTGGCCCTACGGGCAACCGGGCAAAATCCCGGTGGGCCAGGTGACGTCTTCGACAGGTGGGCCATTCGAATATTTATAAAAATAAATTAAAATATCTCACTCTTCACGCCATTGATCATCAAATTATACGTTATTTCGCGTAATCCACCGTCCTTATAAAAAATCAACTATCTATCATATCAATATCAACTCCCTTCTGCTCTGAAAAAGTTGAAGCCGAAGTCGCGTAGAAATCGCCCGCTGCATATCAGTGAATTTGAATTGAACTGACATACCCGTTGTTGATTTTTAGAAATACAGAGGCAGGAGGTAGTGAATTTGTAAAAAAAGCCACATCCTCACATTGGTTTTGGTTTTGACTTGATTGTTTATACAGGATGTCCCCGTTCAACTGGTCAAAAATGCTAGGGTATATAGAGGAACCATAGACAAGTAGTTTGAGATAGGACATCGATGGTCGGAACTGCGTCGTTTCCAAAATACGGGATCTTGAAATTTAAATAACCCCTTTCATATCATCAGTGTCCTTATTCTTGAAACAGGGGAGCAACGTTCCCAGGAGAACTAGTGTACTGTCTTTCTCAATGATATGCAAATGGCAATATAAGTAACAAAGACAGAACACTCGTTCTCCTGGGAACGTTGCTCCCGTGTTTCAAGAATAAGGACCCTGAAGAGCTAATGCTAGGCTGTTCAAATTTCCAAGGATTTGTAGTATAACATACCCGGGTTCGTTCAGCAAGATTGAAGGATTTGAATTTTATTATCTCTTTTTTTTTCAAACAAAACTTCTGAAAAAAACGAAATGAAAAAGAAACAAATAGGACCTACGTTGTGAAAGCTTACTCAATTTTACTTACTAGACATGCACCCGACAATGGCAAAATTAGAATCATTGAAATTTAAGGGAAGTTGTGATATGAAAAATAAACGAAAAATTTGTGGAACGTCTACTTTATTATTAGGTAAAGTAAATCCTATCGTTCTCGACCTGGAACTCACGGGGGGAAAGAGCACGGCAGAGAAACCCTCGATCTAACATTCTTCAAAAATCAAAACACACTGTGTCATTTTAATAAATAATTGTGAGTCGATAAAAGTTTGAATTAGGTACCGTCCTTTGTCCTTGTACTGAAATTTCAATTCCACACACTACATTCAATAAACATACACTCGCAACTTGACAATCAAGTTTAATACAAATAAAAGAAATTGGATAATCAACAATGGCGGACCCAAACCTCTTCCTTGGTTTCTCTTTTCTGCCTTCCTTCGGTACCGTTCCTTGTGGCGCGCCTTCGTTCAACCCTCAACTCCACAGCGCAAACATGGTTGCAGCATCAACCCCTTTTTCTATAGTAGAGGTTTTTAAAAAGTTAAGATTCAAATAGGTGGTTTTCCTCAGATTATTGATTTAGGAATGATATTCGTATAATGCAACTCCATTTTCTACCTGGAACTACCAAAAAAAAAAAAAATTTATAAGCAGGGCCATTAGACATTGGACCCCATGAGCATAAGACTTTTAATCTTGACTTAGAGTCGTGGGTTCGGGCACCACGTTAGGCGCCAATTTCTTACCTTGCTAAATGGGCAAAGTAATTTATTAATACACAGAAAGGTGGCTGAGGTACTCCAATGACCAATATCGAGCAATTGGAGGTTCGTTTTTAGGGTGTCCGACTAACTCTCACAGGGTAGAGTGGGGTGGGTTCACTCAGAAAGGCGCCAACTGTTTTACTTCCCTGCAGTCAAACGATGCTACCGATTATAAACCAAAACAGAAAACACTTAATCTTAATCAGCAATCAGCTGAGGCGCACCAAAATTGAATTAATTCAATTTAGCTAGATTGTTTATTATTTACAAGAGTTGAAACCTGAACCTCAAAGTTAAATTAATTCAATTTTGTTGCTCCCCAGCTGATCGCTGCCTTTATTGATTTATTCTTTTTTGGCAAATAAGAATCATGCACCAGAGTGGATTTCAAGCGATGATCGGTAGCTTCGTTTGACAGCAGAGAAGTAAAATAGGTGGCGCCTTTTTGAGTTAACCCACCCCACTTTACGCTTTGAGAGTTAGTCGGACACCCTAAAAACGAAGCTCCATTTACTCGATATTGGTCACTGGAGTACCTCAGCCAACTTTCTTGGTAGTTATAAATTACTTTGCCCATTTGGCAAATTAAGAGTGCAGTAAACCTAAAGTACTTGGGTACCTATTACTTTTATGCCTATAATTTATAACTAGGTACCAGATTCAACAAATAATTATCCAAATTATTTTTATTGAATGGGATTTGGGTTGCGTGGGCCACTCCACCATTTGCCCGGTGGGCCAAATGACCCCCAGTCCGACACTGATCCTGACATTCAATTTTTTACAGCTCACTAGCTCACTATAATGCTTTCAACTCACTTTTTCGATAAGGACTGGTCTTTCATATACGAACCTTTCAACCTTGATGCAATTGTGGAAAATTTCTATCGCATTGTTTATTCTGCCCTTGATAAATTTGTGTCTAAACGAGCCGTCGCAGATAATAGGTTTCCGAAGTGGTATAGTGCTCCCCTAAGAAAACTTATTAGTTTAAAAAACCAGTAGGTACTACAAAAACTACAAATACTCCAGGAATCCTCACGATTATACGATTTATTCAAATCTACGAAGGGAAGTGAAATATCAAATAGATCTTTGCTATGTCATCTTTATTTCGAACACGGAGCTACCTGCTACCTACAAATATCAAGCATTTGGTCCTAAGTTAACTGCTCAAGAAAGGACTCGGGCATTCCAGCTACGCTTCAACATAATGGGAAAGTTTTCGCCGACAACCACGCCATTTCCGACGCTTTTGCTACCAACTTTCAATCTTGCTACAGAGACTACAAAGGAGATCCAGGAAGATTTCAACATACTTTCGTTCTCTCCGGTATCGTCCTATGACTTGCGGCTTCAGAAATGTCACCGCTCCGTGTCAAAACCTCTGTGCAAATTATTTCAAAGATCTTTCAATCAGGGTAACTTTCCGGACTGCTGGAAAAATTTAATTACTTGCCAATTTTCAAATCCGGCGACACGAAAGATATTAGCAACTACAGAGGAATTTACCTATTATCAGCTAACCCAAACTACTAGAGACCATCATTTAAGAAAGGATCTATAAGCACCACATAAAGGACGAGCAACATTGCTTCTATCAGGGTCGATCTACAGCAACAAGCTTGGCCGTTTATCCGAACTACCTGGTCTATTCACTCGAGGCTGGTCATAGAGTCGACCTCGTTTTTACCGATATATGATTCGATAGGGTCTGTCATCAACTGCTCCTTATGAAGCTCGTTAGGATGGGCTTCTCAGAATTTATGAGGTGCTGGATTGAGTCGTACGGGCGCAGGCAGTATTGTACGGTAGGTGGGATAGCATCCCAAGAAACTAAGGTCCTCTCCAGGCCCCCAATTCTTGAATTATCTCGCATACGAAAATTGATATGAATTCGAATGTTTCCTATTCAATTTACGTTGCTGTCATTCGAATTCGAATCAACTTACGTATGCGAGAATTTTCAAGAATTGACCCGCAGTGTTCCCCAGGGGTCACAAATAGGTCCAATACTATTCCTCCTGTTCATCAATGATGTGGCCAGCTGCTTCCACAACGCTCAGTTTCTTCTGTACGCCGATGACCTCATTTTTTTTTCGAAAACGGGTCCACATGTCAACCTTCAAGCAGATCGAGACCGGCTTGCTGCATGGTGCAGGAACCATTTTTTGGAATTGAACATCAAGAAGTGTAAGTCAATGCAATTTCTTAAGAACCGGAATGCCTAGCCTTCCTGCTACACCATCAACAACCAGATAATTCAACATGTTAGTGTTTAAAATGATTTAGGAGTAATCTTTGACAGTAATCTAACTTCAGAGAACCACATTGTCGACAGAGGGTTTAGAATGCTTGGCTTTGTGAAGCGTAATACAAAGCATCTACAAGATACCCTCCACACTCTTTATAACTGTCTGGTGCGCAGCATCCTTGAATACTGCAGCGTGATCTGGTCCCCTTTTTATAAATGACACAAACAATGCACTGAGAGAGTTCAGGCAACATTTGCTAAATACCTCCTGTACAAACATCACTTTCTTTATGAAAACGTCGACCACAGCATTAGATTCCTCCTATGTGGCCTGAAATCACTAAAATAAAGACGGCGTGATCCATGGAGAAACATAATACATAAAGGAGAGTGTCCGATTCTGTACTAAAAAGAAGAAGAGCGTTTGATCGAAGCGCACCAGTGGGGGCATCAATCGATAAGGCAGGTACCTATGCTTCAAGCCGAAAAAAGGCGGGATATTTAAATGGCTGTTTCTAAATTAAAAATATATTTTATTAGCAATAAAAGCAATAAGAGCACAACATAACTTTCTAACATAAAACACAAAATTCTAATATTGAAAAATGATCAATCTTGAAGTCAATCTGTTAGAAGTAGGTATTTGTGTACCCTGTCCTCTCTCTGGAAAATCTAAAAATGAAAAAAATAAATAATCTTAAGTCAATCCACTTTGGTTTAATCTAAGGCGCACCTTTAAACTGAACTAGGTACCATTGTACGCTGTATCTATTAGGTATACCTACTCAAGTACTCTCTTGGTTTATTCTGATGGCCGGACTAGAAACAGAAAAGAGAAAATATTTAGTAGGTATACACCTACTACTTTTTTCAATAGGGAAGATTATTTTTAGGTAATATAGGCTTACGCTTGCTTCTTTATGGTCTGAATTCAAACATTAAACAAAACTAACAAAAGTACAGACTGAAACTATAATAAGTACCTACCCTTAGATTTAAAAAATACTTGGAACCCATTCATCTTATTGATTCATGATTACTTTATAAATTGAAATAAAAACCTAACCTATAAATACTACTAGACTCAAGTAATATTAATAAAAGCTTACAAAAGGAAAAGTAGGTACCTAGGTATGGCATAGTAGGTATCTTTTTAATTTTTCAGCTTACCTTTTCTGCCAGTTTTCAATTTAAATTATGAATTTGGAACTCGAAGATTGATGAAACCCACCAAACCAAAACACAAATATGGTCGCGGCCATTGCCATTTATCATTTTAGTTCTGCCGATTCTGGCCCCCATGCGCGAATTACCTTGCGCAAAAGCTCAAACTGTGTGCCAATTAGCACCCATGATTCGGACACTCTCCTTTATGTATTATGTTTCTCTATAGCGTGATCAGCTCCTACTGTTTCTGGGTCAGTTAAGTTAGCCCGCCCCATAGAAAATTTCTGGATGAAAATTATCCTATAATTTTGCTCTCATTTTGCTCCACTAATTTCGATTTTTGCTCCATTACAGTGGAGAGACTATGTGGCCTATTAGGTGGGGGGGGGGCTGAATTAACGCTAGCCCCCCCCCAGTGAAAATTCAGAAATTTGATCATGCTCATTTTGTTCTCCGAGTTTTGCTCCATTTTGCTCCACTATCGGCGAGTTTTGCTCCATTACCAGGAGAGACCTACAGAGCTCCCAAAAATCTCTCCCAGCCCCCCCCGGTGAAAATTTTGAAATTTGATCATGCTCATTTTGTTCTCCGAGTTTTGCTCCATTTTGCTCCACTATCGGCGAGTTTTGCTCCATTACAAGGAGAGACCTACAGAGCTCCCAAGAATCTCTCCCAGCCCCCTCCGGTAAAAATTTTGAAATTTGATCATGCTCATTTTGTTCTCCGAGTTTTGCTCCATTTTGCTCCACTATCGGCGAGTTTTGCTCCATTACCAGGAGAGACCTACAGAGCTCCCAAGAATCTCTCCCAGCCCCCCCCCCCCCACCCGGTGAAAATTCTGAAATTTGATCATGCTCATTTTGTTCTCCGAGTTTTGCTCCATTTTGCTCCACTATCGGCGAGTTTTTCTCCATTACCAGGAATGATCTACAGAGCTCCCAGGAATCTCTCCTAGCCCCCCCCTTCGCTGGTAAAAATTTGTAAATTTGAACATTTGAGTTCCAAAGAATCTCTTCTTGCCCCCCAGTGAAATATTTGAAACTTGAAATTACTCATATCGAGTTTTGCTCCATTTTGCACCACGATCAGCTCGTTTTGCTCCATGACGAGCCGTTTTCGGATGCCAGGCTTTGAGCGCTCAGCGCTTTCGAGTTAGTCCGAAGTACTCCGGCTACAATTTCACACATTCGATCAAACGGAGTTTGGCGCTCTCAAGCTGCTCTCTCTCTCCTCGCCTGTTTCCCCTGATGCATCTTTATGATTTTCAAGCGTTCGAGTGCAAAGCGCATTGAGTGTAATGGGCGTGAAATGCTCCCGGTGCTTCGCACACTGCACCCGAAAGCGGCTCTGGCATGAACTACACAGCTCCCAGGAATCTCTCCTTGCAACACGTGTGAAAATTTTGGAGTTTCTATATGCGCAATTTTGTTCTCCGTGTTTTGCTCCATTTTGCTCCATGATCGGCGACTTTTGCTCCATTACCTGGAATGAACTACGCGCTCCTAAGAATCTCTCCTAGCCCTCCCACCTCCCACACCAGTGAAAATTTAGTTTGATCATATTCATTCTGTTCTCCGAGTTTCGCTCCGTTTTGCTCCATGATCGGCGAGTTCTGCTCCATCTCTTGAGCTGTTTTCGGGTACTCAGGCGCTCTGAAGCTACTCTCATTTTCCTCGCCTCTTTTTCCTGATGCACCTGTAATTGCTTTTCAAGCATTTGAGTGCAAAGCGCATTGAGTATAAAGGCCGTATTATTTGTTGTCCTTGTCTAGTCAACAGGCTATTAAGTATATCTCAATCGTTTTGATAGGTTTGATAGGTTCATAAAATATCTCGCTATGCGTTCTGTCCCATTGGCTTCCTCTCCCCTTTCAGACGTCGTCCGTCATGATCCATGCTGTGGGCTTCAACAAAGGCGGAGCACTCGTTCTCATGGAAATGCTGCTCCCCTGTTTCAAGAATAAGGACCCTAGAGGTCATTCCAGGTAATGGAGCAAAACTCGCCGATCATGGAGCAAAATGGAGCAAAACTCGGAGAACAAAATGAGCACGATCAAATTTCAGAATTTTCACTGTGAGGGGGAGGGCTGGGACAGATTCTTGGGAGCTCTGTAGGTCTCTCCTGGTAATGGAGCAAAACTCGCCGATAGTATAGCAAAATGGAGCAAAACTCGGAGAACAAAATGAGCATGATCAAATTTCAAAATTTTCACCAGGGGGGGGGGCTGGGAGAGATTCTTGGAAGCTCTGTAGGTCTCTCCTGGTAATGGAGCAAAACTCGCCGATAGTGGAGCAAAATGGAGCAAAACTCGGAGAACAAAATGAGCATGATCAAATTTCTGAATTTTCACTGGGGGGGGCTGGGAGAGATTCTTGGAAGCTCTGTAGGTCTCTCCTGGTAATGGAGCAAAACTCGCCGATAGTGGAGCAAAATGGAGCAAAACTCGGAGAACAAAATGAGCATGATCAAATTTCAAAATTTTTACCGGTGGGGCTGGGAGAGATTCTTGGGAGCTCTGTAGGTCTCTCCTGGTAATGGAGCAAAACTCGCCGATAGTGGAGCAAAATGGAGCAAAACTCGGAGAACAAAATGAGCATGATCAAATTTCAAAATTTTCACCGGGGGGGCTGGGAGAGATTCTTGGGAGCTCTGTAGGCATAGGCGTATCCAGGGGGGGGGGGCTGCCGGGCTGCAGCCCCCCCCCCCCCCCCCCCCTCCAAGGCAAGTCTAGACGTTTTTTTTTAGCGCATTGTATGTGACGTACAATTTTTGTAAAAAAAAATAAAAATAAAATGTATTTCTTTCTATAATAAGGTTTTTCTATGCAGCAAGGGAATCAGTGCTTCATCCTAATCATCTTGAATGTCTGAAATACTTTCCTTCCTGAAGAAAGAAGGGGCTCCGTGTACGAAATGTCTCCTCTTACAAAAAAAAAAAAGCGAATAAGTAGCTCAATACGAACATTTTTATCGCTCCGCATAATAGCTATTTATGTATCAAGGGAATTATGAGGGTATTAACACCTGATAATTCCCATGGTACATAGGTAATTTTATTTCCTACTGAATTTACTATATTTTGTCCATTTTTATAAAGGAATAAACTATAAACCAAAATTTCTATTTTTTGTCAAAGTTTCACCTATTCAAGGTAAAAGCGGGAGTTATGGAAATCCTTAACTCCCTTGGGAGTTAAGACCCTGTTTAGGATTGTCGTAACCAAGGTACTATATGGTTATAATAGTTCAGTAGGAAATAAAAGGATAAGCGCGTAACATTTGGGTATGTTACAGGTGAATTCTGACAAAATAGGCAACTTTCAAATTTTTAAATTAATCTGTTAGTCATTTTGATACCATCAGTATACTTTCTTCCCAAAAAACGCTAATTTTCGAAAATAAAAAGATTTGAAAATCGAATTTTTAAACTGCTGTGAAAACGCGACATAGGAAAGAGACGTCACTCTCCTAAACATGCGAGGATGCCGAATTTCTCATTAGTAAACCATTCCCAAACATGGCTGACATAAAACTAGTCACAATAACCTATGACCTATTTTTGTCCTTTACTACTTCATAAAAAAAGAAAGGACAGGTATAATCGTTGAACTCTAGTAAAACATTTCGGCATTTCTACATGTGGAAACAAGCGCATGAATATATTGGCTTTAGCTAATAAGAGGCAAGTGAAAATGGACTATTGTATTGTCGGCACCGTTTTTTTTTTTTTTTGGTCAACACTTTTTGTTATAAAATCTGTTTTTTTTTTAAAGATAAAAGTCAAACTGACATTATGTTGGTAATACAATGTAAAATTGTCAATGCTTTCAATTTTTTTATGTAGAAAAGGCTTGTGTTGCCAACATAGTTACTAAATTTTTGACTTGGGGAATTATCTTTAAAAAAAAAAACAGACTTTATAACAGAGCCCCCCCCCAAACCAAAATCCTGGATACGCCAATGTCTGTAGGTCTCTCCTGGTAATGGAGCAAAACTCGCCGATAGTGGAGCAAAATGGAGCAAAAATCGGAGAACGAAATGAGCATGATCAAATTTCAAAATTTTCACCGGGGGGGGCTGGGAGAGATTTTTGGGAGCTCTGTAGGTCTCTCCTGGTAATGGAGCAAAACTCGCCGATAGTGGAGCAAAATGGAGCAAAACTCGGAGAACAAAATGAGCATGATCAAATTTCAAAATTTTTACCGGAGGGGGCTGGGAGAGATTCTTGGGAGCTCTGTAGATCTCTCCTTGTAATGGAGCAAAACTCGCCGATAGTGGAGCAAAATGGAGCAAAACTCGGAGAACAAAATGAGCATGATCAAATTTCAAAATTTTCACCGGGGGGGGCTGGGAGAGATTTTTGGGAGCTCTGTAGGTCTCTCCTGGTAATGGAGCAAAACTCGCCGATAGTGGAGCAAAATGGAGCAAAAATCGGAGAACGAAATGAGCATGATCAAATTTCTGAATTTTCACTGGGGGGGGCTAGCGTTAATTCAGCCCCCCCACCTAATAGGCCACATAGTCTCTCCACTGTAATGGAGCAAAAATCGAAATTAGTGGAGCAAAATGGAGCAAAATGAGGGCAAAATTATGGGATAATTTTCATCCAGAAATTTTCTTTGGGGGGGGCTAACTTAACTGACCCATTGTTTCTTTATAAGCTGGTTCGGGGGATAATAACCTGTAGTTCTCTACTTTCCGAAATTAGTGTTCGTGTATAATTTCTACAAACCAGGCAAACCCAGCTCTTTTTTGTAACCACTAACCGAAAAAATTATGGCTTGGGTTAGAACATTGTCCTATCATGCGTGCCGAAGTGCCACTTCGCTACCAGATTGATTGAGTATGGGCCTTCACACCAATTTGCATAGTAACTTTAACAGTTTTTCTACAAATCACACGAGATGTTATTTTAAATTATCCATAGGCTTTCCTTCTTAGTTTTTTATAAGAGGCTGATCTAAACTTAATTATACATTTTTGGACCTGTATATCCAATATGTTTCTGGATGGCAGCCCCTCTGGCTGACAGTAGCAAAACATCATGTCGCGGTTCTGGTATTTAATTCATGTTGAAGGTTATTTTTGTAATATAAAAATTTAGCAAGAATCTTATCACAGACTTGATGTATAATTGCTCCAAATTGATCAATTTACTTTGTTCAAATATAGTGTTGAGAACCTTTTATTTTTCAAAAACATTATCTCTGTCATATTATGTTTCTCTGCAACATAAAGCGCCAACGCCCGACAGAGCCTTATTGTCCGCTTTTCCCCACACCACAAGCCCAGGCTAAAATGGATTTCACCTGTGAGCTGTAAACCATTTGTATTGTTTTAACTTGTAATAAATACAGGGTGTTCATTTTAAACTTACTACCCCTATTATCTCGGAGTTGAAAAATTTTCGAAAAAATTCCTGAAACACGTCAACCATAATTTGAGGGGGGATGAGCTTTTATGCAAATTCCACCCCTGACCCCCCAGAACCACCGCCTAGAAAATCATTTTTTCTTTTTAATTCCATACATCTTAGTTTTAATCCCTAAGTTCAACTGTTTTGGAAATATTGACAGTTGAAAATCGACTTTTTTGCTACTTTGACAGGCTGTAAAACCTAAACGGTTAATTTTCGAGGAAAACCGATCTTACATTCTTATCTTAGATTTTCATAAACTATCATCTGACACCAACTTTGAAATTAACAGGAGATTGAATTTTTAACCGAATTTTTCATCATGGATTAAATTCAAACTTGGTGTCAAATGATAGTTTATAAAAATCTAAGATGAGAATGTAAGATCGGTTTTCCCCTAAAATTAACCGTTTAGGTTTTACAGCCTGTCAAATTTGCAAAAAAGTCAATATTTCCAAAACAGTTGAACTTAGGGATTTAAATTTAGTACCAAAATGTATGGAATTAAAAACTAGGGCTTCGCAAGATCAAGACCAAGACTAGCCAGTCTTGGTCTTGGTCTCGAAAAATAAATGCGGTCTTGGTATTGGTCTTGGTCTTGATGTTTCAAGACCAAGACAAGACTGGCTCAGTCTTGGTCTTGGTCTCGATAGTCTGCGACTGACAAGAAATGTCAGCATTTTTGACCGCTTGACAGGTCGCAAAACTCAATATTCTGGTATTTCAATTATGCTTCAATAGTTGCTAAGGAATCAATGAATAACAATACGGCAAACACTTTTCAGGCCTAGGCCGGGAAAGTGATCCTGCGTGAAGTACTGCTTAATAAATTAAATAATTGGAACCAAAAGACAAAGAGTTAACAGGTATTTAACCGATCGCAGAAAAAATAGTATGTGTATTTCGGTGGAAAATCACATTCTTGGTCTTCGGTGTTTGCTGGCCTCGGCTACGCCTCGCCCGTCAACTTACACCGTCGGCCGAGAATGTGTCACTTTTCCACCTAAATACTCAATATACTATATACCAAATTTTTAAAGTATACATAACATGACAGAGCAGAAATAATGGGGTTAGGACTTCAGAAATACAAAAAAAAACCTTTTCGGAAAAAATTATGCCGACGTTTCGCACTTGATCTTCTTGACAGGCTATTTTTACCATCAAGAGCGTTTCGTGTCAAAAAATATCGCATAAAGCATTCCACAACGCAGAGGAATAAACAAAGATCAATTCTTGAATTAAAATTTTTATTAACAGAACAGGAAAGTTGACAAACACACCATAAAATTGCCATTCCAAAAAAAAAAACAAGCTTTACCACTTTATCGTTTCTTTAGGGCCGGTTTATTCACCTTCTGATAAACTGTCAGATAATGCAATCTGACGGATAAAAACGCAATCTGTGAAAAAATTACGACATTTTCACATTCATTTCTGTGCGAAAAATCTCACATTGGTTTTATTTACCTTAGCGACGCGACGTGCAGGAAATACTTCGCGCACTAGAGCACGAAATACTTCGTGCACTCCAACAGTGGTAATACCTATTTTAGTAGTTCAATGTACTTTAAAAATACTCAAATTGAAGGAAATTGAATGACAAAGTGTGTAATAAAAATTAACCAGCGTATACCCGGGGTGCGCTACTACGCTAAAAAAAGAATTACATTTTGTTATTTTTATACACTTCGCATCAAAATTAACGCACCACTAAAATTTGGCACAATTTCAAATTTAATTTTCTCGGAAACTGCTGAATCGATTTGGACATATTTTTTTTTTAATTGTAGCTTAAATCTTCAGGAATGACTCTGTAAAACAACTTTTCATTTGAATCGAAGTTTTAGGCATATACAGGGTGTTTTAAAAGAAACCAGTTTGATGCCTAATTTTTGTCACATCCTGTGGGACTTTCCATCTGCACCAATAGATGTCTATCTAAATCAAAACATAGCCCCATCTTTTCTGAGCATTTTGTTTTTTTATTCACGTTTCTAGCTCTGTTATTTAATGAAATATGGAGTTTGAAGTTAAAAGCGTTTATTTGAGATTATTCAAGAAAAAGTTTCGGAAGTTAACAAAACAAAAATAAAATTATTGAAAAAATAATGTGGAAAAAAAAACATTCAATATCGGGTGTTTCTTCCCCTACTCTCTATTACCGCTTGACATTGACGACCCATACTTTGAACCAGACGTCTTATTTGTTCTTGATCGATATTAATCCAAATTTCTCGAACAAAGTTTTCTACATCATTCAAAGACACAGGTAGGGGTTGATGATCTCTAAGCTGCCTACCAATTTGATCCCATAAATGTTCTATAGGATTGAGATCTGGACTGCGTGAAGGCCAGTCCAGAGTCTCAATATCCACCTCATTCAAATAATCTCGCACTATTCTCGCAGTGTGTGGTCTGGCGTTATCTTGCATTAGTAAAAAGTTATCCCCAATATACCCAGCGAAAGGGACCACATGCTCTGACAAAATTTCCGTGATGTACCTTGCACTATTTAAAGGTCCTCCACGCAAAGACACGATGTCAGTACGAGCAGTTAAGGAGATTCCGCCCCAAAACATCACAGACCCTCCATTGAATAACTCGGTTTGGCGAATATTACATTGCGAGTAACGTTCATTTGGTCGTCGAATAACCCTTACTCGTCGGTCGTTGCTGTAAAGACAAAACCTTGTCTCATCTGTAAACAGAACTCGCTCCCAATCTTCAGCATTCCAGTTTACATGTTCCCTGGCAAATTGAAGTCTTGCTCGTATATGGTCTGCATTTAACCTTGGTCCTCTTGCTTGGTCTCCTTACAGTTGATACACTAACGTTGATATTGTGAGCAGTATTTAATTGTACCCTTAGTTGTCTTGAGGTCACAAAACGTTGCCTCAACGCATTCAGTTGCAAAAATCGGTCATGGATAGCCGCTGTTCCCCGAGTTCTTCCTTGTCCACGGCGCCTGTTGTGGTCATTGGTTTCTTCAAAACGGCGAAATATGCGCAATATTGTCGAATGAGAAACACCCAATCTTCTACCTACAGCTCGGTAGCCCATTCCTTCCTGGATCAATGTAGTCGCCATCACACATTCATCTCGAGTTAAATTTCTTGTTTGACGCTCCATATTTTGCAATGATAACACCAAATGCAGAGAAATTACAGAATAAATTCAAAAATCACTGACAGATAAAGACAGTAGTCTCTGTTTCCATGACAATATCGCGCCTTTGTTTTCCATGGCCTACTTAGATTTACTTACCTGACGGTTATAACTCTTCTTCTTCTTCTTTCTTCTTTTTTCCACATTATTTTTTCAATAATTTTGTTTTTGTTTTGTTAACTTCCGAAACTTTTTCTTGAATAATCTCAAATAAACGCTTTTAACTTCAAACTCCATATTTCATTAAATAACAGAGCTAGAAACGTGAATAAAAAAACAAAATGCTCAGAAAAGATGGGGCTATGTTTTGATTTAGATAGACATCTATTGGTGCAGATGAAAAGTCCCACAGGATGTGACAAAAATTAGGCATCAAACTGGCTTCTTTTAAAACACCCTGTATATGCCTAAAACTTCGATTCAAATGAAAAGTTGTTTTACAGAGTCATTCCTGAAGATTTAAGCTACAATTAAAAAAAAAAATATGTCCAAATCGATTCAGCAGTTTCCGAGAAAATTAAATTGTGCCAAATTTTAGTGGTGCGTTAATTTTGATGCGAAGTGTATATATTTTTTTTTCCATTTACTTCACATTATTTGATATGATGGACGCGATAATCACAGATGATAAAACCAAATAAATCCTCCTACGCCTTTGGTTATCTTATGATTTTAATATGGCTACCGTGCGCCAATGAATAGTGGGGGAGCGGCTCGTGAGAAATACTGGTATTATTCGGCATTTCATATTAAAATTGTGCCACTTCGTACAAATGTTCCCTTGACCTATTGGAGTGATTGGAGTCGCAGAGCCGGAAGTTCCGTCCCTTAGGATTGAAAATGGCGCCAATTTTTAAAATTGAGGCGAATTCCAGGCAAAATTTTTTTTGGAGCGCCATTTTTATGTTTTGGGGTGTCGTTTTCGAGGGTGAAAATGAAAAGTAATACCCAAAATCAATTTATGTGTGAGGAGCATGCTTAATTTCTCCTATCTAGGCCGATTTTATGATATCTTCACCGTCCAACAAGATTGATTCGGAAGTTTTCACCTATTTATGTAGTTGAGATGGCTTTTCCAGAGATTTTTAGACTAAACATCATGTAAAAAGCCACTGAAGCGTTTATTTCACGATATTTCAACAATACTTTCAGTGTTCAATTTATTTTTATTATGTGTTTATTTTGCGGTGAAATTACGTATCATTTGAAGAACGTGTACTCACGTGAAGTATTAATCTTTATCCCGAATAAAATCGCAGTATGGTTTTGCGGCGTACTGGTCTTTTCTCTTCAATATTTATAATTTAATCAGTGTTCTCTTTGAAGGCTAGGTTGCGTTTCTTACGTCCTCGGTGTACTGCCCTAATCAGGGGCGTCGCGTCCGGGGGGTACTGGGGGTAATTACCCCCCCCCCAGGATCGAATTATCAAGAGAAAAATCACGATGCCAAAAAGAAAATACATAATATATTGAAGAAAATACATTTTTGTTTTGTTTTATTTTTCTCACAAATGAAATAATTATTCTGGAAAAGTGAATGACCTTGAAATTTGCAAAAAAATTTGCCTACGGCGCGTTTTTGGGGGGCCCTCCCTCAGCCCCCCGTACCATTTACCCCTCCCAGACTACTGGTCACGCGTCGCCACTGGCACTAATTTCAAATCGTTAAAATTGCTGGGCATCATCTGATTTTCGTAGTGTTGCTCCTTTTTTTTTGTTTAATTCTAACCTTGCATTCCTTTAGTTATTTTGGAGTTTGACTTACTGAAGTTTGAAATTCAATGTCCTTCAATTTTAGTTAGATTTGGCAAAGTAACAGCTAATGCCGAAGAGACGAAAAGACGTTAAGGTGTTGGCTATTGCATTGCTTCTTTACAAGCTGCAGTGCATGATTTAGATTGGTCATTATGCTGCCTGTCAGTCAAAAGATAGAGTGTGCCTTATGTGCCCAGCTAGCAACTCAAACCTCGAACGGAGACATTCAGGTTATAAAACGGAAACTCTGCAGGACCTGAGAGCATTAGAGCATGTTTTACCATCTAGAATAGAAGTGAGTAAACAATCTGGATGGTGGTACTGGTATCTCGCAGCATCCGGAAACACAAAATATCACCAGATCTGTGGATCTCAATACAGAGGAGAAAAATTGTCTCGACTGAAAAAATCTTGGCAGAGGCAGTCGCAAATGCTAATGATAGGCAAAATTCTACTAGTAAAAATAGAACAACTCACGTCATTCGATCGTCAGTGCCGCTCGCAGCACCGAAATCCATCAAATGTTTTCTCTGCTTGAAAGAGGGAAAATGAAAAGCGCCCCTCATAATGAATGGGGTGATAAAGTTATACAAAAAGTCAGGAATTGTTCCCAACATTTTAGCAACTCTAAGTGCCGGCAATATTTCCATTCAGGAAGTCGAATACCATCTGCGCTGTCTCCAGTATCTGTAATAAATGTACAAGACAAGTAACAGAGAGTAAACCAGTGACTGGCACTGGCATGGCGATATGCGAAGGCATGACGTTCGCAAATCTATTTTATGCAAATGAAACTAGATTTTGAGTCGACTGTTCTTAAAGTTCCGGACGTAACAACTAAATATATACAGAAATGGACTTGTTGGACTTCTGGGTGTTCCACGTGAGGAAATGTCCCAACCTCGGGCAACCTGTTTCCGGCATGCTTATTATAGGCATCAGACATCAGACTGTCAGCGTTTTATTTCTAGTAATCTTTACTAGATGTTTTTTTCATCGCTCTGCTTTAACAGGAGATCTTAACGATGTTGAAGCATCCTCCGGTGATGACTTATGACTTTTTACTTGTAAATACGTTTCAATGATTCACAATATTTGAATGAATGAATGAATAAATTAGAGGTATTGTTACACTGCTACCTGCATACATCTATTGTGACCCCCTTAATTCTGAGTGGTTCAGTTGATAGGATTCTCAGTCAAAGCACCTCATCCAGCTTAGAGCTTTTAGGAACACAAGTAAGCTGGATGGTTCTATGGATGGAATTTCTTCTCGTCCAACGGTGCAGCATCCGAAGCATTCACCATTTTTAGTTATAAGCATGATTCAGTAAATCACTTCCAGTTTTGTACTCATTTTATCTCCGCTTGTTTATTCAAGATACATAACAATTCATAAAAAAGATCTTCATCAAGTCTTTTTACGTGATCCTCATCCAAACGAAGACGGAAACGCCACCTCAACTACGAAAGTCGGTGAAAAATTTTGAATCTTGTCGAACGTTAAAGATATCATCAAATCGGCCTAGATATGAAAAATGAAGCATGCTCCTCATACAGAAATTAATTTTAGATATTATTTTTGTAATTTTCACCCTCGGAAACCCCGAAAACAACACCATTAACGTAAAAATTGCTCTAAAAAAATATATATTGCCTGAAATTTGCCTCAATTTTAAAAATTGGCGCCATTTTCAATCCTAAAGGTACGTTTTCGCTGGAGCCGTCGAACGCCGCCGTCGACGGTCTCCGTTGACGGTGCCCACTGCTATTCATTTGATTGAATGAGTATGGTTTCTTTAGCGCGTCTCACCGCGACCGTCGGATTTACATTGAATCAAATGAATAGCAGTGGGCACCGTCGACGGCGGCGTTCGACGGCTCCAGCGAAAACGTTCCTTAAGGACGGATCTGCGACTCAAATCCCTCCAATTGGTCTAGGGAATATGTGTACAAAGTGGCACAATTTTAATACGAAATGCCGTTTGTCCCCACCGGCCGTTCCCACTAGAACTATAGGATAAATAATTTGAGGCGAAGCCAGCCGAGCGACGCGAATTGGCCGGCAGCTAGCGGTGTTGCCAAATTGTGTGAAAGTGAAGCTCGTGAACTACAAATGGCGCTGCGATCGAATCTCAATTATGCGCGAGGTACCCAGACCTCTTAATCGTAAATCGCTAACCCAGTTTTAAAGATGTCGGGGCAAAACCTTTCTATCAACTCCTCAGTACCTATCTGTTCTTGGGGAGATTGCATCGACTGACGATCTGGCCAGCCTCATTTAAGCTACCTACGAGAAGTTATTTAAGACCCACAAGAACCTCACAGGCATCCCATCCGTAAGTGGTAGAGTTGGCTACCCCGAGAACCTCTTAATATAGGGCTTCTTTTTGGTGGCGTACTGTCCACCTCCGCAACTTCTTGCCTCCTACTTCATTTCGCATATTCACAGATCCTAAACGGTATAGCAATGAAGTTGTAATTCGGTATCCTGATTGGTCGATTCAAGATCAAGCTGAGAGAGAAGTTAACCTCACTTCTTCACCTTTATTTTGTTTTGTTTTTAAACTTTGGCTATGGATTTTATTTTTTTCATTTGTGCTGGATTTTAACTATTATTGTCCTGACCATTATGGAGAAATTATTGTCTTTACCTAGAAACTATGAATATAGCTTCTTTAAAGCTGAATTAAATGGAAGAACATCTTTCCGGATTAAATCCGTTTTCAATCAAGAAGATTGTGTTGTAAGTCCACATTTTTATTTTCAAGAAATGTAACAATAATTTTTGGCAGCATTTATATTACAGAAATGGCTTAATGAATTTGGTGATGAACAATTGGTTACCTGGAAAATACTAACTACATTTCCAAGAGCAGGTCGGGTAAATTCCTAAATATCAGTTTGGAGATGCCAACATAATGTTTACCCCAAAATAAAAATGCATAATTTCAATTCCAAGCATACTAAATGTCAGGCTAAAGTGACACTGTTTTTGAAAAGGTCGGTAATAACTAATTATTAATTTTATCTATACAGTGATAAGAAAGGGATATCATTAGGATATAGGAAAAGATAGGAAATACGGGTTCAGTGGTTCAGTTGAATGTGGAAAAAGTTTTATGTTCAACAGTACTATGCTGTTCAGAAAGTTGAAATTCCTAGTAACTCCGGAGATATTTGGAAAAATCAAATTTTGCAAAATCTTAACAATTTTTTCCTAGCTTTATTAAGAGTTTTTTCCTTAAATTCTTCTTAATTTGTTTTGTTTTCTCTAGTTTTCAGCTCAAGAGCCAGGAATAAAAAAAGTATAACTCTTGCCTCAATTTTTCTCTATTCCAGGCTCTTGAATGATATTTTTGTCCTTCTTTAGGAGGAGTGAATTAGATTTTGCAAATTGTGGATTTTTCCGGATACTTTCGGAATCACTAGGAACATACCTACTGTTGAGCATAAAAATTGACAACTTTTTTTCTAATTTAACCTGTATTTCTCACCGTTTTCCATATCTTAATGCTATCCCTTCCTTATCTTGAACACACTGTATTGTAGTACCTATCTATTGACTGCACCTACATGTAAACAAAAAGCATATTATTATAGTAGTGTAGTGTAGTGTATGGGATACCCTAAGTATCTTGAATTTTCTTATTCCAGATATTTGAAAGGATCTAGAAGTAAGGATCCAGAATATCATTTGAATAAAGACTGGCCTTTCTTCGTAGAACTACAAACATCACATAACCACCGTCTAGAAGGAGCTTCTGCTTTAGTGCCCAGACCCATCAGCAATGAAGTCAAAGAAAAGTTACTCGGACTATTTCATTGCGGACACAGCGCATCTTCTGCTAGAGAAGCGCTAAAATTGGAATTGTTTATTAATGATGTAGAAAATTATCATGTAAATTCTGCAGATGGAAAATATTTACCATCATTGTCTAAAATTCAACATTTCTTGAATAATGAGTATAATATTATGGCTCGAAATCAGAAGATAATTTAGAAATTTTAAAAAAATTGCTAAACGAATTTAATGAAAATGATTCTGATGGCAAGGCAATTTTTGGATTACATAACAACCATAAATATGTTGCATTATGTACACCAATTATGGCAAGAGTACATAGGTATGTACCTCAAAGTAGGGAAATGATTTTTGTCGATGCAGCAGGTGGGATGGATAGACATAACAGTAGGGTTTATTTCTTCATGACCCCCACACCAGCTGGTGCTCTTCCTTTGGGAGCTATCATAACAGATTCAGAAGAAACTGAACTTTTCTCTGTATGTTTACAAAACCTATATCAGTGCTTTCCTGAAAAAGCCTTTTTTGGTAAACTGGCACCTGATGTCATAATGACTGATGATGATTTAAAGGAAAGAAAACCTTTAAAAAAAATGTTTCCAAATTCAACAATATTATTATGCCAATTCCATGTCCTGAATTCTGTTTGGAAGTGGATTTTAAAAAATATTTCGAATAAAGAAAAAAGGCAAGAACTATACTATACATTTAAAAAGATTATGTATGAAAAGGATATAATAAATGCAGAACAAATACAATTTTTTATTGGAGAACTGCCCATTTTCAAACTTTGTGAAATATATTTCAAATCATAAGTGGCCTATAAGAGATCTGTGGATGTCTGCATACAGAAGTAATCTACCAATAAGAGGAAATAATACTAATAATTACGTTGAACCACCAAGTCATATAATATTGTGCAATTGACAGATTTTATTTTAAGTAAATACGAATCTTACATGCAACGTCGTTGCATAGAATATTCCAACGGAAGGTACTTGAAATCTGCTTTAAAAAAATATATCTGCATAAAGAGTACTATTAATGTCAATGAAGTAAAACGAAATAATGATGGAACATACTTGGTTCCGTCAGAGACTACTGCCGACGCAACTTATGTAGTAAATGCAGAAGATGGATTTTGCAGTTGTACTGTTGGATCAACTGGCCAACTGTGCAAGCATATTTCCTTAGTACTAAATCATTTCAAAATAAATGAAACTTATTTCACATGTTCTGTCAATTCCAAAAGTATTCTTTTCAAAGTAGCTACAGGGAAGGAAGTTTCTAGAGAATGGCTAGCGGAGTTGAATTGTGGTTTTGAAAAAAATGCTCCTGCTCAAAACGAGAAAACAGAGGGGGAAAGCGGCAAAACAGATGAAACAATAATGGATCCTCTGAATGTTACTGATAATATTGAGATGGATGGAAACAACAACATTGAAGACAATTTTGAAAAAACTGGACTTGCTGGTAGAGAGAATAAAAAATGGCATTGCTGAAAATGTTGGAACATTTTCACCAGCCCTAAAAAAAATGGTAGAGAACACAGACAAATATGTCAAAACCGACAGTGCTCTAATTAGTGCTATGCATACTTTTGGCAAATATTCTGGTCTGAAAAGTGCACATCAACAGAATAAAAAAGGCATTAGGCATCAATCTAAAATTGGAGTCCAGCCAACGTCAGTTGGTAGAAGAACACAAGGGACCCTTGGAGGAAAACGAGCAAGAAAGGGCGGATGACCTGTTGGTATCTCCAACCCTTTAAAACGCCTTGGGCATGACTACACCAGTTTCAGTTCTGTTCCATCAAGAAAGAAAAAAATACCGCACAATCTCACAAGGTGTGTGCAAATGAATAAATTTGAACCTTAGATTATGTTATTATCGGGCTACTAAATTCTAATCCCTGTACTTACCTACATTAAGTTTATGTTAACTTTGTACATTCTAATTGTTTTTTTTAAGTGTACTTAATAAACGTTTTTAGTTTTTTTTTGTTGGAATAAAAGTTTAGTGTGTCCAGTTATACCCGGTGGGCCAGCGAAAACGAAACAAGGCCGATATCTCGTATTCATCGTTCATTGAAAAAAATCGCTCGGACCCGTCGATTTTTATTCGGAGGGGGACATCTTTTGCACATATTTTCAATGTTGTCACTTCACCCCTCTCGCGGGGGTAAGCTCCAACCCTTAAATCTTAAATGGCAGTAGGGGTCGAGCGATACCTCATTTCAAAGGTTATCGAATTTTCTTTTCAACAGTGCCTATTTTTTTGAATTTGATGCAGTGGTTTTCGAGAAAACGCATTTAAAAATAGACGGAACTAGTACTGTTTTAGTCATTTTGAGCACTATCAATTTTGTAGTTATAAATTTTTTTACTTAAGAAGTGATTTTATGTGTTTTTTTTTTTAAAGTTGTGTGCTATCCAACTTGAAATCACAAGGTTTTTTTTATCACTCAATAAAATTCAACTAAATACATTCCAATTTAAAAAAAAAATTGAAAAAAAAAACTTAGTAAATTCAAAAAAATAGGCACCGTTGAAAAGAGAATTCGATGACCTTTGAAATGAGGTATCGCTCGACCCCTACTGCCATTTAAGATTTAAGGGTTGGAGCTTACCCCCGCGAGATAGGTGAAGTGACAACATTGAAAATATGTGCAAAAGATTTCCCCCTCCGAATAAAAATCGACGGGTTTGAGAGATTTTTTTCAATGAACGATGAATACGAAATATCGACCTTGTTTCGTTTTCGCTCGCCCACCCTGTATATTCCTGCATTTCTTCCAGACTTTATAATAAGTAAATAATTGATATTAAAATAATGGGATGGATGAAGCCTGTTTTACGGCCAATTTCATAATCAACTTGAAGTAAACTTCAAATTTAAAGCTCCCTTAAAAGTTGATAACCTGTTTGATTTTCAACAACAACAAAAATAATAACCTTAAATTTAAAGTTCGCTTCAAGTTGATTATGAAATTGGCGGTTAATAAAGTAAGTATTCTACTGTTGAACTCGGTGAGTGTTATCAGGTGGATGTCACACGAAAAAAAAGTAATTCCTTTTTTCCAAAATATGCAATTTATTTCTAAAAAAAACTTCAAGGATACTTCCCATTATTGGTGCGAACACATTTTGATTATTAATACAAACATATCGTGAAACACAAGGATTATAGCATTGGATTATAGCCACTAACCTATTATCACTGTTATTTTATTTTAATCAATATTTTCCAATACCTACTAATAGTTTTTTAAAGGACCCTGGAAATGTAACAAACTTCTATTATGCTGTAAAACACAATTTAAAACTTTGATGAGTTTTTAATTTGGGGTACGTTGGCATCTCCAAATTGACCAAACTGAACTGATTTATAGCACGACCTCTTGGAAATGTAGGTAGCTAGTATTTTCCAGGTAACTAATTATTCTTCACCAAATTCATCAAGGCATTTCTGTAATTGAAATGTTACAAAAATTATCGTTACATAATGTGGACTAACAACACAATCTTCTTGTTTGGAAACGGATTTTATCCAGACAGATGGTCCAACAATTAATTCAGCTTTGAAAATTCATAGATATTATTGGCCTGGTCTGGCGAATAATAGTTGAAAGTTAAAATCCAACACAAATAATAAATAAATAATATGTAATATTTCCAAACAATAATCTCTCGTAACTTCCAAACGGGCATCTTTGGAACAAAATCCAAAGTTTAATAACAAAACAAACAAAAACAAAAGTGAAGAAGTGAGGTTAACTTTACTTTCATCTCGACCTTGAACCGACCAATCAGGACACCGAATTACAGCTATATGCTATACCGTTTAGGATCTGTGAATATTCCTTCATTTCCTGAACGATTTAACCTTAACGTACCGCGTTTGTATGTGGTATCCTGAATCCTCAACTAAAATACCTACCCCAAAAATATATTTTTTTCGCGTTTTTTACAGTACAATTTTAAAAACTACAAAGTGTTCTACATTGTTGTCACTACAAAAAAAAAAACATCTAATTTAACGGAACAGAAAAATATATAGAATGTCCCATTAATTTTTTTTTTAAAAATACCCCTAAAAAAAACACTTGCGTCTATATCTCAACGTGACTCCTTCAGTATGCGCGTGCGCCTACTTACCATAGAAGATTTTTAGGTTAGGTTTTTTTGTTTTGTTTTGATTTTGATCTTGTACGTTGTTACCTAAATTCCCTAATTTTGTTTCTACTGACTCTGGAATTTCTATCCACCCCGTTTAGGATAATTTTTTACTTAGCAAAAAATTAGCGCAAGAAACTCAATCTAGCCCTTAACTATTTATATCTGTAATAAATAAAACACAAAGGTACCTATGTATTTGGGTGAAAAATTTATTTTGACACAGAAAAAATCAAAATGCACATAAAATCTAAAAGAAAGTATCTATAGTCCCCGCCACAGATAATCGAGGTTCCTTCAAAAAATGATTTCTCTGTCGGCGATGCCCGGATAAGCAAAAACTGTTGCAAAAACTCTACACATAAAGAATTGAGAATAAATTTAGTCCAAGAGCATCAATTTTTTGATTTTGTTTATCCGGGCATCGCCGACAAAGAAATCATTTTTTCTAGGAAATATTGTTTTTTTCCTTCCAGCCACCAACGAATCATGCATATTTTTGGTATGTCTGCTTAAATTGCCCTGATTTGAAAATGTTTTGGAACACCAAGTACAGACATATACATATCTACAAAATTTGGATACATCTTCACTTCTGGACTTACTTCTCATTAGACTTACTCAATCACTTTTACTTATCTATAAGCCCTTTTTAATGTTTTCACTGTTTCCCTCCATCACGATACGAATCAACAGATATGTAACTACAAAAATTACCCTAAACGGAGTGAATAGAAACTTTAGGGTCAGTAGAAACAATGTTACGTTACGAAACAAGTACAAGTTCAAAATCAAAACAAAACAGGAAAACCTAACCTTAAAATCTTCTGTGGAAAGTACGCGCACGCGCATACTGAAGGAGTCACGTTGAGAAATAGACGCAAGTAAAAAAAACCCGAGTACAGGGTCTTTGATTATATTTTTATTTAATATATGTATATATTCGGAATCAGGAAGGAAATATCTTTCATTTTATCGCATAATATACAGGGTGTCCCATTGAAAAAAGTTGAAGTTGTGTAGGTAGAAAAAATGACAAGATACATAGGAACACTAAAAAAAACAACTGAAAATAAATCGATTGATCCGAAAAAAATGGGATTTTTCGCAGTAGTTCTGATGATTTGTGTGTGCTGTCTGTGTTGCTGAGAAGATAATGGTTATCAAAAAATTGATAACCGTCAAATCATGTCACATTAATTACATGAGCATGCAGAGATAATTGTAGCAGTTGAATTGAGCTGAAAATTCTCCGAATAGTTTTCCTTGTGCTATAATATCTATTACCTAGCCCAGCACTTTTTTTTTAACAATCGCCGTCCAACAAGAAAATTATTTTCTAAAAGACAATTCTCCATATCACTCCACTACGTAAAGACTGACTTCGAAATGCAAAAACTTGTCCAGTGGACGATATTAAGTGTGCGAAAGCTGACGAAATTATTCGTCCGTTTTCTGACGAATGCAGTTCGGACGAAAACGCATCCAAAGGACGACCGGCCTAAAGTTCTTAGGACTAGAGTGTGATTTTTTGATATGGAAACCTATTCTAAACATTATCAAAACTTAAAATATGGTTTTGTTTTCTTTTTTTTTAAATTTTTTTTTTAATTTTAAAAAGGGGGGGCAGTTGCCCCCACTGCCCCCCCCTGTATCCGCCACTGACCCGGGAGTCCCACGTCCCACCTAAAATGACTCGTATTCTATATTGTTAAATTTCCTAACGTTTTCTCAATACTCAAGCTAATATCATTTAATTTAATTCTAGGTAGTGCTGGTAGAGGGTCCCACCTTCCTAAAATACCTCATATTTTACGGTATTCTTTTTGGCGAGAACACTTTAGCCAACGTATTGTGGATTTGCAATGCCGACGAGACTTTACAAGGGATGGTTTACTACAGGCCAATTATCTACTTGAATGTCATCCCTTTTATAGTGGGGATAATATTTATGTTGCTGTATTATAGAGTTTTCCATCCTAGTACAGGATATAATAGACAGCATCGTGTGGAAACAGGAAATAGTTAGGTTATTTATGTGCTCAATAATTTGTCCTAGATATGGCGATTTTCCTTGCCTCTAGCCAATTTGGCCTAGAATACTGCCACCTTGACTAATGTCATTTTAGTGAAGAAGGGAAGAAGCAAGGTGATTTGTCTAAATTACAGAGACTAAATAAACCTTTATATACAGTGGCGACAATAGAGGTCACGGCGCCATTTTCTTGCTTACCTCTTACTAATTTCAAATATGAATATATAGGATTTAAATGGATAGGTATATATCATAAAAAATTGAAAACAAAGTATCTGCCCCAGTAGCACACAATGTTGGTCCCATGTTGCAGATACATTGGACCAATATTATATGTTGGCCCAATATTGGAATTTTTTAGCCAACATTGGACATTTATTGGCAATACAACTTCTTTCATCATTATAATAATATATTTATCCAAGAATGGGCCAATATACACAAACAATATTTTTATCGGCAGCATATAACCAAGATTGGTTACATATTAGCAATACAAATTTTTCTTACATAACAGTGATATATTTATCCATCATTGAACCGATAAGCACAAAAAAATTGTTCTTTTTTTGCATTATTGAGCCAATATTGGCAATACATATTTTTCCACATTGTAATATTATAAATATTTACGTATTTACATAAGAATGGGCTAATATACAGGAAAAATATCTTAATTGACATTATTTAGACAATATTGGCAATACAACTTTTTCTAATATTACCATAGTATTGTATCCATTAATGGACCAATATGCACAGATAATATTTTTATTTGCATTATTAAGCCAATATTGGATATAATATGGTAAAACAAATTTTTCTAATATAACATTGATATATTTATCCATATTGCCCAAATATTGCTTCTATATTGGTGAAATATTGTATATGGGTCCAATATTGGCAATTTGTAGCTAATATTGGTAATATATTGGAGATTAACCTTTTTACTACATTATTAATCCAATTTTGGATCCAAGCAATGTTTGGCAATATCTTTTATTCATGTTTATATTTAATTTGTTATAGCTAGTGACCTCAGTAGATATTCAGGTTGGTTTTTTGGAAAAAGGTTGGATTTAGGTCAAAAATAAACGGCGTTGAAGAAGGCAAATACACACTATCTTCTTCAACGCCGTTTATTTTTGACCTAAATCCATCCTTTTTCCAAAAAACCAACCTTTATATTTAATATTTATCCAATATTGGTGATATATAGGAGATGTACCTTTTCCATATCAATCAGGACCACCGAGAGAGGGCACCACGCGCTACCGATGGCATTGCTGTTTTCTAGTGTTTGAGTTTCCTTCAAACCTGTTTCTTTAAGTTGGTGTGCTTCGCTCACAAGCTTGAAGCCGGAAACCGGTCTAGTCTGCAGGTGTTGGAGCTTTGGTTAAATACATGTGTTTTCCAAGAAAATATTGTAGATATTTTTAGGGAATATTGTAAATATTTATAGAAGAAATATTTCATATTTATTAATTGGTAATATTGGAGAAATATTTATATTCAATATCGGATTCATATAAGAAGTATACATTGTGCCAATCTGAAAAACAAATATTGGGTATATTTCTAAAAGCAATATTACATGTTTATTAATTAGCAATATTGAGCCAATATTTTTCTTCAATATCGGATTCATATTTACAAAATATATTGGGCAAAAAAAAAATCTGTCGTTTCCATTCTTGGGCCAATATGTAAATATAATATTTTACCAATATTGTTGTGCTACTGGGGTGATGTCTATTATTAGGTACATACATCAAATACGTTGTTTCCAATTTTTTATGATGGATTTCCATTTAAATCCTTTATATTCATATTTAAAATTAGCAAGAGGTAAGCAAGAAAATGGCGGCGTTTTCAATATGAATGCATAGGATTTTAACACGTTCACTGCTATGAGAGTCGTAGTAGTTAGTGCCTCAGAAAATATAAACTTTAGGGACTGCGACTCGTCGTATGTGCCTCACTAACTCATTACGTATCATGCTATATGGGTCTGTGTTACTGCTGCAATGTCACAGGTCGCCTGTATTTATATGAAACGATATTTTGTGTGGCCTGGCGGGCCAGAAAAAAAATTTGCCCCACGGAAAAAAATACTTGTTTGAGTTTTGCAAAGAAATATTAGAAGTGAGCGATCATATTACATAATATAAGAGTGGCCTGGAGGGCTCGGTTTTGTTCATCTCATGGTGGCGGTGTACGTGTTAACCCTCCATCGCTCGCACCGTTAGAAAAAATCTAACATTTTTTAAAAATTTGTTATAATTTCTACAATTTTTCATTATTTTTGCTGTGTATCCAGGAATGCTTTTATCACCCAACCTACTACATGCATGTATAGTCGACGGGGGCGATTTTTCTGTTTTTGTGCCAAAACGACATATTGTTAGAAAAAATCTAACATGCGAGCGGGTGAATGTTAGAAACAATCTAACGACGCGAGTGATGGCGTATGTTGAAATTTTGTTAATTTTGATCAATTTTGATAGATTTTCAAGTTGTATTTTGGTGTTTTTACTAAAACAACACTTATATAAAATTATTAAAAATCAATTTAATTAATATACCAAACTTTTGTATGAAAAATAATAGTTTTATTGCAAAGAAATGGATGTTAGATAAAATCAAACTCGCGAGCGATGGCGTAAAAAAATGAGGCGCGAGTGACGGAGGGTTAAAGAACTAATCAAAAATAAGACTTCAATTGTCGCCACTGTGATGTAATAGAGTCACTGTAGTCTAAATCATGGAATCTTACATTAGCAAGCATGAGCTACTCAGATCAGAATCTCTTATGTTCCGATATTTAAATATATATACCACGGGATGTGGTACTTTGGACTGTTAATAGTATATTTAGTTGCAGCATCCCTAACTTACTCAAGGGTTTATTAGGGTTGTTCCATTTACAGAGTAGAGTAAGTCACTTCATGCTCCATGAAACATTTCTTTCTTCTTCCCTCACACTTTCTGCCAAATATCGTTCAAGAACCACAGCTGAATTGACACAGGCCCATTTAATCCATTTGAAGTAGCTAACGAAATCCAAGTGTTGGAACTCGTCTAATTTGGATTTTGTTTTCCTTGTCGCTTTGGTTGTGATGAGAGGATTAGTGTTTGGAAAAATTCAGATGTTTTATTTTAAGGAGTTTAAAGTGAAAAACACTTTCTTTCGTCACAAGGAGCTTGATGCAAAAATCCGCATCAAAATTGGACGCTTTCCACGAAAGGATAACACACGGCTATCATGGGATATGTAGGCTCCATGGATTGTGCCAATTGTTTAGATATGTCGTAGAGAATTTAATTTCTAACAATATTTAAATAGGACCAAGTCTTGTACATATTACGGTTTGTGAGACATGATATAAGCGTTGAAAAAAGTACTTGTTTTCTGAAGAATATACGATATGCTGATGTTTGTCAGTCAAAATATTAACAGAACAGGTCAACATATTTTGAAAGCTGCGATGACCTATAAACATTTGCGAGTGACGTAAAATATGGTTTACGTGTCAATATTTTGGATGACCAACATCCTTATATCGTATATTCTTTAGGACAAAAAATTGTCTATCCCGCTTATATGTCACAAACCGTGATACGTACCAAAATTTGGGCGATTTGGCCCATTTAAAAATTGCTAAGAATTAGATCCCCGACGATATAGGTATCAAGAAATTGGCAAAATCCATGGAGCCCAAAAATCCCATGTTATTAGTGCGCCATGCTTTTTGGATTTGATCCCGAATATCGTGGTTGTTAAACGGACCAATTGATGCCTTTAGTCAAATTTGGATAGGTCAAATAATTTATGAATCTTTCTAAAAAATATATCTTGATGAATTTGTATAAAAAGGGATTTCAGGAGCTACTGTTAGATTTCGGGATACCCTCAACAATGCAGATAAACTATTTTTTTTTTCCCAAGCTAGGTTAAAAGACCTGCAAAAAGCAAATATGTGTGAAATTGAAACAGAATGCAGAGTGAACAAAAATTAATTTTAGTCATTTATTTTATTTTTCTCTCTTTTTGAATTTTGCTCTTTATTCAATATTGTGATATTTTATTTTTTGTCATATTGATTGATTATTAATTAATTATTATCTTATTAATTATAAATCCAAATAAATTATTCATCTAATGTATAGTATCGTTTTTTTATCCTTCATTCATGTGGCTTCTTTCTAAAAATGGAAAGGGAACCAAAATTAATTTCAGTTCAATTAATCTTATTTATTTTTTAATTTTGCTGGTATTCAATGTGATATTTTAAATTTTCTCATATTGTTTAATTATTATTTTATTATTTATATTTCCAAATAAACTATTAATTTATTGTGTATTGGTTTTTTTTTTAATCCTAAAATCATCTGGTTTCTTTTAACGATAAGGCAATCCAACGACCTGTCAAAAAAATTCAAATTGGCGGCAATGGTCTAACATCTGTGATTTGTGCTTATTTAGCCCACATGTATTGATTTCTTCCGCTCTAAATTGCGGTTTTTAAATGGTGTAAATGGAAAGTATTTGTTTTCTAAAAAATGCCTGCGATATGTTCTTGCAGTTGGGTGTAGGAGCCGTTTTATAATATTTGGGCATAGTTTTTGAGGGGTTTTTTTCTGCCATAAAAAATATATTCCATTGATCTCCCAGGAGTTCTTTGCTCTCAACAAATTCAGCAATAACCGTGCTAAAACTGCTAATTATGCACCATAATTAATCAAACTTTATATTTGATATTAATTTTCACAGGGCTTTCTGCTGCCATAAAAGTTTCTTCCATTGAGCCTCTAGGGGTCGTTTAATCTCAACAAATTTTTGAAAAAACGTGCAACCCAAACTTATTTGATAATGGTTTTAAAAGGGCTTTCTGCTACTATAGAAGAATTTTCCATTCAGCCCCTAGGGCCCATTTATTCTTAATGAATTGTGGAAAAAACGTGCTACCAGCGTTATTTATGCACCAAAATTATTCAAACTTTATGTTCGAAAATAGTTTTAAAGGGCTTATTTCTTCTGCCATAAAGCATTGTAATGACCAGAAAAAAATGAAACAATAATTTACAACGACTTAAAATACAAAAAGAGAATTAATTTCTGAAAATTAAAACTATTTGAGGCGCAATTAAATAGGAAATCTTTATTCTTAAGTCGGAATAAAGGAACTAAAAAAAATTAAAATTAACATTGGTACAAATTACAGTAGACTCTCGATTATCCGACTCTCCATTTTCTGATCGCTGGATTATCCGAAATACACTATAAACTACGCATCAATCGAACTCGAACACCCTAGTTTTTGGTCACTTTTTGAAAGACTATAACTCAAAATCTAGCAGGTCGATTTTGTTCAAATTTTCAGGAGTGAAAGGATGCTCTAATTGCTACTCAATTTCCAGTTGTTGACAGATTTCCGGCCACCTGCTAAAAGATACAGGGTAAAACATAAGTTGGCGATTTTTTTGCGAAAGTTTGAGTTCACTCCATTCTGCTGGAGGCAGGATTAAGTAGATTTTTGGTATTCAGTTTAGAAGAGTACATTAGTACCTTGGGACGTTTTCGAGATTTTTTGAATATCGCATCCTACTACGATTTTATCTTGAGTTATGCGATTTTATGTGAAATATAGCTTTTGACGTCATTTTTTCTTTTCGAAACAAACACTACAATTATGGCGCATGTGGAAACACACTTTA